>JARQZK010000003.1:1430000-1475000 GCA_030704885.1 Cynegetis impunctata
CTGTGTAGCCTAGATATAACGTTTCCTCCGCATTCGTTTCGAGACGAAACACCGTCAGACTTCTTCATTAGAATTATCGTTATTCCTCTGTTATTTGGCGTCTTACAGTTTTTCTCAAATAGCAGTTAGAAACACTAGTGTCTGTACTACACTCACAATCTTAGCATAATTTCTTCAGAAACTCCTCACCTCTGAATAAACAGAAGAACACAACTGAACGAGAAGTCAATTCCCGAGAGTAATGCTTATTTCATAAGGATTAACTACCTGATTGTGTCTTCTTCCAGTTAAAACATTGCAACTAGGGAAATCCCAATATTAAGAAGACATAACAATAAAGCGAATGGATTTAATATTTAATTATCTTGTCCCTTTCTAATGGCCATTACATAGAAATTCAGGTAGATAATGTTTGGAATTCACTTCTGTAGAATAATAGTTAAAATTTGTCCAAAGAATATATTATGATACACAAAATTTTCAAATTCATTTAAATTTGATGAGAGGTATCCATTATATTTATTTTACGAAAAAACTCTCAACATATATAAGATCATCAATTTGCAAAAATAAGCCGAGGCTTATGAATTATTTTAACTAACGATAAATATTCAAAATTAACGTTTTTCTTTGATAAACTGAACAAAAAAAATTCCAAAAGTTCTGCAAAATTCACAGATACTTCGGAAAAATATACCGAACAGTTGTATAAATTTGCAACATTTTACGTTGACCGGAAGATTTTATTTATAATTTGTTTAATGGATTAAGATGGTCTCGAAATAATTACAAAAGTTTTGAAACTTGGTTGCAAACTTAGAAAACATATATTCTGATGCATTTGCAAATTTGCAACCTTGCAACATATGATGACGCAACTCAAGGAAGCTTCTAAACAGGTTGGACTAAAAATGAACTTAAATAAGACCAAAGTTATGAGTAACGAAGTTTTTTTAAATTTTATTTTTTAAAAAAGAGGTGGGACGTGTGCCCTCTCACACGCGCCCGACCTCCGTACAATTTTGGCTTCGTCAACTTGAACATTTAGCCATCAATTTACTATAATGAGGGTAGCCACTTAAATCCGGACGCATACAAACACCCAGGAACACGGTGGGAATCGAACCCACCAACTCCGTCAACGAAGACGGCATAGCGTTACCTATACCGCTCAGCCACGGAGCCTCCGAGTAACGAAGAATTACATATAACTATCGAGAACCATGTCTTCGAAACGGTAAATGAGTACGTTTATCTCGGTCATTCTGTCAAACTTGGTAAAGATAACCAGACTTCTGAGATCACCAGGAGAATACGAATGAGCCTGGCTGCATACGGGAAGTTAGGGCATATCCTAAAAGATGTGAATATACCTATTAATCTTAAAAGGAAGGTATACGATGCCTGTGTTTTGCCAGTAGCAACTTATGGTTTGGAAACTGCAACCCTAACACAGAAAAGTGCACAACGCCTTAGAACAACGCAAAAGGCAATGGAAAGATCCATGCTCGGAATAAGTCTGCGAGATAGAATACACAATACGGAAATAAGAAGACGCACGAAAGTGAAAGATATCATCGAACGGGTGGCTGAGCTTAAGTGGCGATGGGTGGGACATGTGGCAAGGCAAGATCCTACCAAATGGACAATCAGCATTGTTAAATGGCGACCACGACAATCTAAACGGAGCGTAGGAAGACCTCAAAAGAGATGGCTCGATGATATCAAACAAATTACGGGCAGAAACTGGCATCAAATCGCCCAAGACAGAATTGCATGGAAAAATATGGAAGAGGCCTATATCCAGGATTGGATGAGTACAGGCTGAGAAGAAGAAAAAGAAGAACCTTGTAGGCGGTCCGGAACTTTATGCCATTTGCAAAAATATAAAAATCCAAAAATCATATTTTGAAAATTGCATGAAGATCCGGACCGCGTACAAGGTTGCAAATTTGCAAATACATCACAATAGATGTTTTCTGAATTTGCAGTTTCAATTTTTTTGTAATTATTTCGAGACCATCTTGCCGGAAAAAATGACTACGAATTAAAAAAATTCTAAATAAACATGTTCCGGTCAACGTAAAAGGTTGCAAATTTATACAACTGTTCGATATATTTTTTCGAAGTATCTGTCAAGTTTGCAGAACTTTTGGAATTTTTTTCGGTCAGTTTATCAAAGAAAAATGTTAATTTTGAATAAAAAAATGTCCGTACCGTTAAATTGGTTGCAACTTTGATACTTGACATGAAATAATATATTTTTCGTAATCCCATACTGTTATTTTGATTTAACGGTATTCAGATGACAATTGAAAAGTCAGTGTTAACGGCCGGCGGCCGTTAAGAAATCACTTGTTCAAATATTTATTTCAAAACATCATTCTGCTTACAATAACAACATTGAAATCTTGGTCCACAGCGAGTTGGGAGAATAAACCTCTGATTTTCATTTCGCATAGGCTAATAATACATCTTCATTAACCACCTTTACATTCTTGCTTTTACGCCACATTTCAAAATTTTCATATTCTTTTTGATATCGCTCTTGAGTTATTTTCGGCAGTTAATCAACACTCGCTGCACTGCACATGATTCTCCCAATATTTCTAAAGGAATTTGATTTTGTTCCTCAATTTCATCAATTTCATCCATGGTCGTCGTTAAAGCGAACTTGAGAACACAAAAAACTGACGTTGTTTATAAAACTGTCAAACTGTTCCATGACAACAGAGTGCACGACGTTGGGATTTTTCTTTAGAATTGCGAGGTACGGGGTTTTTTCTTTCTTCGGAATCAAAATATAATCTTTCAACGGGATTACGAAAAATTTTTAACAACACACGGCCGATAGGCAAATAACGGATTCGGTTAGTTATAATCCTCGGCTGCGCCTCGGATTACAATATCCAACCTCATCCGTTATTTGCTACATATCGGCCTTGTTACGTTAATAACTATAACTCGACTCCAAGTTTGCAGGACGTCTGGAATTTTGTTCGCAAGAATCCAGCAATTAATCATTTATTGCTTTTTAAAAATGTTCCGGAATCCGGAAAAGGTTGCAAAATTTTATAGTTACTTTTTATTTCTTTCCCGACCCTACATTAAAGTTTGAAAACTTTTGGAATTATTGTCAATTGATTATCTAAACTGACTGGCCTATTATGTGACACATGAAATTGACCATGGTCAAAATAGTATATTGTTTTCTTAGCAGTAAAAGTGCTTTTCTCCGAATAAAACATGCGATTTTTTCCGCAAACGGTGTTCAAACGATAGAATTAACATGATATTTTCAAAAAGGATTAGATGTGAAGAAACGTAAAACTAGATTGCTTTGCTTACTGGTTTTGTAGATGTCAAGGCAACACAAATTTGACAATTCAACAAAATAATTGTCAGAAACATTTAAAGTCACTTATCTACGTATTATAGGACTGTGCGTTTTTGGTAAGTACCCGAGTATTAAGAAATGACTTCTTGTATCAAAATATATAAAATTTTTCTTACAGATTGCATTATGTCGGATTCGGAACCCAACTGTACGCCGCCCGACGTTCTTGATATTGACGTCAGAGTACAAAAAAGTATACTTTTCTGTACGCTCACGGCCGGGCAAAAGAGTAAAAACAAAAGGACGTCTGTGAAATCAAACTTCAACATTGAGAACTGAGGTTGAAAAGTCGTAATTTTTTGACGTTTGCGGAAAAAGTATATGAAATAGTTATTAACGTAACAAGGCCGATATGTAGCAAATAACGGATGAGGTTGGATATTGTTATTTGCGTATCGGCCGTATGTCGTTAAAAATTTTTCGTAATCCCGTTGAAAGATTATATTTCGATTCCGAAGAAAGAAAAACCCCGTACCTCGCAATTCTAAAGAAAAATCCCAACGTCGTGCACTCTGTTGTCATGGAACAGTTTGACAGTTTTATAAACAACGTCAGTTTTTTGTAATTTCAAGTTCGCTTTAACGACGACCATGGATGAAATTGATGAAATTGAGGAACAAAATCAAATTCCTTTAGAAATATTGGGAGAATCATGTGCAGTGCAGCGAGTGTTGAATAACTGCCGAAAATAACTCAAGAGCGATATCAAAAAGAATATGAAAATTTTGAAATGTGGCGTAAAAGCAAGAATGTAAAGGTGGTTAATGAAGATGTATTATTAGCCTATGCGAAATGAAAATCAGAGGTTTATTCTCCCAACTCGCTGTGGACCAAGATTTCAATGTTGTTATTGTAAGCAGAATGATGTTTTGAAATAAATATTTGAACAAGTGATTTCTTAACGGCCGCCGGCCGTTAACACTGACTTTTCAATTGTCATTTGAATACCGTTAAATCAAAATAACAGTATGGGATTACGAAAAATGAATTGACTGATTTTAAAATTTTCAATCAAATGTTCCTACAAAAATCGTACTCAATATAGAGAATTATAACATTTATTAATCAACAGAATGGCACTTTCCCAAACCACCTAGGATGACTTCAGCAAGCGGAAATTCTAATCTCACTTGGAAACCACCAACCAACGACGACGGCATTCCGACATTATGAGCGGGCACGAATAATTTGAATGGTGGTTTCCACTTTCCATATATTACACCGCCCTTGCTGCCAGAAAGGCATTCCTCGAGACCACAACAAAAGAGTCTCGAAGAACAATTAATAAACTAAGTTATCACGGCAATGAATTTTTCGATACCTAATTAAAATCTCAGACATGCTGGGTAATTAAATACCTTATCTTAAATAACTGTTCTCAGTGAATGACCCTATTGTTTATGAGAGACAGTGTGTCTCATAAAATTTGCGACTTCTGATATGAGAAATCTTTCAAAAATTGGAGAGTCAAACAATTGAAAACAATATTTAAAACTGAAAAACTTTTTCGGGAAAAAAAGGTTTTTGGAGGGATTTTGCACTCCAAAAACCCTCTCCAAATTGAGTCAGGGGGTAGAACATTTGTACTTAGATTTAGTTAATGCTAAGGAAGAATCTTTCAGTGGTATAAACTTTTTTCTTCAATCTCCGCAATTTTTAACACGCTTGGTATGTGTAACGGTCTTTGTGCCAACTACGCACGAAAATCCGATTATTCGTTACTGCGAATTATCATCGTTTTAAAGCTATGAAAGCAAAGATGAATAATAGTATAAAAAAAATAAAAAACAAACTTTTGTAGTTAGCAGAACAGAAATTTAGAAAATAAATAATAGTTTAAAATAAATAAAAAACACGCTTCTGTAGATAACCGAAATATAAAGTAGAAAATGAATAATAATTTAAAAAAAATAAGAAACACACTTCAATAGATAGAAAATAATTTTCAATAAATTTAAATCAAGAATAGCGTAATTAACAAACAAATTTCACTTTACCAATATCTGTCATTGAAATATTATATGGAATGAAAGAAATTTTTTGTTAAATACACTATTCTCAATAACCAAAATGAGGGAAAAATTCGAACTTAGTGACAAAACTCTGCTGATCACTCGAATTTTTCTTCTTGTTACTTTTTACGGTTGATGGGTGGCACATGTCATTCCCCAAGGTTCTGTTTGTGAATTGTTTCCAAATATAATATTTCCTATATTTACTTTTCTAAGAACTTAATGCGAACAATAAATAATACATACCTAACTATACAACGATAACAATGGAAAATGCTGCCAACCGGCACCATAAAGATCGATTAGATACAATAAAGAATGACTGTCCGATACATCAATTAGGTACGTCAAATTCGGCTCAGTTAGCTCATCTAGATGAGTATCAGTAGTACGGCAAAAGGTCAGTAGTGTTAGTAGTGACCGTGGGGAAACCCATTCGACATATCTGTTTTCAACTTAATTCCCAAATTCAAACACATATTCGTTTTATTTAGAGTTCGATTTGTCGAATAATTCATGTGATATGTCAATTTTCGATATTTTCCAGTTCCGGCCCGGACCCTTTTCGACAGCTGGGGCCAATTATCCCTTTCTTCCTACTCCCCTGCACGCAACTGTACTATATTATTTGCTTAAAACCTGGCTCAAAATTAAATAGAATCGTTCAATATGACACCCCCTGTCATAAATTTATCAGAATTTAATCGAGGCCATTATGTTCTGCTCTTAGTGCAATAAACATATCTCATTTTAAATATCAAAATTCAGTTCACTGAAACTGGTTTCATACTCTGGATCGTGGAAGGGCAGTACCAGTTGAGCTCATGCTAATCATTCAAATATTAAAACTGGTGATTTATAATCAACACAAATCTTAGTTCGAGCTTGTCATAAATTCTCATACAGAACTCTTTATATTTCGCGAAAATATTCAAAAGAGTTTAAATTAAACTGTTGTCAAAACTAAGGTTCTTTTGAAAGATAATATACATATGAAGTTATATTTGTATTCATTGAAATACTTTTGCAGAAGAATCAAAATTTAAACTTCCCCAGCAATCAGATATTATGAAATAGAAACTATTATATAACAATCTGACTTTCGAAGTCATAATTATAAGATACCTATGTTTTTTATGATATATTTCTGAAGTTATTTGAAATTTCGGTGAATCTCATTTCCTTAAAGTTTAAATTTCTGACAAGAGCCATTGCTTATTGTGGCAACGCGAACATAATTTTTTTCAATTTTAACCATTCGTGCAAATTGCAGAGGAAAAAAATATGTTTATTTTTACCTTTCTCTGCATTAATATGTAAAACAATTTTAGTTTTTTTTGAGCAGATCCAAAATCAATGCACACCTAGAATGAATAGTGTAGATTTTTATTAATATTGTTAATTGCTCAAATCATCTGAATTTCTTTCTTTTACTTACATTTCTATCCCTTATTCTTGATTTATTCATATATAAATATAATATATTCTATATCGAACGGTAGAAATTATCATATATTAGTTATTTATGTACCAAGTGCGTTATATAGGACCTAACGCTCAGAGGGTAACATTCGGCCCAAGGGCCTTTGGCCCGGGGATGAATGTTGCCCGATGGGTGTTAGGATCTAGTAACGCACGTGGTGCATACAAGATTTTATTTTTCACGAAAAAATTATTTTATTATGATGAAAAATCGATATTAAAATCGGTTCATTGCTCCTATACTTTCCATTTTCCTTCTCATAGTAGGCATGTCATTTGTTGATATTTTGACGTCATCATATTTAGTGAATGTCATTGCTGCTTTCTTTGTGTAGTCTTATTGGAAATAACGGAAATGAAAATGAATTTACCCAAGAATATCATAGAAAATGCAGCCAAAGCTGCGAATAATTCATTGCCGGAGAAATCCAGAGTCGTATACGACAAGGATTATGAAGTATTTAATCAATGGAAGTTGCTTCATTTCTCCTCGTACAATTAGCAGGCGATATGATCCATTACGCCGGCTCATAACGCCCTAGGGCATAATGAGTGTATTTATAGCAACGGTATCTGAGGTAAAATCAACAAATAATATACAAGTGAAATATATATATATATATATATATATATATATATATATATATATATATATATATATATATATATATATATATATATATGTATATATATAATATTATTATTGTTTTGATTATTTAATTTGCAATAACAAGCAATTGATGCTCGAAAAAAGATTTTATTGATACGTTCCATCATGAAATTCGTGAATTGAAAAGTCAAAAAAGAGATAACTACATTTTATTTTTTTTTGCGTCTGTGTCTGTCTTTAGTTGCGTATTGCTATTCAGCCTGATATGACATTAGTAGTCTGTGTATATATATATATATATATATATATATATATATATATATATATATATATATATATATATATATATATACAATACATATATTTGATGAACTGATCTAGTATTCAAAAGCATGTTTCATCTCATAACCTAAAAATCAGTTTGTTTATGAGTTCGTAAAGTTTGATAATTGAACACTGCAGCTAAAGACAATTTCATCGCAAAACAGATCCTTTGTAATCGACTTACCCATAGTCTGTAAATAAAATCCATTTTGCTATCACTCAGCTACATTTCCAACTGTCTCTTTCCATTGTCACGACCGCGCTAACCGACATCGAGGACGCACACAAAACTAGGCACTTTGAAACATCAAATTCGATCCCATGGAGGGATAAAAAACGAAGACTTCGAACAGGTTCCTTCTCTTCGACAGACTACGCTAAAACTACTGCGATATAAATTTCGTAATTGCTCTGACTAATCGATTCTATGAAATCCCGACGGAATTCATCGGTTCTGGTAATTCGTGAATATTTTCATGGCCAGAAATATTGACGGCGAAGTGGAGAACATGACTAAGGCGACGGGAAAATTTTAAATTGACAACATACGATCATGGTTGGAAACTAACTGAAGTCGATGTCGATAGTGTAATTTTAATTTTAAATGTCACGAACAGGTGCTCGTAGTAGGCGGCGAAACATATGAAACAAGCGTGTGACAATTTATATCTGATTTGCTGTTGTATTCACAACAACAACAAATCGAAGTGATCTGATTGAAGGTGGGTAATCGAGAAGAGAGTTGGTAGATAGCACTAGCAATAACTCGCGATATTTGGCATGATGACTTAGACCCTTCTGTCCAAAAAATTAATAAATAGCAAACGCAACACACGTTTTTGAGTATGACGTCATAACTATGTAAAGGATAAGCTTCGAGTGTACTCGTAGAATTATGAGACATAACAGTCAACTTTCAATATTTTTTGGAACGACGTTCCTTATAGCACGTTATGTGTAACCACTAACAGATGTTCGCGTCAGCTGTATTCGTATATGACTCTGTGTTATGCAAGCCGTGCGGACCATAATACTGATTATATAACTCATGTGTGAATAAGCCAATAGAATCCATGAGTTTTGCATAGTTACTGCGTATTGATAAGTGAATATACCCTTGACGAAGAGATATAATCATTTTGGTGTTTCGTCTTATGTCAAAATGTAAATGATTTCATATTGACGATTTTTTGACCTTTGTCAAAAAAAGTAATAATCAAGTTTGGTGAAGTTTCGTTCAATTTTTCAATATGCAACGCTTCGTTTATAATTCTGGCGGTGTTGTTTATTCGTTATATAACCATAACGAATACCAACTCGAGCAAACTAATATAGTCGTTATACTGACCTCGTCACTATTAAAACATCACTCGAGCTGGGCTCTAGTGATGTTTTTCAGAATACGTCTCGTGACTCGGTAGTATAATCGATTATTTTGGATGTTCTTGTGATATTATAACTCATTTGTGAATGATCCAATAGAATCCGTGAATTTTGCATAGTTACCGCGTATTGATAAGTGAATATATCCTTGCCGACATTGTATAATTTTTTTGGTGTTTCGCCTTGTGCCTTAATGTGAGTGTTTTCATACAGACAATTTTTTGACGCCTGTCAAAAAAAAATTTATGTTCAAGTTTGGTGAAGTTTCGTTTAATTTTTCAGTATGCAACACTTTGGTTGTAGTTCTGGCGGTGTTGTTCATTCGTTATACAATCGTAACGAATACCAATTCGAGCGAACGACAATAATCGTTATACTGACCTCGTCACTCGACGTATTTCCTTAAAACATCACTCGAGCTTAATTTTTCAGTATGCAACCCTTTGGTTAAAGTTCTGGCGGTGTTTTTTATTCGTTGTATAATCGTAACGACTACCATCTCGAGTAAACGAAAATAATGATTATGTTCACTCTATGTATTTTTCTAAAACATGTTTCGCAAAATACATCTCGTAACTCGGAAGTATAATCGATTATTTTCGATGCTCTTGTGATATTATAACGGATAATCTCTCTTCGTCATTGAATTACAATCAACCGTTATTTTATTGATAAATAAGAAGTTGTGAGAGTGATTCCGTGGAAGTTGAGGATAGTGATGATGAAGTCAGGTACGTACCAGAGTTTGTAAATTTTAGTAAGATAATATATGAACATAAATATATGATTATAATATCAGTGAAGAATTGATTACAATATTCATCAATAATCTACTATCTATTCGTTTATTTAATGTTAATCAGGGATAGGAATGAATAATTAAAGGTAAGAAAATTCTTAACATTTTTAATATTTGTTCAAACAAAAAAGTAGAGATTTCAACATCAACTGTTCTGATGAAAACTCATAGCTATTGTTTTAATTTTTTTGCCGTGAATTTTATTTAAGAATTAACAATGATCCAGCAAAACCTACAAAGAAAAGTAATACCATTATCGATGTAGTTTTTCCGGAAAATGAAAAATTTAATTGCAAACATATGTATAATACTTCAGTTATCGCAAGCCAATCATTTAGTTCATAATAAGTTCATATTTTTATAATAATTAAGGATAAAGTGTTCAAACTCATAATTTATAAAAATATTATCTACTAATTACAATTCAATCAAATGAGCTGAAATTCGGTATTTGGGGTTGTTTTCGAGTCAGAACTATAAACTATCAAAATTTGGGTAAATTTTTTCTATCGGTGATATTTTTACGTAGACATTTCTTGTTATGTCGTGGTTTTTGTAAATTTGCGTAACTCCACAACTTCTGTAAATTAGGTTAGAGAGTTGAAATTTGGTAGGTAGATTGAATTCATGTTGAAATGCGTTTCTTCATGGATTTCAACTCTTTTCCTCAACCGCGTTGCACTTCGCGGAGACTATTCCGTTCGTATCGTATCACGACCTGCTTCGCTATCAGTACGAGATGCACTTCGAGAATTTTTTATTTTTTGTTAATGAATTATTTTCTAATTTTTATTACGATTGGCTTCTGAAGCGTGGTTCCTCAATATCTACTTTTTGTGTATATTTTTTTAGTCAATGAAGTAAATTATTTTTGAATTCTTATATGCTATAAACGCGTGGTTTTTCAAAAATAATAATAATTTATTCCGTTTGAATCGCACCTCGACGTGATGCACTTCGCGCGAAAAATACGACTTTATTGACGGAGCTCTGCGTTTTTTTATGTTCAATCGAGCTTCATGGAATAATTACAAACCGACAGGTCCTTTTGGTAAACTATCAGTTATAATATAACAAAAGCATCGAAAATAATCGATTATACTTCCGAGTCACGAGTCGTATTTTCTTAAAACATCACGAGATCGCAGCTCGAGAGATATTTTGAAGAAATACGTTGATTGATGAGGTCAGTATAACGATTATTTCCGTTTGCTCGAGTGGTATTCGTTACGATTATATAACGAATAAACAAACCGCCAGAACTATAACCAAAGCGTTGCATATTCAAAAATTAAACGAAACTGCACTAAACTTGATTATTTAATTTTTTTGACAGACGTCAAAAAATCGTCAATATGAAAACATTAACATTTTGATAAGAGGCGGAACACCAAAACGATTATACAACGTCGTCAAGGGTATATTCACTTATCAATACCCGGTAACTATGCAAAATTCACGGATTGTATTGGCTTAGTCACACATGAGTTATATAATCTCATTTATGTCCCAGAAAACTGTCGTCATGACCTTGCCAGTAGACGGCACTGTTATAGTCTTCTTATTCTCATTCAGTCTATTGTTTTGGCTGTTTATTCGTCTCAGGTGTGAACGTGTTTATGAACCGATGTAAAAACATGACTTTATTACTGTGTAACATATACACTTGATTGAAACATCCTCACGACACTGTTTTTGTCCCTATTGTGAGCAACCGAAACAACGAACAGTATTTTCATGTCCAAACTTTCAATCAATATGCTATGTAAAACGATTTCTGAAATGCCTACAATGTTTTTTTGCTTACACACTTTCAGATATCATCCTATAATATTTTGTAGATTTTCTTTATCGTTTTCGGCGTGTTCATTTCATTTGATCGATGGAAGTTCGTCTTGGCAGCTTGACGGCCACGTTGAAACTCGAAATTGGTTGTATCAAATAGAAAAATTTTTTTTTAGTGAGTTCACTATTGAATTCTGTCGAACAGATTAAAAACAATAGGTTGTTTTAATTTTTATAGGATTGGAATTTTTGACAATTGTGATTATTTAAAACGAACAAATACGGTAGACTGGAAATTTTTGGAATTACCCTTGGAGGGCAGCAAAATAACTGGTATTGCTATCCTACAATTTTAGTTGTATTTTTTGATGTTTGATATATATATATATATATATATATATATATATATATATATATATATATATATATATATATATTTTTATATATATATATATATATATATACCTACGCGAAGCACTTTTTTGCGCAATTTTTTTTTTGACAAGGTAAATTATTATTCAATTCTTATTTTGGTTTGCTTTTAAAGCGTGGTTTTTCAAAAAATAATTCATTCCGTTCGAATAGCATCTCGGAGCTATGCACTTCGCGCGAAGAAAACGACCTTAATGAAGAAGCTCTGCTACCTACTTACGCGTATTTTTTTCTTACATTTTCTATGAAAAACATAAATAATTTAATAAAAGACGAAAGGTGTCGGGAGAGACCCAGTTGGAACGAAGGTCTTTTCTCTATATATAATATTTTAAGTAACAGCTACAATCAAATAAATTAACAACGTTCGATAGTAATTAAATGAGAAACATTTGAGAATAATTGAATGAAAAACGTCTGAGATACAATAAATAAAAATCAATGAAGCAATGGTAAAAAAATTGCAATTGAAATGTAATTTTTATGAAAAGTGATGAAAATAAACATTCTATCATTTATCATTATAGAACCCTGAATTAATTATAAACTTTATCGATACATTCAATCTTAGTAATTATTGGTTTGCGATAGCTATGTTTGCGATTCAATTTTATTTATCTCGAAAAACTACATCGATAGAGTTATTGTTACTTGTTGTAGATTTTGCTGAATCATTGTAAATTCCTTAATCTAATTCTTCTTAAAAAAACTAGCTCTGAGTTTCATCAGACAAGTTAAAGTTGAAATCGCTAAGTACTTGTTCATATGAATAAAAATTCACAATATTAATAAATTTCTTTCCATTAAGTATTCATTTCGACACCTGATCATAATTATACGAATAAGTAGTAGATTATTTGTAAAAACTATAATAAATTTTTCACTGAAAAATCATACTTAATCTATAATAAATAACCAATTCAAACTTCAATAAAGCATTTTCAGAAATATTTCTATTCTTGAAAGAAGAAATAGTGTATGGTTTTTAATTCAAATATTGAATTTATTCGCTTTATATAGTTATTAACGTAACAAGGCCGATATGTAGCAAATAACGGATGAGGTTGGATATTGTAATCCGAGGCGCAGCCGAGGATTATAACTAACCGAAACCGTTATTTGCGTATCGGCCGTGTGTCATTAAAGACTTTTCGTAATCCCGTTGAAAGATTATATTTTGATTCCGAAGAAAGAAAAAACCCCGTACCTCGCAATTCTAAAGAAAAATCCCAACGTCGTGCACTCTGTTGTCATGGAACAGTTTGACAGTTTTATAAACAACGTCAGTTTTTTGTGTTCTCAAGTTCGCTTTAACGACGACCATGGATGAAATTGAGGAACAAAATCAAATTCCTTTAGAAATATTGGGAGAATCATGTGCAGTGCAGCGAGTGTTGATTAACTGCCGAAAATAACTCAAGAGCGATATCAAAAAGAATATGAAAATTTTGAAATGTGGCGTAAAAGCAAGAATGTAAAGGTGGTTAATGAAGATGTATTATTAGCCTATGCGAAATGAAAATCAGAGGTTTATTCTCCCAACTCACTGTGGACCAAGATTTCAATGTTGTTATTGTAAGCAGAATGATGTTTTGAAATAAATATTTGAACAAGTGATTTCTTAACGGCCGCCGGCCGTTATGAAATTATAACGGCCGGCGGGGGTTAACACTGACTTTTCTATTGTCATCTGAATACCGTTAAATCAAAATAACAGTATGGGATTACGAAAAAAATATAACGAACATTAAAAAAATCGCATTTCAAAACACATAACAAATCACATATAGGAATATAGCTGACGCGCACGTCAGTATTAATGTTACACATTTTTAGGCCTAGCTTGAATTCGACAAGTGTATGGAGTGTAACGTACGATACCGAACAATATTTAACAATATCGCAATTGGAATATGAACATGTTAGTTGCAAGTAACGTTGAGGAGATTTTATTCTTATTTTTCCACTTCAAATCAACATATATGAATTTGTCACAAGTCACCTCATTACTCATCGGTTTCATTGTTTGAGATGAACAAAAGCAACATCCGGTCAACTGTACATATCACTCTACTTGAGGTCATGACATCAGTGCACCTTTTTTTGGTTACATTAACGATTAACGGCGAGAACTGATGAAAGTGGCAAATATATCGTGACAGTTATATGAAATTCCGACATTTATATCATGTCAAATAAAAATTCGTCACATTCATCCTTGAGAAGAATATATCAATGAAAGTTTGGATGCGAAAATATTGAGTAAATAAAATAAAATTTCACATCATATCACATCAATTTCACACAAGGAAAATCTTTCAAGAATTTAAAATCTATCAATCTTCCAAGGTAGTTGGTTAAATGTATTCCAAGGCGCGAGAATCAGTGAACTATGGAAAATGTCAAGTTAAGCCGACTCAAGATCTGCATATAGCTGTTTCGATCTTATTAGATCTTTTTTGTGGTAGCCTTAAAGGCTTGTTTTACCAATTTATTTGTCCTTCTGAGATGCTGACGACCAGCTGTCTTTCCACCTCTTTGGAGGCCGACCTGGTGCCCTGCAGGATGCTGGTTTTCCATTTCTGGCGATCTTTACTAGTCTGTAGTACTCCATCCTGGATATGTGCTCGTTCCAGAATCGTCTCCTGGCGCGTGTCCATCTTACCACGTCCTCTGTCTTGCATTGTTCCCTAATTTCGTTACTTCTTCTTTGATCCCAAAGTGTGTTGCCTGTAATCACTTTTTTTAACTCAAGGTACCTACAGTTTCTCGCCGGTTCCGAACGGCTAATGGGCTTGAAACTGAGTCATTACCTTACAGTTGATCATAATTAGAACCTCTTAATTTCATTGGACATACACAACACCCAAGAGCAAGGTGGGACTCGAACCCACAACCCTCAGTTTACAAGCGATACACCCTACCGCCAGACTACCGACGTTCTCTGTCATCACTCTTAGTATTCTCATTTCATTGGTTCTTGGCATTCTTTTTGTCGCCGCTGTGTCAGCTCGTGTTTTTGCCGTGTATGTCATTTGCTTTATATATTCTAACTTTGGTAGGGATTGATGTGCATGTATTTTTCCATATGGATTTTCGCTATCCTGGCTGCCTTGTTTACCTGGTTCCGTACGCCTTTCTTGAGTTCGCCATATGGTGATATTGTTATTCCCAGATAGTTAAATTCGAAAACCTGTTCTATTGTTTTGTTGTTTGCATCTGCGTGGTTCCCTGGCGATCACCATGCTTTTTGTTTTGCTGTTTGCAGTGAAGATATCTTCATGTCAGGAAGTATTTGCCTCTTGACGAAATTCTGCATTTTTAGTTTAAACGGCGAATTGTTGGTTCCAAATATCTTTGGCGAAGGGCACTATGGGTTGTTATCAATATAGTAGTTCAGCTGCGAATTGTATTGGGGAGCAATGAGAAATATATCAATTCACTCCGAGTCAAGTAAGCTGCACTGAAGAGATCTAATAAGATCGAAACAGCTGTGTGCAGATCTTTAGTCGGGGTGACTTGACATTTTATATAATTCAGTGTTGCTTTGTAAATGCAGATTCCACGTCTCGGAATACATATACCCTAATGAATTCGTAGTATGCTTCTATTCACTTTACTCACAAAGTACAGTATTCTGTAAACATCCTTATTACTATTTTAAACTGTTTCCTTCACCTAGCGTGGAGTAGTTTACAAAAATTATTAATGGTACCTGTTACAGAATTGTAGCAGTTGTTTAAGAATGTTGAAATGAGGTGGCGCTTCAAACTTTAGAACATGTTGTGACATGTCTGCAATATTTATTTTGGTAATAACCGATACGTGTATTGGTTACTTTCATATTAAACTTGTTGAAAATTTAGTTTGTTTTTTCTATATTGGAGTAAAGATTACGGTACAATATATTGTACATTCTGAGTAAACGGAAATCGACAGGTATGGTGAAAAACTCAACGTTATGTAGAGTGTTTGTTGTATTAGATTTATTTCCTAGTAGTATGTTCTAAAAAATGTGTAAAAAAGTGCCGTTAACTGAATAATAACTATTGAAACTAATAGAGGAGGGCCTATCAGATATTGAAGGGCTTAGTGATGACGATTATGAGAGGGGAGAAAGGGACGTAGAAGTAAGCAATGATTATGATGATGAAAATACAATAGGAGAAAGAAGTGTAGATGATATGGAAGGTAATTTTGATGAAAATTTTTTTTCTTCCAGATGCAAATTCCCTGAATGTACATCTAGGATGAATTTTGTTTGTACTAAGTGCAATATACATTTTTATGCATTCCAAAAAACAAAATTGTTTTTTGATATATCACACAAATAAATGATATCAGTTATAACCTTATGTTGTTTTTCAATTGCATTTCATTTTACAGAATCGCAAATACACTACCACGATTCTACTGAGGAAACAATCAAGTCAGAATACTGATCCTATACCGTTTAGTCACAATGTACAGTATATTGTACATATCACATCCCCTAAAATGGATGACATAGAATTTTTGAGTACACCAAACATTTTTAATAGTTATTTATGTACCAGATGCGTTATATATATCCTATATAGGATCCCACCCGGAGGGTAACAACATTCGGCCACAGGGCCTTTGGCCCGAGGGATGAATGTTGCCCGATGGGCGTTAGAATCTAGTAACGCACGTGGTGCATACAAGATTTTATTTTTCACGGAAAAATCATTTTTTTATAATGAAAACTCGATTTTAAAATCGGTTCATTGCTCCTATACTTTCCATTTTCCTTCTCATAGTAGGCATGTCATTTGTTGATATTTTGACGTTTGCGAATATTTTTGTCATCATATTTAGTGAATGCTGCTTTGTTTGTGTAGTCTTATAGAAATAATGGAAATGAAAATGAATAATTCATTGCCGGAGAAATCCAGATCGTATACGACAAGGATTATGAAGTATTTAATCAATGGAAGTTGCTTCATTTCTCCTCGTACAATGAGCGGGCGTTATGATCCATAATGCCCGCTCATAACGCCCTAGGGCATAATGAGTGTATTTATAGCAACCTTGTCTAGGGTAAAATCAACAAATAATATACAAGTGAAAAATAAAGAAATGAAAGAGTACCTAAGTATTCCTAATTTCAGATTTTTATCTTTGAAAAAAAATGCGTGAGCGAAAGGGTTAAATTAGAAACTGAAAAGCATATCCTTCAACATTCAACAACTACCAAAACCTTTAACGAGAAACTATAGTCATACAGTCACTATTAAATCGACACTGATACACACATAAACGCCGTTAATTCGAAAACATCCTTCGACACTTTGTTCAATTAAACTCGCGGTTCACAATCACAACTTCACTGTCCAAAACTGGCATGTAACTGACTTTTACGGAAAGTCTTGTTAGTGTTTCAAGAAATGATTAAATTCTTATCTGCGGTAAAAAAGCAACAAAGTCAAAACCACGCTCGCTAATCATGACATTATACAACGAAGAATCAATTACGAACCGAGATACTCATTTAAAACACCAAACTATGTTCTGTATTTTTATAATTCAGCGTTCAAATTATGCTAAAGACAGGTTGGAAGATCGACCACCGAAAAATTAATCCATATGCTCTAAAACTGGCACGAAATAGTAACGGGAAGTGTAATTGACGATAAAAATTAATTTCAAGTCATCCTAGAAAATCTAAGTATAAGTCTTTTCGTAAAGCTGTGGGGTATTTTCCTTCCATTTTGATCTTGTTGTTTGAAGGAATTGAACAGAAAGTTAAAGTGGATCTGTCAAAATCAAACATGTTTATTATTCTTATCTTGAATGTTTGTTAATTATCAAAAATAATCTGTTTCAGTAAATTTTGTTTTTGATCTAAAGTTCTGCTGTTTTCTATTTTTATTCTGCTTGAATCATTTTGTGGTTGAAGGAGTTAATGAATTAAATATAAATCCTCAATATTTCTGATTTATTTACTAATAAATATTGATAGATATAATATTGAAGTTCATAAAGAACAAAATTATTTAAATCATGGTATTAATTTCATTTGTATAATCTATGGTTCTTAGGAAAATTTTCACATACCACAGTATGAAAAAAAGAGAAATAGAAATGAAGATTCTTGAAGAAATATTTACAGAGGCATGATAAAATGAATCTAATTTGCCTTGCCAGTGTTTGAAATAATATTTTTCTACTCCCCACTTGGTAAATACTTCATTATGAAAATGATGAGAGTAAATAACTATTTTCTACCCCCCATTCGCTAAGTAGCCATTATGAAACTGATTTGAAGGAAAAAAGTATTACTTACCTCCCTAGGTAGGTAAGTAACATACTTACAGTACATAAATATATAACTAATTAATTTACGAATCGTTGAATTATTATTATTAATTTTAATTTTTTCAGGGTATTCGATTCAATTTTGATGGTTATTAAGAAATACTCTTATGACTTTGTCGAGCGTTCGCAACTTTTTAATTGCTTCATCAGGACTTCTACAAAATTCAAATGAAATATCAAAAAATGTTACCGTTACTCTTACCGTACATTAAGGTTATTGATGAAACATTGATAAATTATACAAATCTCCACTACACATACAAAATTAAAAAAGGTCTCTATTTGAAATTTATCCGAAAATCAAGAAGAAATGAAGGGTATGATTTTTTTTATCCTTCCACTGTACAGATCTGTCAGCTTTAATCAAAAATGTTACAAAGAAAATGTGTCATGTTGTCTGTGTTTTCCATTTGATCCTACCTTTATGGTCTACTTATTCGTTTTATTCATCCTGTTGTTCATCATATGTCTCATTGTTGTTTAGAGTTGTTAACAAATATGAATAGATGTTGCTCAACATCTGGATATCTGTCTTTTTGTTTATGCTTGCTTTGTGTTTATGTATATTTATCATTTCATGAATAATCCTTTTTTGGTAATTTTTTTCCGTTTTTAATATTTTAACCTGTTCAAATTCTATTATGTGGTCATTGTTGTTTGCGTGTATCGCAAGTGCACATCGTTCTTTATTGTGTGTTATGTCACTGGAATGTATGGCCATTCGACTCTTCAACCAATGCGATGTTCGACCAACATACACGTCATTGCAGTCAAAATAGTTAATTTTATACACAACATTACTGAACAACATTTAACAGGGATTTGGTCTTTTAAATGGGAGAACAGTGTCGCTCTTGTCCTTATATTATGTGTTATAATTTTTACTGTTTTATGTTCTTTGAATAATCTTTTAAATTCATAATACGTCATAAGAGTATTTCTTAATAACAGTCAAAATTGACTGTATATATATATATGATCAAGTATCTTTACATGAAGTCGCTTCCGCAGCCTGTGGGCTTAGATCTTTCAAACTACTCAACGGATTTTATTGCACTTTTCAGCAATTGATAGAGTAAGTCAAGAGGAAGGTTTATTAGGCCAAGCTCTGAGATTTAGAGTGAGCATTTTGTGTAAAAAGTGTTAGAAGAAAACCAGCTCCGCCATTGTTTCTAAAATAGTTCCATATGATATAGTGATATGTTTTTCACTCGACTTTATTGAGTGAAACTATCACAGTAGTCATGATGGTGTCAATAGACTAATTGTAGAAAATGAAAATCCGAAGAAAATGAGAGGTTGGACGACTCGATGAGATCCTTAGTTTGAGAGAAAATTGGAAAAAACCGGCCAAAATGCAGTTTTTTCAAAATTTCATAACTCGTTTATTTTTCGAATTGTAGCGTAGATCTTTTGGTAAGTATTAGTTATTGGTATAAACTTTATTTTTGCGAAGAGCAGGAACTGTCCGATGCATAGTTTTTGATCTGTGGCCATTTGAAAATTTTACTATGCAATTTTCCAGCAGACCTGAATGCGACAGGTATGGTCTGATTTCAATTTACAAAAAAGATTTTGAAAGTAGTATTTCCATAGTTCAAAACGTTCATCTTGATTTTACATGAAAACGCTCAGAAATATGTTCAAAATGAAGCTGAACATGCCGAAAAACGGCCGAGCGTGTGAGAGTAGTTGAAGAGCGGGGGTAGAGCAGCAGGCAAGGAGAACCATGACGTTCGAAAGCGTCGGCATTTTGAATATGACGGTAATTTCTCGGCCGTTTTTCGTCATGTTCAGCTTTTTTTTCAACATATTTCTCAGCGTTTTCATGTAAAATCAAGATGAACGTTTTGAACTATGAAAATTCTACTTTCAAAATCTTTTTTGTAAATTGAAATCGGACCATACCTGTCGCATTCAGGTCTGCTGGAAAATTGCATAGTAATATATACAAATGGTCACAGATCGCAAGCTATGCATAATGCTATTCGCATTAATAAAGTTTGTATTAACACTTAATACTGACCGAAGGATCTACGCTACAACTCAAAAAATAACCGAGTTATGAATTTAAAAAAAAATTCATTTTGGCCGTTTTTTCCGATTTTCTCTTAAACTAAGGGTCTGATCGAGTCGTCCGACCTCACATTTTCTTCGTCTTTTCATTTTCTACAATTAGTCTATTGACACCATCACGATTACTCTGATAGTTTAAATTTTATAAGCAAAAAAATGAAAAATTCGATTTTTTGCATAAAATTGTTAATAACCAAGATATAAATAATATAGTCGAGTGAAAAACATATCACTGTACCATATGGAACTATTTTACAAATAATGGCGCAGCTGGTTTTCTTCTAACACTTTTTGCATGAAAAAATCTCTATAGCTTGGCCTATATATATACATATATATATATATATATATATATATATATATATATATATATATATATATATATATATATATATAAGTTTGATCAAATTATCGAAGTAACTTCAGAAGTAGTATACAGTATATGCTTCATATTCCAGTCAACTATATATCAGTACAAGGAAACTTGCACAGTAAATAAAAACCCAGAAACAATTATTTAAGGGCTATATTTGGTTTAAACCCATTCAGGGTAATTTGTTGGAGCAAAAATAAAAAATTAGAAAAGAGCTAACGATAAACTCCATTTCGTGTAAATGACACTCGTATTAATAATATCGAATAATTTGTCTGTTATCCTGGAGTTAGGTTCATTCTCCAAATTTCTATAATTTACCGTTATAGTATGAATGGCGATGTCTCATACATATATACAGCTCCCACGGAAATAAATCTCCGTATTCAAGTTATAAAGCGATGAATATAATTTCACAGCCCCATTATTCTCACTTCAACAAGTAATGGAACCGTTTCCACATTCCTCAAATTGTTTCAGCAAATCGTGAAATGAGAATTACATCATCTTCGATTTGATATTATTTGTCATTTACTTCAGGTATTTGGCAGTTTAAATTTAGAATCATTGTTCAGAAAAAGACATTTCATTATATAGATAGTTGCATGGCTTTCGTCATTTGTAAAGTCTTGAAGTTTCAGCTTCTTGCGAAGCTATCTTCAGAATTTGACAAGGGAAGAAGTAATTCAAGTACATGGTCTCAATCAGCCTATTTCATAAACCGAATAGAAACTAGAAAAACCCTACTGCATTAGAAAAGCAGGTTTTCAAAACGTATCCAGTTAAAAAAAATCTATCCATTCAATTATTAACTTTTGTTCCAAATCCAAAAAAAGAAAATTGCACCCTCTATCGTGTAAACAAGATTTATTTCCTCTCCTGGGGGGTCAACCCCCCAAGAAATTAGTACCAAATACCATCCAAGATATCATACGAAACTACCTATTTACAAACTTTCAGCCCTATTGCTTCAAAATTGCGCCCTTTATCGTGTAAACCACGCTAAAATACATAAGCTTATACATACATACATATATATATATATATATATATATATATATATATATATATATATATAATATATATATATAATATATATATATATATATATATATATATAAATATATATATATATATATATATATATATATATATAATATATATATATATATATATATATATATAATAATAATAATATATATAATAATAATAATAATATTTATTAATCTCAACAATTATTCACATTACAGATATAACAACATTGCACTGAATAAAATAGAGACAAGTCAAAATGAAAATAAACTTACTTTTTACAAAATGTAATAAATTCATTTATTGAATAAGGTTCGGCGTCCAAAATGAAACTATAAATGCGATTTCTGAACAGCCTAAAATCTTCAATACCTTGTAAATGCTTAGGAAGCAAATTAAATAAACGCATGACCATATACAGAGGTTCTCTTTCAAATCTAGTTGTACCATGGATTGGAAAGAGGAAGGCATGAATATGGAAGATGATAAATGAATAGACCAAACACTGTTTGTATTCTGTTGGATCTAAAAACTCCGCGGCAGGATTCTCGAAAGCTCAAGCCGCACATTATTCTCAATACCCTTTTTTGAATGAGAAAAACTTCGTCAGCACTAGACGAACTGCCCCAAAAGATGATTCCATATGCTAGTACAGATTGGAAACTGGCGAAGTAGAGAGTTCCTATAACTGCAGCTTCCACCTTGCTTCTGATCATGATAAACATATAAGCAGCAGAGTTCAGAGTCTTTCTCATCTTAGCCGCATGATGATCCCACCGTAGATGTTTGTCCAGAGTAACACCCAAGAAATTAACTGACTCCTCCAAGGTGACAGTACTGCTACAAAGGCACAGAGAGGCAGGATAGCCTTCCTCAGACTTTCCTCCGCGAAAGATATATATATATATATATATATATATATATATATATATATATATATATATATATATATATATATATATATATATATATATATATATTGGTGCCAAGCATCATAAAAAGACATGAAACGAAGACTATTTTATTATCTTGGTCCTAGGTCCAACTTTGCTAATCGCTTTCACTTCAATAAGCAGGTTTTCAAAGTGAAAACCTGCTAAAAGATCAGAAGCAACCCATTTTCGAGATCATAATTGCCTATTCCAGTAATCAAATAACTTTTATCTGTCAACTCTGAAGCCACAACCTGTCTACTCTTTGAAATGTATTTATAAGATTGAGTTGGGTAAGGTTTTTTTAGCAATGAACGATTGCATCTCGTTTCTTATTGTAATAACTATGTCTCCTCACTGGCTTCCTTACAGGACACTGTCGCCTCAGGAAGCATCTGATGAGAATAGGTTTATCAGAAACTGGCGAGTGTAGATTCTGTGGGGAGGAGGAGGAAACTTCTATTCACCTGGCTACAGAATGCCTCGCCATTGCAAGTCAACGAAACATAACCTCCTTGAAGCCTTTCCAGATATTGGAGTTTATTAATACTGTGGAACTAGAAGACGCGCTGTAGGTAGATGGCGTAGATAGTACAGAAAACAGCTCTGATGGGGGGGTACAATAGACCATAAGGTCGCAGTGCAACACAACCCCAAACTAATATTGGCATCTTCAGCAGCTTCCATCGAGTCAAATGAGCTAAAATTTGGCACCTGGGATTGTTTTCTTTGCAGAACAAAACCATCAAAATTTGGTTGGATATTTCCAACCGCTGCCATATTTACTTAGATTTTCTTGTTTTTTTAATGGTTTTGAAAAATTGCCGAACTCCACAGCTCATGCAGATTGAGTTCGAGGGTTGAAGTTTGTTATGTACATTGGAGAAATGTTGAAATACGATCCTTTATGGATTTGAACTCTTTATCTCATCCGCGCTGCATTTCGTGGTGACTATTCCGTTCGTTGTGCATCTCGATCTGTTTCGCCACGCTATTTGATTCACGATTTTTTTTACAAGAGGGTTGAAATTTGGTACGTGGATTGAGTTGATTGTAAGGTACGTTCCTTCGTTGATTTCAACTTTTTTCCTCGACCACCAATAATAGTATATTCTGTAACAAGGTTAGAATGAAAATTCGATGCGAGTGGAAAAGTTCCGAGCGCGAGCCGAAGGCGAGCGTGAGGAACCACGAGCATAACGAATTTTCATTCTAACCGAGTAGCAGACTATACTTTCTCCACGATCGAAAATTTCAAATATATATTTTTATATGAAAACGAACAAAAGATAATTTATACATATTACAGAACTCAATCACAATTATATTAGGTAAACACTCAATAATTCAAGAAACATTCTACTTTGTATTAATTGTTATATTTGTACAGTTCTCGAAATGAAAACTGGTGCATTATTGGAAGAATTTTCAACAATTGCGTGGTTTGTAGAAGATGAACTAACAGTCACATAATTTGAAGTGGAAGACATGATTAGCGGTGTATTAGATCCAGTTATTGATGAGACTAACTTATTTGCTTTATTTATTCGATTTTGCACCGAATTTTCTATGTATCCTTCTGGCACTTGAGAAGACTTCAACCTCCCTAGTGGGGTGTGATAGCTAAAAAAAGTTTAACATCTGGCAACCACTGAGCTCTTTTGGATTCTGATAGTACATGGGTAGACGCGTTAAAAAAGACCGGGACACAAATTTTTCTGGCCTTCTAGTGGCGTTGATGATGTAATCAATATGGCCGCCATAGTTTTGTAATACGCTTTTAAATTTCCCTGTATAACTCGGATTTTTGTTGAAATACTAACAAATATTATCAGTGATTATTGATGCGGAGAAAATGCGATTTTCAACGGAATAAGTAACATTATTGTCAGGTTCGTAATTATAAAAATAATCGCATGGGCGTTAATCGAACGCGTTGGATAAATAACGATTGTCGAACGATTTGTTCCACAAAAATGCTTGTATTTTCAGGTGTGACTTATAGCCTGCCATACCGACGCGAATACATCAATCTAAATGAAACAATTCAACCATTTGTACCAGGCTAATTTTTGCACAGCTAATCATCGTCGAGTAGCCATTCACGAAAATCAGCCTGCCATACTTTTCCAACAGTTCCCAATGGCCGCCATACCACTGCAAAGGAGTAATTGTTTTTTTCGCCAAACGATTTGTACCACCCTGAAACTTTTTTGAACAGTAACAGTATGATCATAAACGGAAGTCTGATAATGACATACCTGTGGGAGGTGGCCAATGTGAACAATATTCTTTCAAAATCCTAAGATTTTATTCGTAATTCGAACGAATTGTATCAGTATGGCGCCACTTTTTCCCTCTACTAGAAATGTGGCAAATATAATAATGGTCACATTATATCGTATAATTTCCAAAATTCCAAATGCCATACTGGTACAAATCGTCATTTTTTTAGATACAATTGCATCCAAACGGAGAGAATACAATGATGCCATGAAGTAAAAAATGATATTACAGTCGTATTTTTAAAACGTATCAAATAAATAAGTATATTTCAAGTATGGCAGCACTTTTTCCCCCTACTAGAGGTATGGGAAAAATAATAACGGTCACATTTTGTCAAATACTTTCCAAAAATTCAAATGCAATACTGGTACAAATCGTTCGGCAAAAAAATTACTCCATTGCAGTGGTATGGCGGCCATTGGAAACTGTCGGAAAAGTATGGCAAGGTGATTTTCGTGAATGGCTACTCGACGATGATTAGCTAAGCAAAAGTTATTATCCGACGCGTTCGATTAACGCCCACGCGATTGGGCCGCCGGTACCAGCACTAGGTCCATCATTTTCCTTTTTGCCTTTACGTGATTACACCCCTGAAGAACCGCCATACTGGTACAAATGACCTAATATTTTGTGTCACCATCTCCCGGTCTATTAAGTCGACCATATCGAAAAAAATTACCCAATCATGTCAACTAAGAGGAAACATGAATTGGTTGATGCTACAACTATACCAGTGTTAGCTCCGTTTGTATGGGACCTGTGTTTGCTATGCCATGAGCATTCCAAAGAGCGCCTAATAATTCCGAAGTATAAAGTTTATTTAAGAACGGCGAAGAATCTTATAGTTTTTGCAGAACATGTTGAGCTTCCAAGTGCTATTAGAAACTTGAATCAGTTGGACGATGGAAATGGTATTTTACAGACAATTGAAGCAAAATATCACAAATCTTGCAAGAACAAATATGACATTCAAAAGGTCGAAAGACTGTCTCGCGAGAAGAAATAGAAGATATGCACATCTTGTAAATGTGTTAAAATGGGAGTAGGATGTACAAAACTTTGTGTATCTGAAGGACAGTGCTCTGACAGTGATCGTTAATCACAAGAAGAATTTTCAGTTTTCCTTCCCATTAAATATTATTGCATATTATTATTTTCTTTGAATATCAGTGTATTTTACAATATAATTATATATATATATATATATATATATATATATATATATATATATATATATATATATATATATATATATATATATATTTATTTATTTATGTATACCTAATTTGCATATTAAGTTATAATAATATTGTATTATAGATTCTCTTATTTCTCATTCTTGTACCTAATGATTGAAGCGTATCTTACAGTTATCTTAGATGTCCTCATGTCACTGATTTTAAAACTAAAAAGAAAGTGCCAATTGCTTTGAACAAGATGCAATTTATTTGATATATACCAAAAATTAAAATAATTACATTCCCTACTCAAACAGTCATAAAGCCGCTCACTTTACTGAACCCATATAAATTATATTGATGCCATAATTGTGCAATGCTACACTGTTTTGGCACATTTTCAGTAACTGTTTGTTATAAAATAGAAGTCAGATACACTGTTTGGAAGCTAATTTATTGACAAACAAAAAGTATTTTACCAATTTTCAGCTATATGCAACAGGTTTCGAGATATTGAGCAAAATGTTTCGACAAAAACCAAAATTTAATCAAAAAAAAATGATTATGTTACAATTATTTCTATAATAACAAAGCTGTCAATAATGTCACTTATACCGTTGAAAAGCGCATTTTCTCCTCATTAATAATCACTGATAATATCGGTTGATATTCTAACAAAAATCCGAGTTATACAGGGAAATTTAAAAGCGTGTTACAAAACTATAGCGGCCTTATTGATTACATCATCAACGCCACTAGAGGTCCAGAAAAATTTCTGTTCCGGTCTTTTTCAACGCGTCTACCCATGTACTATCAGAATCCAAAAGAGCGCAGTGGTTGCCAGATGTGAAATATTTTGATAGAATTTTTAGTTAACCGACCCCACTACCCATGCCTTTTTAGTTTCCATATCTGCTCCTGTGTCCACTAACACAGTAGCCGACGTCCTCCGATAACAATGATCAGTGTAGTGGTGTATTTTCACACTCTGATTCTGAACCACTGCATAAATTCATAATACTTATTATATTTTCGAATGAAAACGTGACAGCAATAATTTTGACACTTACTCAAATTTGTCACTACGATGACAATCAACTGCGTCAAGGCTAATGTCATTATTGCTAGCCAGTGTGAGAATATTATTCTATTACAAGGGAGAGAAAGCAAATACATTTAAATTGCATGGGGGCAGAGGTGTTGCAGAATATTTCTTCAATATCAAGAGAGAGAATTCCAGCATTCTGTAATCAAATTTTATATCAGAATTGACGAATTCTGTGATGATCGTGGAGAAATTATTTTCTACTATTAATTCGGTTTGCTATGATTTTTCAAAATATAATTCTATCCGTTAGCATCTCGACGCGATGTTTTTCTCACAAGAAATACGACCTTACTCATGGAGCTCTGCTGCACACCGGTTTTTTTTTTCATCACGTTGGGTGCCTAGATAGGAAATGCAATATTTTATAGAACAAATAATTCCTACTACTACATGCCTCAGTTAATGAACTTTATCGCTCAAACAGGACGGATGTATGACACAGAAACTTTGATAAAATCAAACGAAATAATTGATTTCAAGGAATATTTCGTAGAAGTTGCAATCAAATTTTTCTGCAATATATTTTCGAAGAAATTATTATCTAAATATTCAGCGGAAATTGAATATTAACAATTGAATCAAAATGAATACCATACTTGCAATATTGATATCAAAAAATTACATAGGTATTTACCGAATATATACGACTTTTATTGAAAACATTATGAAAAAATATTTCTTATGGAACCAAGAAGTCGTTATTCTTGCGAATCAAATGTACAGTGTGTCCATTTTTCGATAATTTTGAATGGTATCTCCGTTATTTTTGATGATAGAGGGTTGCGGTTTTCGCGACACTGCGCTACTTTTTCGTAAAACTGAAGATGCCGTCAACAGAATTTTGATAGCTCTTTTAGTTTTCAAGATACAGGGCATTTTGAAAATGTTGCATTTTGTTATCTTTCATCTTATCGAAAAGGTAATACAACATTCTTATAGATTTTTTTCCGTAGAATGCAGTGGTGTAGATAATTTTTGTTACATATTTACTATTTTCGAGTTATAAAGCAAACTTATGTTTTTTCGAATGGAATACCCTGTATATTTAAAGACTATTAAATTTCTCTTTTTTTTACCTTTTCAAAAATATATGATAGTATAAACTTTTTCTCAGGCACCCGCGAATAAATGACAATTTTCTAAAATTAAATGCATAAATCAATAGAAGGCCATGGATAACAACAATGAACAAGTGAAAGTTACATATTATTAACGAAGAATTGGATACCTTGCATTAAGGTATCTTTTACTTAAAAAATACCTATAGATCTTTTTTCTATCAGTAAGTTTGTGTCAACAGTTTTGTAGCGTATATTAACAATATTACAAACACAAATAAAGGCTAAATGAATTGCCTCTCGAAGTTCTGCAATGCTGTCAGTTTTTGGCTCACCAATTTCCTTCTCAATTTTTCTATAAGGACAAAGGTGTTGCTTCTATATATCCCAAAGTATCTATCTCTTTTATTTCCCTGTTCTCTTTGTTGTATATTTTAGCACGCGGCTGAACAACTGATCCGTGCTCAACTAAATTTGTTCTTAAACGAGCAAATATCTCAAAAAACGGTAAAACGGTTGCCTTCTTTCTGGATATCTAACAAGAAAGGAATTAAAATTATAATAGAGATTTTCATAGCCATTATAGCTTACTTACCTTAGGAAATATAATTCCGAAGCTTCTTCAGAATTTTCATTACTCTGTATAAAACATACCAGCATATCATATTTTTCATAATTTCCATACTCTGCATTATTCAAAGAAATTGTAATATCAATTAAATAATAATACCAAAAGAACGAAAACACCTTTATAAACCAAAAGTCGATCCAAAAACCGATGATATTGGTTTGACATTTATTTTTGTTTCTTGTCGTGAACAATATTCATGGCCTACTATTAAATTATGCATTTAATTTCAGAAAATTGCCATTCTTTTGCGCGTTTCTGAGAAAAAGTTTATACTATCATATATTTTTGAAAAGGTAAAAACGAAAAATTTTATAGTCTATAAATATATAGGGCATTCCATTTAAAAAACATAAGTTCACTTTATAACTCGAAAATAGTAAATATGAAACAAAAATTATCTACACTACTGCATTCTACGGAAAAAATGTTGTATTACCTTTTTGATAAGATGAAGGATAACGGCGATACGACGGGGATCCCAAAATGCAACATTTTCAAGAATGCCCTGTATCCTAAAAACTAAAAGAGCTATTAAAATTCTGTTGACTGCATCTTGAGTTTTACCTTTTCGATAAGATGAAGGATAACAAAATGCAACATTTTCAAAAATGCCCTGTATCTTGAAAACTAAAAGAGCTATTAAAATTCTGTTGACGCCATCTTCAGTTTCACGAAAAAGTAGCACAGTGTCGCGAAAACCGCAACCCTCTATCTTCAAAAATAACGGAGATACCATTCAAAAAAATCGAAAAATGGACACACTGTACTCACATAGAAACTATCAAATGCCCTAGAGAAAACAAAAAACTAGTGAATAGCATAGCTCTGTCGTGTTTTCTATTAATTTTTGTTATTTTTACAGAAAAATTCTTAAACGAATAACATGAAATTTCTATATTAAATTAATGGTAAAGTTCTAAAACGGATAAAAAAACTGCTCCCGCACCTTTCTGAATTCCTTCTATATACCGCAATAGTATGTATATGTTCAGGGAAAATACGACTAAGAATGTTATCCGGATTCTGAGTAATTCTAACTCAGCTAGGGAAACACGTCGAAAGTAAAATAAGCGTTATTTATGTAGCCTAACTGTGATAAAGAGTATTCTTCAGTGCTTAGGCCTATTACAATAAATTTATATCGTATTTAATTATATTAATCTGTTGTTAAAGCGAGTTTCGTTCACTCGATTTGCAATTCAGATTTGAACATCAGTTGGAACATTGAAGGATGCATCAAATTAACAATCAATTACAATTAAGCGCAGTGTGTAAAAAACGTGTCTACAATGTTAAGCAAAAAGAATTTCTACACAAAATATACATTGGTATTTTTGATTCTAAGATGTCTAAAATTTATTCAATAATGACAAATTTAGACGAATAAAAAACTCTACAGCAGCAAGCTGTATTAGAAAAGCTGATTTTCTTAACGTATCCAGTTTAAGAAATCAATTTATTCTATTGAGATATTTTTTCGAAATTCTAGCCAGTTTATTTACAGTTTACCAACTTTCAACTCTATTGCTTCAACATTTCGCCCTGTGTAACAAGATAAATTTCCTGCCCTGTGGTTCAACCCCCAAACCGATTCGTACCAAAACCAATCCCATCCAAGATGTCATTAAAAACTATCTACCTACCAACTTTCATACCTATTGCTCCAAAATTTTTCTTTCTATCGTGTAGACAAAATTAGTTTTCTCTCCTGTGGCTCAACCGCCTAACAGATTCGCACCAGAACTAATCCCATCCAAGACGATATAAAAAACTACCTAACTACCAACTTTCAACCCTATTGCTATAAAGTGGTTTCCTCTATCGTGTATACAAAATTAATTTCCTCCCCCGTGGCTCAACCCCCTAACAGATTTGTACCAAAACCAATCCCATCCAAGATGACATAAAAAACTATGTACACTAGATCTATAACTAGATTCAACTTGCAGATTATAAAGAATCAAACAATACCGACCACGTGATCGACGTATATCGTACGGAATTATGTTCTCTTATTGCAGCTTACTGGGGTAGATAATTTTATTTTGAAGCAGCACCAATTCGTATGACACACGTTATAGTCAGCGTAGTTGACTCCGTTGAAAATCGCGATTCTACTTGAGAACCAAATCAAATTTCGTTCAAAGATATCATAGTTGATATATATCTGATTCTTATGAAATTGTGAAACGAAAAATTCCTCAGAGTCGCTTTATTTCATTTTATTTACCTGTAGGTCAGCTTGGGGTGGATTTGGAATGAACAGCGATGAAGAACTGTGTGCTACGTCGAGATCTGTTTCTGATCCAGAATGCGGTGAATGGAAAACGCTGTCGTGTGACACACTCAAGCCTGGGTACATTGAACTTCCATTTCTGCAACAACAAAAAAAAACGATGAATTCATTTCTAGTAAAGTAATTATATTTAGTGATACATTTTTTTTTGAAAATCATCATATCCATAAAATGTGGTTTGAGAATTTTTGGAGCTCACACTCTTCATATTTGGTTTCTAGTCGTATTTACCCCGAAAATAATATAGCATTGCATTGTATTGAAAGTCAAGAGTGATGTACAGGAGTGATTTTTAGATCCGCTATAGACGTTATATATCCGATTTTCCGGACTTTTTGATGTCTGAAAAACAAGATGTCTGATTGAAGGCACAGAATTCGTTAGTCCCTATATATACGGAAATCCTGGTGTTGTTTATAAAATTTGCTCCAATCATTGTACTTTTTAGTATTTAGCCCAGACTTCTCGAACTGCTATATCTGTTATACGAGTGTGACTTTCAAATACCAAGTATCCCCTTCACAAAGATAATAACACATTTTAGAAAATCTATAATATATAAATGGCTTGTGTATCTATATATATATATATATATATATATATATATATATATATATATATATATATATATATATATATATATATATAGTATATATATATATATATATATATATATATATATATATATATATATATTATATATATATATTATATATATATTATATATATATATATATATATATATATATATATATATATATATATGAAGAGTGAGTAGTCGCTGACTAGTTAGAGGAAAACTATTTGGTAGGGACTGCAGCAATGTAAATGAAGTTTTTCCAAGCTTTCGGAATTGTTTATTCCATCATCAGGAAGAATCTATCGTGGTCAGGATGATTACATATGTTGTGATAATACGAATATAAGGAACATTAAAAATTATGCCTATTCGTTAAATGATGTCAGATACATTTTTGAAGTTATAATTAAATTTCTGAACGAAATGACAAATCGGTTGTCACTCATTTTTTATTTCTTCAAATTGAAGTTTGACATTATATTCGTTAGCGGGTTAAATTAATTTAATTTAGTTGTTATTTTATATCAAGTGAAAGTAAAAAAGAAATAAATTTCACTCAAATGGCTTATATCTGTTTTTTTATTGATGGAATTCTTGTCTTGATAAATAAAGGCCATTTCTAAAAAGATCTTTTTGAAAGATGTGATTCTCTTGCAAGAACAGTTGGTTTGAAAGGTAGTTCATATGGTGGTCACAATCACTTGACATGTTTAGCTAAAGCACATCTTTCAGGGTGTAATCTACTATCGAGCCACTCTTATGAGAAGTGATTCTGTCTTTCCAATATTCTTTTTAGTTTGGCCAATTATAATTCTTTATGCAATCCATGACAAGGGATATTATAAACAACATTTGTGAGTGATGAAATAGGAATTTTGTCTTTTTACTTTCGAATATATTTTTCTCATTGAAATAACTGTTCTATTTGCAAATTTGATGTTTTCAAAAGATTGAAAAAATTCTGGTCAGTTTAGGTGTTATTTCTTTTATATAAGGTAATGAGGCATAAAAATTGAAACTTGACTCATATATGTAACAAGTTCATTATGAGAAATTGTTATTTTGTCCTATAATGTCATTTTCTGATAAGGATGTGCTAAATAAAATTTTCTTGACTAGAGATGGTGGGTAGGAATTGTTTGTATGAAAAGTTCTTGAAGTTTATTCAAATTTTTGTTATGAAAAGATTATTATCAGAAATTTTGAGTACTCTGTTCTTCATTTGTTTTAACAAATTCACTTTCATCGAAAATTTGTGATAAGAAAAGAAATTCAAATACCTTCCTGAACTGCATGCTTTTGTATACCAAATCATATCAAATATTATGTTAATCAAAAACCGATCCTCATACAGTTTGTGTAGGTCAAGAAAAGGTACTGAAAGATCTGAAGTATTCTGTTTCGATTGTGAATTGAATGAATGGGTCGTAACTATTGAAAGTATCTAAAATTTCTGTTATACCATTATTAGGTGAAGCTAATATTATATCATCCACATATTTTTTGATGAAAAATAAGTTAAAAGAGAGTAATGGAATCACTGTGTCCAGCAATTCATCCATAACATAAGCTGCAAGAATAGGTGAGAGTGAAGATCCCATTGGAGTTCCAAAAGTTTGTCTGAAATATTTTCCATTAAATGAAAAATAGTTATGATTTCATGGGTACAGCAATAAGCAATAATTTTAATGTTTATTATATCGTATAATTATCGACAAACATATGTAATGGCATTCCCTCACGAATAGATTATTCCCTGATGAAGTGGACATAAACAATTCCGGAAAGCTTGGAAAAAACTGTCAGAAGAGTTTGCTATTTTACCATTGCCTGCATGTCCGCTACAGAATAGTATTTGCTCTATAACTAGTCAGCGAATAACCCTCCCTCTTATATTTATGAGGACAGACGGGGTTTTAACGAAAAGGTATATAGAACATTATTTTTGGAATAAATAACAGTGAAAGAAACTTCAAATTGCAATGGTCAAATACGAGAAATGAGAATTAGCAAAAGAGATACGAACCGAGAGATGTTTTTTTAACTTTTCAGTGCAGACTACGAAGGCATTCTAAGCCTAAACACATAAAGGTTCTACAATAAGTCCAGTCCGACGTTGTGACTACTTAGTGGTAGCATGCGCCAAGATATGACAACCAGTTGTACTGAGCATTCACTGAACGAAATCACAGGTTAGGAGTACAACTTATTAAGTATATTCCAACGCAAGGATCCAAATCTTTGATCAAAAAAATTGGGAAAATTTCTTTAATAATATTGAAAAGAGGACATTATTTTTCTTTTACAAATGAATTAAATTTTTCAAAATTTTTATAGTAAACAATATCATGTCAATAGTAAATAGATTATTTCATGAAAATAGAAAACAAGGAACATGAGAAAAATTGAGTGAAATTGAAGGAGAAAAATGAAAAGAAAATTAAATTTGAAGACAAATCCAAATTGGATAAAAAAACTTCATCAAAAGTACAGTAATTCCCTGAAGGATATTGTCACAATTTTTATCATTGGTACGAAATTCAGTATCAGTAATCAAAAAAAAGACATCCCATATAAAAAAATATTTTAATTCAGATTGTGGACCTAACATTAGCTTCTTCTATTATTGATAATCAATTAAAAAGAGAACATCACTATAGCGCTAGAAGCTTACTAATGTTCATTACCTAACCATTATACTCAATGTTGATTCTTAAATAAAAAAAATGATATTTCTTTCGTAATCTTTAAGACAAATCAAAAAAATATTCGTTAAAAATGAACCCCAGATTTGATTCTCATTAGTCAGATAAAGGTAATGTTACTGTTATTATGGAAAAAACAACAATATCTAGATTTATCTAATGATATTATTAATAACAATACTTACTATATTGAGCACAAGAAAGATCCAACAGCACAAAAACAAAGTAAAAATAATAATTTGATAAAAATTCTAAAAGTTAAGAATCAAATAGATGGCAATGTTTAAAAAAAAGCTTTCTAGCTATAATGGTATTTCTCCAAAATTTTACTCCTTACCCAAAAATTCACAAACCAATTTTTGTCAATGAGACCTATAATAGCTTGCATAGGTTCTCCTACAGAACAAATTGCTTCATTTTAACGAATATTTTGTCTAATGCTTATGATTCAGATAACATTTACTCCATCAAAGATTCCTTTTGAATTTTCAGAAAAAATTTAATAAAATCAAATTACCAGATAATTACGTTTGGCCAGTTTGGATGTTGTCTCTCTTTTCAGTAATGTTTATCTTGATATTTGCCTTAGGGCAATAGATAAAAATTGGGACCATATCAGCAGACATTGCACCATTGGAAAACATTATTTTTTCACCTTGATAAAATTTCTCTTTGAAAATAACTATTTTTCATTTAATGGAAAATATTTCAGACAAACTTTTGGAACTCCAATGGGATCTTCACTCTCACCTATTCTTGCAGCTTATGTTATGGATGAATTGCTGGACACAGTGATTCCATTACTCTCTTTTAACTTATTTTTCATCAAAAAATATGTGGATGATATAATATTAGCTTTACCTAATAATGGTATAACAGAAATTTTAGATACTTTCAATAGTTACGACCCATTCATTCAATTCACAATCGAAACAGAAGACTCAGATCTTTCAGTACCTTTTCTTGATACAATATTATTGATTGATTGGTATACAAAAGCATGCAGTTCAGGAAGGTATTTGAATTTCTTTTCTTATCACAAATTTTCGATGAAAGTGAATTTGTTAAAACAAATGAAGGACAGAGTACTCAAAATTTCTGATATATCTTTTCATAACAAAAATTTGAATAAACTTCAAGAACTTTTCATACAAAATTCCTACCCACCATCTCTAGTCAAGAAAATTTTATTTAGCACATCCTTATCAGAAAATGACATTATAGGACAAAATAACAATTCTCATAATGAACTTGTTACAGATATGAGTCAAGTTTCAATTTTTTATGCCTCATTACCTTATATAAAAGAAATAACACCTAAACTGACCAGAATTTTTCAATCTTTTGAAAACATCAAAATTGCAAATAGAACAGTTATTTCAATGAGAAAAATATATTCGAAAGTAAATGACAAAATTCCTATTTTCATCACTCACAAATGTTGTTTAATAATATCCCTGTCATGATTGTGATAAAGAATTATATTGGCCAAACAAAAAGAATATTAAAAGACAGAATCACTTCTCATAAGAGTGATAGTAGATTACACCCTGAGAGATGTGCTTTAGCTTAAACATGTCAATGATTGTGACCACCATATGAACTACCTTTCAACAACTGTTCTTGCAAAGAGAATCACATCTTTCAAAAAGATCTTTTTTTAGAAATGGCCTTTATTTATCAAGACAAGAATTCCATCAATAAAAAAACAGATATAAGCCATTTGAGTGAAATTTATTCTTTTTTACTTCACTTGATATAAAAATAACACTAAATTAAATTAATTTAACGTAAAGAAATAATGTCAAACTTATATTTGAAAATAAAAAAATGAGTGACACCGATTTGTCATTTCGTTCAGAAATTTAATTATAACTTCAAAAATGTATCTGATTATTTAACGAATAGCATAATTTTAATGTTTCTTATATCGTATTATCACAAACATATGTAATCATCCTCACGATAGATTCTCCCTGATGATGGAATAAACAATTCCGAAAGCTTGGAAAAACTTCAAAGAGTTTCATTTTACATTGCTGCAGTCCCTTACAAATAGTTTTCTCCCTATATATATATATATATATATATATATATATATATATATATATATATATATATATATATATATATATATATATATATATATATAGATATATATATATATATATATATTTATTTGAATTGTTGTTGCCTGTGAACTATTTTCAAACTTTTTGATAATTATTAGCAATAAGAGGCTTGGTGAATCTCAAAAAAACTCGATTTTATTAAAAAGTTGACGTTTCGCCACGACATTCGTGGCTTTCTCAAAACTTTTGAAATATTGAAAATTCTTCGACATTTATTGATTAGAAAAAATTTGAATAGGTGAAAAAGACTACTATGTTTCATCAAAATTTTTCGGCTGTGGCCGTTTCCTTACCATCTAATAATACAGATTTGAATGTTAATATTGGACTGAATAGCACGTAATAAATAACATAGAACGACCACAACCGAAAAATTTTGATGAAACATAGTAGTCTTTTTTTAACTATTCAAATTTTTTTGAGATTCACCAAGCCTACTGCTAATAATTATCAAAAATGTATATATAAATATATATATATATATATATATATATATATAATTATATATATATATATATATATATATATATATATATATATATATATATATATATATATATATATATATATATATATATATATATATATATATATAGGGCTATTGAAATTCGAGTCTATGCATGGGGATTTCCAAAATCGTAAGAAATAGAGGGTTTGTTAAATGGGGGAAAGGTAGCATATTTCAGAAAATTTATTATATGAATTCGAAAAATCTGACCTAGCTTCTTTAGTTCTGGAGATATACAGGAAAAATCGAAAATTTCGAAATTCTTCTTTTGCCTATATCTTCTTATTTTACGAAGATTTTTTTAAAATTTTGCCACTTTTGCTTCACAGCTTTTTGAAGACTTTCCAAATATCTGAAGAAAATGTATATACAGGGTATCGTACACATTGGGCCATTCTCAACTTTTTATTTTCAAATACGGACCTGTATTTTTTATTGCATTTTTTTAAATGCATATTTCATATTGGCGTTATATTGTTATCTAAATCATAAAGTGTTTTGGAAATATTGAACTAATACTAGGCATTCTTTACCTTGTTCTATGATATTTTTTTAAAATTACAGCTGGAATTTAAAAAAATGTTGAAATTCTACTGGTAATATTTCAATATTTCCAAAATACTCTGTAATTCAGATGAAAATACTATAACAATATGAAACATGACTGTTGGCATTAAAAAAATGCAATAAAAAATACGGGTCCGTATTTGAAAATTAAAAGTTGAGGGGGCCCAATTTATACGATACCCTGTATATAATTTTTATTCTGATTGATATTTGGATAACATACAACAAGTTGCAACGGCAAAGTGACAATTTGTTTAAAAAAAATTTCTTAAATAAAAAGATTTAGGTAAAAGAAGAATTTCGAAATTTTCGATTTTTCTTGTATAACTCCAGAACTACAGAAAGAAGCTAGATCAGATTCTTCTTATCTATATAATTGACGTCTGAACCGTCTATCTATTACCGTTATCGAAATCCCCATGCATTGACTCGAATTTGAATAGCCCTATATATATATATATATATATACATATATATATATATATATATATATATATATATAATATATATATATATATATATATATATATATATATATATATATATATATATATATATATATATATATACTAGCTGACCCAGCAAACGTTGTTCTGCCATATAAATTATTTTTATCTATCTATCATTATATCTATCAATCTTTCTGACCCGGCAAACGTTGTTTGAACTATTAAAATGGCTATCAAAAAATTTGGGTTGTTGATGGAAGGGTGAAAATTTAGAGTTGTATGTATTTTTTAATGCAACATCATAAAAAAATGAAAATAAAAAATTTCGTCCAATATATTTATAAAAATGTTTTGGGGGACCACCCTAATCACTTAGGGGTATGAAAAATATATTACGACCTATTCTCAGACCGACTATTGTTATTTTCGGTTGTGGTTAAAATTATAAAAAAATGAAAATCGCGATGGAATTTTTATTCTAAGTCATGACAAAGTAAAAATAAAAATCTTGCCAAAAAAACTAAAGTTTATAATCAACAAATGAAAATAGGAGTTGATCGTAGAGAGGTGAAACTTTAGGGTTGTATGTATTTTTGAATGCTGTATCATAAAAAAATAGAACAAAAAATTTTGTCTGAAGAATAAAAAATTAAAATTGAGTGGTGGACCACCCCCAACATTTAGGAGATTTTGTCCGATTCTCAGATCTAATCGATATGCACACAAAATTTCATGAGAATCGGTCGAGCCATTTCAGAGGAGTGGCACTGTGACACGAGAATTTTATATATTAGATATATATATATATATATATATATATATATATATATATATATATATATACCAAGCTAGTTAGTTGAGTACGTTAGGTACGCTGGCTAGTATTTAGGAGGTATCGGGTTCAAACTCCGGGGCCGGCTGGTCTGCCATGAGTTTTTTCAGAGGTTTCCTCATGGTAATGTAAGTCACTGCTTGCAAACTTATAAGGCGAATGCTGGGCCAGTATTAATCCTCTGAACCCTACCCACACTTCCCATGTTCCATAAATATCCCGTCTCACTTATCCTTAATGCACTTATACATACAAGTGTTATCCTCTGATCTGGCGTGAAGGAGTTAATCCCAAACTCAAGCTGCCCGCCTCCCTGACACATACTTGTCAGGGAGGAATGAACACGTGTGTTTCCTTTTATATATATATAATATATATATATATATATATATATATATATATATATATATATATATATATATATATATATATATATATATATAGATCAACTGGTTTACTCTCTCAATGACATGTAACAGTGGCCCCATTTAGGCCTAGTTATCACCATGAAATTGGACCATCCAAATATCAGGGTTTTTATCTAGCACAAAAGAAAATATCAATTAACTCGTCTTGACATAACGCCCCTCTCGGTTAATGAACCGATGAAGAGCTGCAAAGGTCAAGATATGGAAATATGTCGGGGGCGAGAAACACTCACCTTTTCCTCGGTGGCTCCTCTATCGAGAGCTCGCTCGTAGACCTGCTCCGGAGCGATTCTGAAGTCGTCGTCGGTATGTAGTCGGAAACGGGCAAAACGCTGTCCTCTATCACCTTGTTTTTGCGTTTGAACCATTTTATCCGATTCCAAAATTTCTTCTTCGTCGCCACTGGAGAAAAGATAGATTAGAGTCAACATTCATCAGAGAAATTATAGGAGGAGAATAGTAATAGTGTGGAAAACGAATCATTGCATGTTCTTGTACTTTTCATATTATAAGAAGGTTTTGAGTTTAAATGTAAGGAAATACATAGAAACATCTTTTTAAGAGATTAATACAATATTCCATTCTTCCAGGACTTCGTTGGACACTATAACCATTCATTTATTTTCTCATTCAAATTCATTGACATCAAGTATCGGACTCAAACATTCAATTATTTTATTTTTCACTTGTAGGTATATTATTTGTTGATTTCACCTCAGATACGGTTGCTATAAATACACTCATTATGCTCTAGGGCGTTATGAGCTGGCATTATGGATCATAACGCCCGCTCATTGTACGAGGAGAAATGAAGCAACTTCTATTGATTAAATACTTCATAAACCTTGTCGTATACGACTCTGGATTTCTCCGGCAATGAATTATTCGCAGCTTTATCTGCATTTTCTATGATATTCTTGAGTAAATTTATTTTCATTTCCATTATTTCTATAAGACTACACAAAAAATGCAGCAATGACATTCACTAAATATGATGACAAAAATATTCACAAACGTCAAAATATCAACAAATGGCATGCCTAATTGCCTACTATGAGAAGGAAAATGAAAAATATAGGAGCCATGAACCGATTTTAAAATCGATTTTTCATTATAATAAAATAATTTTTTCGTGAAAAATCAAATCTTGTATGCACCACATGCGTTACTAGATCCTAACACGCATCGGGCAACATTCATCCCCGGGACAAAGGCCCTTGGACCGAATGTTATCCTCCGGGCGTTAGGTCCTATATAACGCACTTGGTACATGAATAACTATTATATGATAATTTCTACCGTTGGATATAGAATATATTATATTTATATATGAATAAACCAAGAATAAGGGATAGAAATGTAAATAAAAGAAAGAAATTCAGATGATTTGAGCAATTAACAATATTAATAAAAATCTACACTATTCATTTCAGATGTGCATTGATTTTGGATCATCTCGAAAAAAACTAAAATTGTTTTACATATTAGTGCAGAGAAAGGTAAAAATAAACATATTTTTTTCCTCTGCAATTTGCACGAATGGTTAAGCAATGGCAAAATATATAGAAATCAAAGAAGATAACAGAATATCAGAAATAAATCCTAAAAAATCTGATTTGAATTGAATGAATGAATGAAAATTTGTGCGTGGATCAAGTTGATCTAAGAGAAGTACTTCTTTACCTAACCGCCACCGTTTTAATGTAGATATTTCATATTTCTTCGTCGGTTCTAAGGTCTTGCTCACCTCCACAGCCCCTCCATTTCGAGTTACAGAGGACTGAAGAAGTATCACGTGGATGGAATTGATGTAAGGGTTCTGCAGATTGTATCAGAGGATTACAATTTCTTAATAATGAGACAGGTATAGTGATGGGTCGTTATTCGTGTAACGTTATTTTGGAGCGGTATTTTTTGATAACGCACCGGAGCGTTACCGATTAGCCAAATAACCCACTCCAAAATACCGTCGATGCGCGCGCTGCGACTGAAAATTGGTTGGGAGTCACTGTCAGCATGAAACAAAAAATTACTATTACTTTGTTCTATGAATATTGTTTTCATCACAGAATTTGAGGTTACCATGGATTATATTTAGTTAGCGGGAAATTTGAAGTATTTCCAGAAGATGTATCCCAGTAATGATCAGTTAATGTCAACGGATGGTTGTCCAATCAAGCAAAAAAAGGTTTATCATATTCAATAAATAAATCAGGTACAAAACATACGAATATATATATATATATATATATATATATATATATTTATATATATATATATATATATATATATATATATATTATATATAATATATATATATATATATATATATATATATAAATGTATTCAAGGTACCTACAGAAAACTAAAAAAGTGAAAAAATTAACTATTCATCAAAAAGCAGTGAAAAAATCAAATAAAATTCAGTCATGAATCTTTGGTTGGTGAAATAAAAACTACATTAAAAAAAAATAAAAACACATTCTATATGGAAATTTCCCATCTGTCATTAGCTTCCTGTATTAGTGTGGATAAACAACAAACTCTCGACTTTTCCAGACTGAAGCCTATTTCTCCTTTCTGATAGAATTTGTCCAGATTTGGAAAAAATTCTTTCAGAAGGAACGGATGTTGCCACTGCAACAAATTTCTGTCTGACGAGATTGCTCAGTTCAGGATAATAATTGTGGAAATTATTTTTCCACCAATTCATCGAATTCTTCGATGTATCTTCGATCCTCGATAATAGCCGACGATTGTGCTGTCCTTGAAGGATAGTAAGCTGCCTTTTTTTATCCAAACTTTTCCAAAAGAAGGTGAGAGGGCACAGAATCAGGGAAAACGATGACATTGACGCGCCGAAACTCGTTTCTTTTTCAGCTTGTTAAATAACCACAAACGGCTGTCAATTGTCAATGTGACAGTAGCAGTTGCGATAGATGATAAATCTCGCTCCGAAATAACGTTATTTTGGAGCGGTATTTTTGTGGAGCGAGCGCTACTGGAGCGTTACAAGTGTGGAACCGCTTTTCCCATCACTAGACAGGTATAGAGACAAAGAAAACTAATACCCCACATCTTGAAACGACGAGACCATCTCATCTTTTACTGTTGGTCGTCACAATTAGCCAAATAACCAGCTTCATGTTGTTTTAAGGTTTTGCTCGCCTGTACAGCTTCTGCAGATTGTATCAGAGGATTGAATTTTCTTGATAATGACACAGGTATAGAGACAAAGAGAACTAACATCACAAATCTTGTAACGACGAGATCATCTCTTCTCTCACTCTTGTTCATCACAATTGGTCACAACAACGAGCTTCATGTTGTTTGAAGGTTTTTTCGCCACCACAGCTTCTGCAGATTGCATTATATGATTGAAATTTCTTAACAATGAAACAGGTATAGAGACAAAGAAAACTAACACCTCACATCTTTAAACGACGAGGCTCTTCTCTTACCGCTGTTCATCACAATTAGTTACAATAACCAGCTTGATGTTGTTTAAAGGTTTTTTTCGCCTCCAAAGCTCCTGCAGATTGCATTAGAGGATTGAAATTTCTTAATAATGACACAGGTATAGAGACAAAGAGAACTAACACCACACATCTTGTAACGACGAGATCATCTCTTCTCTTACTGTTGGTCGTCACAATTGGTCATATAACCAGCTTCATGTTGTTTGAAGATTTTACTCGCCTACAGATCTTATGCAGATTGTATTAAAGGATTGAAATTTCTTAATAGTGACATAGGTATAGAGATAAAGAGAACTAACACCACACATCTTGTAACGACGAGAACATCTCTTCTTTTACTGTTCGTCTTCACAATTGGTCACAATAACCAGCTTCATGATGTTTAAAGGTTTTGCTCGCCCTCACAGCTTCTGCAGATTGTATTAGAGAAAATTTCCTATGTTGATATCGAAGTATATGCCTTTCAGTTTTTTAACGTTTTTTTCTCATTCTACTTCGTTTTAATATAGAGTTCATGTTTTTCCGTGGATTTTGAGAGTTTTCTCACATTCAAATTGACTCAGGGTATTCAGAATTTTTATGTAAAAAGGAACAAAAATTAGGGCAAAATACGACCTTAGTGACAGAGGTCTGCTGCTCATGAGTTTTTCATTTTAATCGTTTTCAACAATTCAAAACTGGTTATATACTACCACCTTTTTGAACGAACATTGTTGTTCGTCATAATAACATATATGGAAGAAAAGTTTCTGTTGCACTGAGATGCTAGATGTTGTGTGATTAACTTACTCCTCTAATTTACTTGTTCCAATGTAGACCAAAACAAAATGAGCATTTATGAATCCACAACCGACTTTGATCTAGATTTAACCACACGTTGATATTATCGTTTAAATTCGAATTCCAGAATGAGAATACGATTGACTTAATAATTTTATGATTACCTCGGCACACGGAACGGATAATTATACTTTTGATTACAAACGTAACGCTCAAGTACAAAACTCATTACCTAAACAGTATTTCCTTTTTCTGCGGTAAAACATACGGAACACATTCAATCTAGTCGACCACTATTCACGAGAACAAACTGTGTCAGCAAAACGGGGAACAAAATAGGAGGGTCTCGCATCCTCCACAGAGTTTTTAATTTGTTATGTTCGTTACACACAATGCAACAATGATACCTAGAATGGCACTTTAGTTTACGAAGCGTGACCCGATAGGTACCGCATCGATATTAGAAAATACTACTACGAAGCAGGGGCAGCGCAACTAACAGTGGCGCGCCAAAACTGCCAAATCAAACACTGAAATTTATATATATATATATATATATATATATATATATATATATATATATATATATATATATATATATATATATATATAATCTTTTGATAATTATTAGCAATAAACAGGCTTGTTGAATCTCAAAAAATTCGATTTTATTAAAAAGTTGACGTTTCTTTATCAAAACTTTTGAAAAAATTGAAATTTCTTTGACATTTATTGATTTGAAAAAATTTGAATAGAAAAAGACTGCTATGTCAAAGAAATTTCAATTTTTTCAAATGTTTTGATCAAGTAATGAATGTCGTGGCGAAACTTCAACTTTTTATTATTTCTGATATTTAACAAGCCTGTTATTGATAATAATTATCAAAAGATTGGAAATAGTTTACAGGCAACAACAAGTCGAATGAATAATGTATAAATATATATATATATATATATATATATATATATATACATATATATATATATATATATATATATATATATAT
>JARQZK010000003.1:1477500-1530000 GCA_030704885.1 Cynegetis impunctata
GTTTCTTTATGTTTCGGCAACAAATGTTGACTGTTTCTACTTGTCACCCTTCAAGCTACGATTCCATCGAAGGAATATTTTTGTTGCTGTTGCGTGCTTCCGTAAATGTTCTAAAATGTTCCTAAATGTTCCTTAAAATTTATTCATTTTTCGGCAACAAATATTGACTGTTCCCACTTATTGCCGGTTTCCATTTTGAGCGGTAAACTTCAGAAGAAAATAGGAAACATTTGTGAAAAAATCCGTGTTGCTATCGCAGTGGAAACGTATCGAGAACGCAACTAGTAAACATTTGTGTCGCAGATTATCAGTGTGCAGTGAAGTACGAAAACGATTAAATATATAGCTACGGTTCCACCGGAGGAACATTTTTGTTTCTGTTGCTTGTTTCCGTGAATGTTCCAAAATATTCCTAAATGGTCCTTAAAATTTCTTTACGTTTTGGCAACAAATATTGATTGTCTCTACTAACTAATATGCAACTATTGATAATTTAAGTTGTTTCAGAGGAAACAAGAAATTTACGTATGTTGCCATAAGTTTCTACCCTTGGCAACAAGGAGAAACATTCAGCAACAAAATGTTCCTCCGGTGGAACTGTAGCTTAACAATCGTTAATTTCATATTAACGACTTCTCTGTGACTTGTTAGTGAAAACTAGATAATATTAAACAATTAAATGATAAAATAATAGAAAATATGAACAGTTTCAATTTTATATAATTCCTAATAATGATCAAAAATATTTTTAGTACTGGTTGAGTTGACAAAACGGAGTATTTTCGAAAGAGTTTAAATTTTAATTCAGTTATTCGAGATCATTGCAAAATATTCTGCTGATACAGAGAACTACCATCATAAAGTATTTAAACATTGTCATAAACTATAATATTTTCGATATCTTCAGATATCATCTGTTTAATATTAACGATTACTTAAAGAAACTATACAACGTTTCAACACACTGTAGCTTCATCACATAGAACTGAATACTAAAATCTTGGTATCTCAGTTTACATAATAAAATAATAACAGTTTATTAGATAACAATTATTCAATACAGATTTTCATATGTTACATAGAGATAGTAGAGGATTGAAAATAAACTTTTGGGAAGTCCTTGAAATTAACAAGTATAAGAATTTTGAAAATTTATAGATTAATTAAATGGATTTAAATCATTCCCCCTGCTGAATATATTCAATGTCTAATGTAGATTGTACAAGTTTTCTCGAAGGTTTACCTATCCACCACCCCACTATTTAACTTATTGCAGTAATCACTTTGTTATGGTTTAAAAATGTATGTAAACTGAGATACTAAGATTTTAGTATTCAGTTTTATCTGATAAAGCAAATGTGTAGTAAAACGCCATCATACATTCAGCTATAGTAATCCTTAAAATCATACATTTTCTTTTCTAATAATATCTATTATCAAGACAATACCATAAAATGGTACACAGATGGTTCAAAAACCTGCATCAGAAATGCAACAAAGCAGTCCATTCTGATAGTCAAGCGGCTATAAAAGCACTGAACTCCCGTGTAATCGATTCAAAGTCATATGGGAGTGCAAAAGGAAACTCAATGAAATTGGTAAGAATAATAGGGTCTCTTTAGACTAGGTTCCCGGTCACTCGGGAATCAAGGGAAATGAAGATGCCGATTTACTCGCCAGAAAAGGAGCACAAACGCCACTTACTGGCCCAGAACCTTTCTGTGGTATAGGAAAATACACCTATACGAGAGAATTTCGGGAGAAGGGGGAAACCGATAGAGAAACACTCTGGTGGAATCTTCTAGGGATGGACCACTACAAAAAGTTCTTCCGGAACTTTAAAATTGCAAGATCCAAAGGATAAACTACACCTCCTCACTGGCTTCTTTACAGGACACTGTCGCCTCAGGAAGCATCTGATGAGAATAGGTTCATCAGAAACTGACGAGTGTAGGTTCTGTGGGGAGGAGGAGGAAACTCCTATTTACCTGGCTACAGAATGCTTTGCCATTGTAAGCCAATGAAAGAAATGCTCTGGTCAAGAAACTTGTAGGAGTAAGGACATAACCTCCTTGCAGCCTTCCCAGATATTGGAGTTTATTAATAGGGTACTAAAAGGCGAGATGTAGGTAGATGGCGTAATATAGAAAACAGCTCTGATGGGGGGTACAATAGACCATAAGGTCGCAGTGCAACATAACCCCAAATTAAATAAATAAATTATCAAGGTTTTTAACCAAGAAATCGCCTCATCAATTCAAAGTTTTCCCAAACTGCAACCAAATTTTAAAATATCATGGATATCGAAATTATTCTGCTCTTACACCTGTCGGAAGATTTCGACAACCAAAATACCTTTACCGTACATTTTTTCCGATAAATGTCTCATTTGTCAAATTTCTCTGTTTCGACCTGATTATGAGCTCATGATGACTACTATTTAACTGCAGATGAATGATTAACGAACGATTGGAGTTTTTTATTGAAATTTTCAGAAGAAAGATTGAAAGATTTATTATTATTCGAACACAGCATTCGGCTTAATTGATGTAATTATTTTCGTGAATAAAATCCAATTATTTTTTAAATACGGCATTGACAAAGCAGTTTTAGATAGCAGGTTGGTTTGAAGTATTTTACATAAGTCCCTAGATAATTATGATTATATTTAAATATCTGTATCTGTAGGATTTTATAATTATTTAGTGAACATCTAACTAGGGAGTAGTACTTTGAAAGGTGCAATCAAATATTAATTAAATTTGTTATCCGTAGTGTTCAATTCAGGGCCGTAGCCAGCACTGCTTTCTAGAGGGGGCTAAACAAATTATTGAGGGGCTTGTTTTTTACAAAGTACTAAAATAAATATATGTGAAAAAAAGACAGGAGAATTCCCATATGTATCAATAGCAGAAACAATCCACAACTTCAACTACAGACAAAGATGATGATGATGTAATGATGTTTTGTGAACAGTAGATTTGTTTGTAACTAAGCAGCTAGTTTTATGTTTCAACGCAGATATAAACAATTTTGGTTTGTAATAATCCTGGTATCTTTTCTAGAGGGAGCTTAAATAATTCCAGAGGGGGCTGCCCCCTCTGGCGTTCCCTTGGCTACGGCCCTGTTTAAAAAACTAAAGAAAAAGCATTAAATTCAAACGGAACTGAAAAGAAGAAAATAGTTTATTTAATTGTAAAAAAATTTCGCGAAGTGCATCCCATATTGATGAAAAAAATACGTGTGCTGCAAGGCTGCGTCACTAACGACGTATTTTTCATGTGAATTGCATCGCGTGGAAATACGGCATGAATAATAGATGAAAAAACACGCTTTAATAGAAAATAAAATTCAGAAAATAAACTTTTTATATTATATATTTAGATAATCACCCAAATTATATTTCCTCTTGTAAAACATGTCTTATTTCACCGTACACTGAATTTCAATCAGAGCATGTAATCTTAAAAATGCACTTCACGATTTCAGACACCCACAACACTGCACAAAGAGATCGAAAGTTACTGCAGTTATTTTGCGTTGAAGATGTCGCATTCATGCAATACAACGACCGCGGAAATATTCATGAGTCAACAGAAAACGGCTGGAAATGCACAGAAAACATAAATAGATTAAAATCGGAGTTAGGCTCTAGCTTTTATCCGTTAATGTGAAGTGAAACAGGTATATTCGCTTGATCATTCAGCCAATGAAACCGCAATGCATGCACGAAGTTCCGAAAAACTTCTTTTCACGCGCTTTATGTATTAGCTTCACCTGCATGCTTGTAATGGAATCTTTCAACGTCATTTGATAGATTCTAAGACGTCTGATTAATTTGAAAATTTGCACACGCAATAAATACCGATGACAATACAATAATTTTATCTTTTTGTCCTAATTTCCTGACCAGGATAATCAGGATACAGAAAGGAGATACTTTTAGCTCTATTGTTGCAGATAAATGCAGTTAGTTTTGATTTCGTTTTTCGAATAAAAAATAAGAAAATAAATTATAGTTTGAGAGAAAAACGGTTTATTAATGAAGAAAATCAAAAATTAGAAAATAATTTATTATATCGTAAAAAAGTGTGAGGTGCTAGATATCTAAGGTTACGAATTATTGATTGGTAGTTATTCATAAAAGTAGAATTATTATACAAATAAAGTAAAAAGCATCCTTTTATTAAGTACGATAAAATAAATTATTTTTAGTAATATTTTTCTATAAAATACTCGAAGGAAAGTAGTCAGGTGCGGGAGTAGTTTTTTTAATCCGTTTCAGACCTCCCTATATATATATATATATATATATATATATATATATATATATATATATATATATATAATATATATATATTTAAATATATATATAATATATATATATATATATATATATATATATATATATATATATATATATATATATATATATATCAGGGGCGGCTAGTCAAAGGAGGCTAAGGAGGCTAAGCCTCCTCAATAATATTCCGTGTATCACTAATATATTATATTGAATAGTCAGCATTCAGCATATTCATATCAATCAAAATCATATTATTTTAGGCACCTACCTTCCTTTCAACCTACATTATATAATATAATTTATTAATTAAGATAGAAGGTTTTTACATTTACTGCATTTCAAGATTTGTGGCAACGCTGCGGAGGCATGGAAAGGTATATTCTCAACGTTCATTATGCCTGCCACAGAAAAGCAAACAACGGTGCAAATACTCCGAATGAATACTTCATTGCAATAGAAAAGCAAAACACATGTAAATGGCAACACCGATAGGAACCCAGTCTCATACAATGTCGACCAATCACAACTATAGAATTTCGCGTGACATCGAGTGAATTCGTTGGAAAGCATTAATTGATGTGATCGTAGTTACTAAGGGCCGAAAACAGCAGCGTGTTTACTTATATTGCTCGCGTATTGTTTTAAAATGAGTTTGGTTACTGAAGTTAATTTCAAAAATTTCAAGTGGAATATTTGTTATCTCATAACTTTAGTGCACTAAGTTATGAGGATAAAGTTTTGATAAAAACATTGCGACCTACCCCTGAATTAAACAATTTGGTGCAGCGTAACAGACAACAAAACCGCGGTTTTAATACAAGGAATTATGAGAGACGTCCTTGCCTAACCGGATCACAGGTAAAAAATAAATTATTTTGTTGGCAGTGTTTACTTTTTACTAGTGAAAATGTCTCTGTTTGGGGCCGTTTAGGATTTGAGGATTTAATTCTATACCCAGTTGAAAGTGAGGAATTTTTCACCGATAAAGTAACTTTAAATACAGCACGCGGATTAATATCTTACTTACAAGATAAGGAATTCATATATTTTTTAAACATCCTTTAATTAATTTTTGAACAAACAGAAATAGTTTTTCAAATCTTACAGCACAAGTTTCCAGATGTAATTTACTCACGAAATCGGCTCAAATTTCTTTTGGAAAAAATTTCAGAATTTCGTGCAGAAGTTTATTTTAAAAAACTATTTTCTGTATTTCAAACTACTGATAATACGACTCAATTTAGCCCAAAACGAAAGAAATTCAGTTACGCAGATATGGAGCTTCACTATAAGCAAATATTTTATGAAATTTTGGATACTATTAGGAGTCAAATAGAAATAAGGTTCTCTGATTTGAAAGAACTGCATTTCTTCGACTTACTCAATAAAAATTTGTTAACCGGATTTTCGGCTAATTTTCCAGATAACCTTTTGGAAAATTTATGTCAAAAATACACTTTTTTTGATAAGGTGGCCATAAAAAGTGAACTGTGTGTTGTTTATAATGACAATGAAATTTTGGGGCAAAATGAAAATCATGTGAGGACTATTAAATACCTTTTTGATAATGATTTGAATCAAGATTTACCCCAAGTTTATAAACTTTTATGTCTAATTGTTTCTATCTCGGTGACATCGGCTTCCGTAGAGCGCTCGTTTTCCACTCTTAAGAGAATTAAAACTTATTTACGAAATTCAATGAGCCAGGATCGTTTGAAAAATATTAGTTTGTTGTCTATTGAAAAGGAATTGGTAAAACTTTTGGCGAAAGACAAAAAATTTTATGAGGATATTATAGATCATTTTGCTAACGTTAAAGATCGCAGAATCCCGCTAATCTTCAAAAATATATAATAACTTTTTATTTGCTCTCACCAGCTGTTAACAAATTCGTTAAGTACGTAGGTAGGTACCTATTTTGTGAAAGAAAATAGGTAATAATAGGAAATAATAGATGAATTGATTAATTGGCTGAGAAGAGTTTTTGTGAATATTGTAAATAGGAGTTGTAGGTCTCAAGGTAGACACTCGAAAGTGAAAACAAATTAATAGCTTAGGGTGCTTGTTTTACTTTGATTTTCTTTAAATTATAAGGCGGTTGACCTTGAAATCCTAAAATTTTTTGCCTATAGTATATTTTTTAACACCTCTTGTAGCCTCCTCAAACCAAAACCTCACGAGCCGCCACTGATATATATATATATATATATATATATATATATATATATATATATATATATATATATATATATATATATACTTTCCCGGTACATATTGGCATCTCCAAAAGCTCTCATCCAGTCAAATGAGCTGAAATTTTTCCATTTTTACGTAGATAGTCCTTGTTTTTTCTTGGTTTTTGAAAATTTTCCAAACTCCGTAGCTTCTGCAGATTGAGTTGGAGGGTTCAAACTTGGTACGTAGATTGAGTTAATGTTGAGGAAGTGCCTTTTGGCAGTTTCAAACATTTTCCTCAGTCGTGCTGGACAAAATTTAACCCAATTTTGATAGTTTTGTTCTTCTTTGGTAATCACTTCAGATGCCTATCAATTTTCAGCTCATTTGGTGGGATGCGGACCGAGGGAGATGTCAATATGTACCGGGAAGGCTATTTATATAAAAATTAAAAATATGTTTGAAAAATGGCAGCAGTTGCAGAAATTCACCCAATGTTGATACTTTCGTTCAACGAAAACAAACCGTATATGTTAGCAAAGTCTTTTGTAAGTCTATTTGCTGATGACATCCTTACATATATTTGTTGCGGATGAGGATTTTGAAAACGCTGTTAATATTTTAAATAATGAATTAAGTATTCTGTATGATTGGTTGTGCATAAATAAACTAAAATGGAATGCCAATAAATCTAAACTTATGGTGTTAGGAACTAGGTCAATGCGTAGAAATTTGGGGGCTCGTAGGTACACTATTAAGATAAATAATGTTGCTATTGAACAAGTACAGTCGATTCAGTACTTGAGATTTATTCTGGATCCACAATTAACATTCAACAATCATGCAGTTTACTTATGTAAAAAGCTAGGAAAAAAGAAAGGGATTCTCAGAAGAATATCTTCAAACTTGTCACAGTGGTGTAGAATGCTTATTTACAAAACTATTGTGTATCCATACTTCAACTACTGCATATCACTTTTATTGTCATGTACTAAAGAACAAATAAATAGGCTCTAAGTATTACAGAGTAACTGTATAAGGGTGATACTGAGGTGCAGTATTTACACTCTAGTGAATATTATGTTGAAAATTTTTAAACTGACTCTCTATTGAACAGATCATCAAAAGAGCAAATGTGGGTCTTGTGTATAAGATGATGCATCAACTATCTCCAACATATCTTAGCTAGTTATTAGTTACTCGTTTCAGATTGCATTCTCAGGCATTAAGAATAGTAAATAATTTTGATATATTATAACAAGAAAATCGTTTCTAATGGGATCTAGTTGATGGAGTAACCATATTTAAAGATCTGCCAAAAGAAATAGAGGAGTTAAAAAATTTGTAGGTGTTGTTAATAAAACTGTATGTTAATATCTTATGAAGTAAAGTGAATTAATTTTTATTAACATATATGTATGTGTAAAAACAATAGCAATGGCTAAATAAAGTTTTCATTCATTCATTCAATTCCAGGTAACAAATTTGAATCGTTGGGGACTGCTGAAGATGACAATTCAAATATCTGCCAGAACTACCTATCGAGTCATCCATTAAGACAAAAAATTAATTTAATTTTGGGTATGAAAGAGAGGGTTTCCAGGATTTCTCATGCGTCACTAGTTGCTGGTAATATAAAAAAATTATATCAGTTATTAATCGATAATGGCTATCCACGCATTTTGCTCAATAAACTTTTATATAATACAGCACAACGTCCTCAAATAGTAAACGTTATGAGGCCTGACAATGTTTCGGTCAGTGGTGAACTCATTAGGAGGAAATATGTATCAATTTCTTCAATTCCTGAAGTTACAAAGCAATTGGTTATGTTACTGAAGAGTGAAGAATTTAAATTTGCAATTAAGAATCAATTTAGTGTTAAATTGTTGTTCTCATCAGTGAAAGACAAGATCGATAAAGATAAACTTAGTGGTGTGGTGTATAGCATTCCTTGTCATATGTGTGAATTATCATATATTGGTCAGACGTCTCAGCAATTAAAAAAGAGAATTAGCCAACATAAAAGTGATATAAGGAACCCAAAGAAGGTGTGTGCACTGGCTGAACATTGCAGAGCTACAGACCATAATATGGACTATGGATCTGCAAAAATTTTGGAATTTGAGAGTAATTTAGATAAGAGATCATTTTTGGAGATGTATCATATAAAACGTTGCCCGGATTCAATGAATTCGAGGAAAGATATAGATAACATTAGTAGTATTTATTCCTTTTTAATAGCATATGACGTCACGAATTGCAATGAGAGTTCTGTTGATTGATTATTAAGGTCAGGATAAGAAGAAGAAGAACAATTGTGTCACTTTATTTCATTTTTAATTTTATAACTTAGGTTGTCAACTTGTTGTTTGAGCATTCTGTGATTGCTTCATTCTCTTGGTACCACGATGTTGTGTTTGTTGAATATTCGTAATATTTGTTTTTCGAAGGAATCATGGTTGACTTAGTTTAAATAAATTCATATAATGTAGTACAGTTTAATAATGTTATGGTTTGTCACATCAGTTTTGTGTTTTTTCTGTTTTTTGAGATGTTAGCTTATTTTGTAACCTCAAACATTCGGTGAGTCCTGCTTGTTTTGAGACCGCTCGTGTTGCTAATTATTAACTTATTATTGTAGAGTCCTGATGAAGGCTTAAATTAGAAGCCGAAACGTTGACAAAGAATATAAGAGTACACTTTTACCAGCCTTTAATTCATCCGTTTAACCCGTTTGATGTATCACGACCGGAGTTACTCTTTCTGATGTCTATATATATATATATATATATATATATATATATATATATATATATATATATATTATATATATATATATATATATATATAAGCAGCCGTTGACACGTGTTTCGGACTCGTTGGTCCTCATCAGAACGGCGTAGCCAAGTATGCGATGGAAAACCTGGAAGTGAAACAGCAAACAACAAGCAGAATCCCCTGCTTCGGAAGACAATCACACATTTGTGGTACATTGTTCGAACTCTCCGGTTTGGGAGATTTGATCAAACTGATTGTCTTCCGAAGCAGGGGATTCTGCTTGTTGTTGCTGTTTCACTTCCAGGTTTTCCATCGCATACTTGGCTATGCCGTTCTGATGAGGACCAAAGAGTCCGAAACACGTGTCAACGGCTGCTTCGACATATGCGGGCTAGACCGATAATTTTGCTTGTTTTATATACTATTTCCCCGCGATAAATTTCCTCTTTGTAGTATATATATATATATATATATATATATATATATATATATATATATATATATATATATATATATATATCAGACATGCAAAAATTTTCGAAAATCGTAGTGTAAGAGGTCTAACACGGATAAAAAAACTATTCCCGCATCTGACTGATTTCAAACCTAAGACAAAACTCTCAGGATTTTTATTCAATGTCAAAGATATCACTTCAAAATTTGAAAGTTCAGGAGTCTATAAGTTGATTCGTCCTGTATGTAAAGGAGTGTATATAAGTCAGACTGGTCGATCGTTCAAGACAAGATTTAAAAACACCAAAATCTTTTTTGAAATATAAAACGGATACAACGTTTTCAAATCATTGCCGTGAAAACCACCACCCATTTTCACAAATAGATAATTTTCAAATTATGCACAAATTACCGAAAGGAACCAAACTTACTTACTTAGAATCATTAGAAATTTTTAAACTCAATCATAATGCAAAAGATATCTTGCTGAACGACCAGATTTACTTGATATCTTCTCCTATATTTAGTGTATTCAAACAATAACGACCTTTCTAAGAACATTGTATTGTACCAATTTGGGAAATTCACTCGATTAGCCCTTCTTGAAATATGTTCCTCTTGTCTATCTAGGTACCTGCAATAATTCTTTCCCACCCGTAAGCGCAAATCTGAATTCTGTATTCAGTTCTTAACTCAATCTGCCCGATGATGGTCTAGTGACCGAAATTGTAATCGCACTGTTAAAATTTTTCAAAATATTTTGTGATAATAAACGTAGTAAATTCAAATTTAGTTTTGTTCATCATGCATCACTATTCCTGAGCTTGGATCGTCTGTAAGATAAATCACGTGTATTAAATATACTCTGCAGAGTGAATATGAAAACAGGTAAGTATCCAATATTTACTTGAGGAATGCTTTTTGCTGTTATTTCAGTGAAATATAAAACTCTTCACACACGCAAATTACGTTTCAACAATAATTAAATCAGCCTTGAAATTACATTGATTGAATATTAATTCGACTGAATTGAGAATCTTAACTGTGCAAGTGTCGTCACGAGAAATGCATTGCATTTATTGTTTCATTCATTGTTCCTCAGCTCTTAATTGATTATTGTCGATTCAGAATTAGAGATTTCGGACGATGAGATTTTTTTGGAATATCTGCACGTTAATTTATCAGTTTTCAAGAGAACATATAAATTCTAGTGTGCTCTAGGTAGGAAGTCTGATGACTTTCCTTTTTTTGTTGTAAGATATAATTATTTTGTATAATTTATTCTGAAAAAAATCAACGTGAATATTTAATTGTGAAAAATATTTGAATTTTGACCTGGTTATTTTATGTAAAATTGAATGAAATTAGTTTTTTAAGGACTCCCCTCTTTATTCACTAACTCTTGATTAAAATCTCCTATTTTTATTTTATGTATTATAACTGCAAGGAGTTCTTTGATTCATACCTATACGCATAAACGTAAAACCTATATGCATCAATTCATATTCACATGTACAGATATACACATATAGAAATACTGACATATATACACATATACATATATGTATATATACCAATATATATATATATATATATATATATATATATATATATATATATATATATATATATATATATATATATATATATATATATATACAGGGTGTCCGGAAATGATGAGCAAAAAATTCAGGGGAGAATTCTAGACCGAAAATAAATGGTACCTTTTCATATAAAATTTTTTCGAAAAGTGATTATTAACGTAGTTACAGGGTGTTAAAGTTACATTTTATTTACAGTTTTATTGCTCTAAGTTTCGCCACGCTCATAATATTTCGACGAAATCTCGTATTTGGGGCTTTATCGGGACGAGGAAAACAAATTTGCCCACCGTACTCTCGCATTTTGTAGAAGGCGCCACATATGAGCCTATACTTTCATTTAAATAGTCCCAACTTTTTTGCGTTACACTGTTTAAGACTTTTGACTGAATATTTTTATTCTCCTAACCTTTTGACATGAAAAATGTATACTACTTTTGTTTCGATAAATCTTACCGTTTTCGAGAAAAACGCTAAAATAACATAGCTTGCATGTGATGAATACGAAATCATTTTAATTTATTTTCAACCTTGAACATAGCATCGTTTGGAAACGTGCGCTATGGTTGCCGTAGAAACAAGTTTGGGGAGAATTAGTTTTGACAGTTAGTAATTTTTTGAAAATTTGTTATTACGCTGATGGTGGTCAGTGATAAATACTAAAAAAAAATAGCGTACTGAACACAGAAAGAATGGTTTATTAATAAAATCATAAGGTTAACGAACGAAAAATTAAACATTCAAATCAAATGTTCAAAGTGACGTCCTTCTTCTTCAATGCATAAATTAATTCTTATTAAAAAATTCCGACGAACTCTAAGGAATATTCCTTCCTTCTGCCTTATTACTTCACAATTGGCAACAATTCTTTCTCTTGGACGCTATTCACAGGTGACCTGTATACAAGCGTCTTCAGGTAGCCCCAAAAAAAGAAATCCATTGGGTTTATGTCAGGGGATCTAGAAGCCTGTACAAAACCACCGCGTCTTATCCACCTTTCAGAAAAAGTATCATTTAAGAATTGCCTGACCGCTAAACTATAATGTGGTGGCGCGCCATCTTGAAGCAGCCACATTGCATTTCTCAATCCGAGTGGTACATCTTCCAATAAAATAAGTAAGTGGTTTCTTAAAAAATCCAGGTAAACTTCACCATTGAGTCTTTGTGGAAAAAAATGTGGCCCAATTAAGTAGTCCCCCACAATACCAGCCCACACGTTGACGGAAAACTTATTTCGGTAACCACGCTCTATTGATAAATGAGGATTCTCATCGGACCAAAATGCTCATTATGAAGGTTTATCAAGCCGTCATGCCCAAATCCAGCTTCGTCCGTGAAAAGGATATTACGAACAAAAGTTTGGTCTCCATTATGGAGTATTCTAATGGTATTGCATAAACACGAGCAGCAGGATCCTTGGCATATAGCGATTGCACCATTTGGTAGTGGCACAGATAAAGGTTTTGTTCGCGTATTACTTCATGCACGGAGCTTTTGGGAATGCCCTCTTGGAAACTAATTTTTATAACACTTTCATTATTCTGTATGGAATTCAAAAAACGAACTTCTGCTGTTCTAGTATTCCGTTGTCGGCCTACATCAAAAATTCTAGTTTTGAACGATCCAAATTCTCCCAGTTTTCGATGGTCAGTACTGAACATTCGCGATTGGGGTAGGTGTCTATTTGGAAATGCTACGATACGTCGTGCTGCAAGAGCATAACCAGCAGTTAAACCGTAATAATACTGCATGTCCCGCAATTCCGCGTTAGAGTAATTGTTATTCATTATTATTTTTTTATGACAACAATTATTACAAAAAAACTTGAACAAAATTACTAACTGTCAAAACTAATTCTCCTCAAACTTGTTTCTACGGCAACCATAGCGCTCGTTTCCAAACGATGCTATGTTTAAGGTTGAAAATAAATTAAAATGATTTCGTATTAATCACATGCAAGCAATGTTATTTTAGCGTTTTTCTCGAAAACGGTAAGATTTATCGAAACAAAAGTAGTACACCTTTTTCATGTCAGAAGGTTAGGAGAATGAAAATATTCAGTCAAAGGTCGTATAAAGTTGAGACCATTTAAATGAAAGTATAGGCTCGTATGTGGCGCCCTCTACAAAATGCAAGAATACGGTGGGCAAATTTGTTTTTCTCATCCCGATAAAGCCCCAAATACGAGATTTCGTCGAAATATTATGAACGTGGCAAAACTTAGAGCAATAAAACTGTAAATGAAATGTAACTTTAACACCCTGTAACTACGTTAATAATCAATTTTCGAAAAAAATTTATATGAAGAGGTACCATTTATTTTCGGTCTAGAATTTTCCCCTGAATTTTTTGCTCATCATTTCCGGACACCCTGTATATATATATATATATATATATATATTATATATATATATATATCTATATATATATATAGGTATATATATATATATATATATATATATATATATATATATATATATATATATTTATATATAATATATATATATATATATATATATATATATATATATATATATATAGTATATATATATATATATATATATATATATATATATATATATATATATATATATATATATATATATATATATATATATATATATATATATATATATATATATAGATATATATATATATATATATATATATATATATATATATATATATATATATATATACTTATGTCCCGAAATTAGAAGTCAATATTTCAACCACGTATTCTTCTTCAAAAAATAGAGATAAAAGTTCATATAAACTAGGGTCCAACTTCTTCGTTTTCAAGATATAGGGTGTTGAAGGTGAAACCCTGATGATGTTTTTTTGTGAATATTTTCGAAACCTGCGTCGTGCAGGGGGCATTGGCGAAAAATTTGGCCGAAATTTTTTGGTGGTTAATTTTTCGTAATTTTTACTTCAAAATTTTAAAATATGAAGCTTTTTGTATAAATAAGGTACCTCTCTCATACTTCACTAGGAAGCATTATTTTCCAGAAAAATGCAATTGAATATTTCTTTACGAATTGATTTTTTGTTTTCCAATGTGCAAATCGAAGAGAAAATAGAGTAGACCTGGAATCAAATGACGTTTTTTGATTTGCTAGATAAAGGAAAATTTGCTGTCAATTATTAATCGCCCAGTTTTCAATTGTGTTGCATGTTGCCGGAAAAAAGCTATTTAGTGGTAATGCAGAGGTTTTCAAATAGAGAATTAGCAGATATCCACTTTTTACGTGGTTTATGCAATGGCAGAGCACGAGGGTGAGCCAGCTCAGTATGGTGTGAATATTAGGAATTGGCTAGACGAGTAATTTCCGAGTAAATGGATTAGAAGAGGTGTTCCTATTCCGTGGGCACCCGGTCGCTGAATTTCAATCCAATAGACTACTATTTTTGAGGCCGTATAAAAGATATAGTATACGCAACAGAAGTAGACAACGAGGAGGAGTTGTGTGAAATAATACGTGTGGCAAGGAATCAAACACGGCAAAACCATTTTGAAGTTTCGCAAGCTACACATACGATTGCCCGTAGAGTCCAAATATGCCTTCATGAGCAGGGCAACCTTTTCGAGCATCCTATCTTAGATATGTTAATATTATGATGTTAGAATAAGTAAACCTCAAATGATGGTTCCTTAATGTTTAGTTCAGTGGTTCCCAACCTGGAGGAAAGGGCATTGGGCGGCGCGAGAGCCTACAAATTTTGAGCTTAAAATTGACAAATTTCATATTTGACAAATTCTAATGAAGAAGGAAAATATTGGTTGCGCACTTTCAAAGATTTGCCGACCTCGTTAAGAAAATGCAGCACCACACTTCGCATTAGACTAGAATATTGATTTCAAATATGATATTTATAAAAAACCGTTATCGGGTCTTCACCTTTAAGAGAGGTGTACCTTATTTGAACAAAAAGCATCATATTTTCAATTTGTGAAGTCACAATTACTAAAAATTGACCACCAAAAAATTAGGACCAAATTTTTCGCCAGTATCCCCCTGCACGACGCACTCCTGAAAATATTGCAATACTAACTTTTAGTACATTAAATAGAGCGTAAAAAGTTTCGTGAATGTACCAAATTTTATCCAATTACCTTCACAGGTTTCGAAAATATTTACAAAAAAACATCATCAGGTCTTCACTTTCAACACCCTGTATCTTAAAAACGAAGAGGTTGTGGACCCTAGTGTATATGAACTTTTATCTCTATTTTTGGAAGTAGAATATGTGGTTGAAATATTGTCGTCTAAGTTCGAGACACCCTGTATATATGTGTATGTGTATATGTATATATATATATATATATATATATATATATATATATACATATACACATATACATATACACATATTATACACATAATATACACATATACGCATATAGGTACACATATGTACGTATATACGTAGGTATTATATACGTAAATCACTAGTAGAGGTGAAACGTGCGTCCTAGTAAAATAAATTTCAAGCAAACCACTGTACTTATTGTGATTCAAAATGAAATGGAATCACATCGAGTAACGACTACCAATATTCAATTATTATCATTGTTATAGTTGAAAGATTTGTCACAATTTTCAATTCACTATCTGGTAGGCTAGGAATTACCGATGTTATTTATTGACTTTAAGCAGATTAAATTATTGTAATCTTCGAAAGCAATCAACTAGTTGTTTACATGAAATGTTACAGCCGTTCGTTTAATTGCCGCTAAGTGCGTTTTTATGGCAAGAAATAATTCACTCATTGTAAACATCACTAAAATCTAGAAATAGAACATTTTCTTTCAAATTGACGGGAAAATTCATCAAACTGAATATTATCAACTATTTTTCTAAGAAGGTGTATTTTAGAGAAAGTTACTGATTCACCATTTGATTTCTAAGTTTGCAAGCTGTAACTAACTTATACTAAGAGAAAAAAATCATGACTGATCAGCAAGACCCAGGATTGAACCCGAAACCTCCCGAACGATGTTAATGAATACTATACCCGAGTCAACATAACATGCATATTTCAACGTAGCAAACAATTCTGACCACTTGATCGACGCGTGTCAGACATTTCCTTCGAAATAAAAATAAAAATTTAACAGTGCTCGAGTATGTCAAGGTGGCGTTTTCTTTTTGCAACTTTGTGAGTCTCCTATTTCCTTATGCCACGTGCGAATCGTCAGATTAGTGAAATGCATATTCTTCTCATTGTAATTAACTCACCTTGCTTCAATCGGACGCGCTCGAGTTTTTCGAATGATCGATTTTTTTTACTAATCTGATTGGCTGCCCTAGACGAAAGTTCCAATATTAAGGGTTCATGTATGGTGGGGATACTTAACAGGGTGCAAGGTTTCCCCCAATACGTTATTCTGCCGCGCTTGAGTAAACCCCAAAATCCCCGATTAGACTCCCCTACTATTATGTCACTTTATTAATCAGTAACTGCATAATAATCCTGAAAATATAAGAATTATATTATTACCCCCCATTCCCCAGTCAACTCCTCGTACACCAAATGAAGCATCATCTCACACGAGATTTTCATAAACTACAATCGAAACTATTGATTTATCATTCACTTGAATCAGTTGCCAAATTATGTATTTGCAAGCCAATTACACATTTACACACTGGTAGTATGAACCGCCAGTGCATTGACCGTTCTATTTTGAAGAAGCATGGTGGAATACGTTTCTACTCGATCTCTGAATAAATTTCACGCTATTCATATCAGTTAATTGGACTTTGGTGAACTGCGAGGTGTACCTATCACATCGAAAAAAATTCGGAAAGTTGTTTGTTAGATTGAGATGTTAATACGTTCTAACTTGTACAGTGATGGGCGAGAACAACTTCTGCCACAAAAAATGTGTACAAATCAATCAAACAAGTTTATTTGAACTCAAAACTTTTTTGGAAGATAAAGAAAAAAAACTATCGCAGCGAGCTGCTTTAGAATAGCAGGTTTTTATAACGTATTCAGTTTAAAAAATATATTCAATAAATTATGATTTTTTTCCAAATTAAAAAAAATGCGCCCTCTAATGTGTAAACAATATTTATTTCCTCCCTGGGGGATCAACCCCCCCCGAACCAATTCGTATCAAAACCAATCACATCAAAGGTATCGTCCGAAACTACGTACTTACAAACTTTCAACCCTATTTCTATAAAATTGCGCCCTTTATCGTGTAAACAAGAATTATTTCCTCCTCCGGGGGGTCAACCCTCCAACCGATTCATATAGAAATAAATACCATCCAAGATATCGTACGAAACTACCTAACTACAAAGTCTCAACCCTATGATTGCGGCTTCTATCGTGTAAACAAGACTTATTTCCCTGGGGAGTCAACCCCCCAACCAATTCGCATTGAAACCTATCCCATTCAATATTTCATACGAAACTAACTACTCACAAACTTTCAATCCTATTGCTCCAAAATTACACCCTTTATCATGTAAACAAGATTTATTTCATCCCCCAAGGGGTCAACCCTCCAACCAATGAAGTCCAAGATATCTTTCGAAAATACCTACCTACAAACTTTTAACCCTATTACTCCAAAATTGAGACCTTTATCATGTAAACAAGATTTATTTCTTTCCCCAGGGGGTCAACCCCCCAACCAAATTCGAAACAAATTTCCCATGATATCATACAAAACTACCTAGATACAAACTTTCAAGCCTATTGCTACAAAATTGCGCCTTCTTTCGTGTAAACAAGATTTATTTATATATATAAGGTACCTGAGACAAATAAAGCCCACCTAAGGCAAAACATTTTTTTTTAGTAAAAACGACATACAAAGGAAAATAAAAATATATTGAACAACAAACTCATATTATATTCTAAGTAAAACATTAATTAGAACAAGTTAAAGAAAACATAATATAATAAAAATCATAGATTCTAAAAACCATGTAAATGGACCTTATTTCAGCCAATGATAGTAATAAGGCCCGTATCATATAAATGTAATAAAAGGCTACAAATGAAACAGAAAAGCATTTGAATAATGTATTAACAGAGTTTTAACTCAAAATAAAGTTCTGTTAGGTACTCAAAAAATTGTTAGGCATCACATGCGATGCAAATATAGTCGTCATCATCAGACGGTGAATACCCTAAACATTTTTCGTGGGCCCATGTGTTGCAATTAAGGCAGCGCCACATACCTTTTTCACGGGATTCCTGGCATAGTGGACAGTACCATAATATTTACTTTTATTCACTGTGCCCATCTGAAAAGTTCACGTGAGCCTTATTTCTGACATGTACTATTTAAGGGTAGGTCACTGTTACAAAAAAAGCAAATGAAAAAATTCAAAATTTTTGTTAAATATCAACTCTTAAAATGTGCAATTTACCAATAGAATTAAACCACCACTCGTCCAGTTAAAACTATGTAACGGAGAACGACTTCATTTTGTGAAAAATTGTGTAAAACATAAGACTTTGCGCGGGATGTCCAACAAGTGGTACTTTTCTCCTTGAGTGAAAGCGTGTGTTCCGCGCGCTATCTAGGTAAAATTACTTGGAAATATATCCGTACCGATTGGTGGATATTATAGTTTGAGTTTGTTTTCAGTTGTATTTTTCTGGAAAGTGGGCCTTATTACCTGCTGGGCCTTATTTGTCTCAGGTACCTTATATATATATGCCAAGCATCATAAAAAATCACGAAACGAAAATCTTTGTCCTAGGTCCAACTTTGCTAATCGCACCTATTTTAATAAATATATTTTTCTCCAACCATCAAAAAATGTTGACATTTTTGTACTATTTTCAGGTGCAAAAGCCATCAATTCCCTTACCGTACAAAAATTTGCTCGTTGCTTAGCAACACTTTTAATCCTAGGATTAAAAACGCTACTTTTAATCCTAGGACCAAAAGTAATTGCATTTGAGCTCTCTAATTATTGAAATTTGAAGAAAAAACATTGTATCTTACAAACTTAGTAAAACAAACTAATTGGGCAACTATATATAGGTATTTATTTGTTATTTATAGTTGATATTGAAATGTACAATTGGAACAATTATTGCCAAAACTCAAAGCACCACTGAATTATCACTAACAATTTTCGAACAATTCAAAGATTTTTCATTAATGTCCACAAACGCATAGCACCTCCAATTGCCTAATACTAGAACAACCTTTATCATCAAATATACATTATCAGGTGCCATATCCAGGAACCGATCCACTTCCTTCTTCGTAAAAACCCTAGCCTTTTAGGTATATATCCATCACTTTGCCTTTTTTAACAATGCTGCGTAATTTTGAATATTTACTAATATCCACACCATTTTTGATATCCAGGGTGGATCGCAATCATTGAATACTGTGACCAAAGAGTGGATGGCTTGACGGTCTTCGTTAAATTTGAGAAATACACCATAAGAAAAACTCTCCGCACAGTTTTGCACATTTTTTCTTTACACCAATCCATGAATCGCTGATTTGCAAGTTCATAAACTTGGCGAGATTTAGGTGGCAAAAGATTTAGATATACTGCTTCGGCACTTTCCAATATATCTGCAGGTATATTTTCAGCGTGTTCAGCGTAAAAACTACTACAAAAATTATATGATTAGTACGTCTACTGACGTCTATTTGACAATCAATATTTACCAACAATACCAGATATCCATGACTACCGACTTGCTATCGCTGTTATAATTAATAGGTGTTCAAATTTATTACCAAATTATTAACGATTTTTGAATAAAACTAATATTATTTTAATTTTGACTTGGTTGGAGAAAAAATAGTATATATCATACGGACTAAAAGTGCCTATTTTTACTCGCAATTTTGCATTCGCTCGGCTGCGCTGCGCTCCGCCTCGCAACTGCAAATATTGCTCGTAAAAAAAATATGAACTTTTAATCCTTACAATATAATATACTATTAATGAATCTCATCAGTGCAGCTTACTTGAATTGACATTTTTCGAATTGTTCCTCGATACAATACATATAACCAGCTCCCTTGTGAGATTGTTTGATAACTTTCAAATTATTGATGAATATTCCAGAGTTTTTAAACACTATGTTAGTGTGCTCTAGAACCCCATACGCCATTGTTGCAGAGTAGACATTTTCATGTCAGAAGTATTGGTTCTATCGACGGAATTCTGCTTTTCCGGTCTAAACAGTGAATACATGAAAAGGGAATTTTATATAAAAGAGTATACATCTTTAAAAAGGCAAAGCGCTTTCGACTTTCGTCATCTTCAGTGCTTCACAGTCAGGTAACAGGAAGATAATTCAATTAGTGCAGACATCTTAGTTACAAGTATTAACAACATTTTCAGGCTTGATTTCAACAAAATGAAGTTAGAAAACTATGAACGGCCACGTGGACATGTCTGATCAATCATGTCCACGTGGCTGTTTGGTTTTCTAACTTTATTTTGTTGGAATCAAGCCTAAAAATGTTGTTAATACTTGTAACTAAGATGTCTGCACTAATTGTATTATCTTCCTGTTACCTATATATATATATATATATATATATATATATATATATATAATATATATATATATATATATATATATATATATATATATATTATATATATATTATTAATTCGAATTGTGTTGCCTGTGATCTATTTTTAATCTTTTGATAATTATTAGCAATAACAGGCTGGTTGAATTCTTAAAAAAACTCGAATTTTATCAAAAACTTGACGCCTCACTACGATATTCGTAATTGAAATTTCTTTTGACATTTATTGATTTGAAAAAATTGAATAAACAGGGTTGCTTGTATATGCTATTCAGTCTAATATTAATATTCAAAATTTTTATCATTAGATGGTAAGGGAAACCAAAGAAACCTTTACCTACGTAATGTTTGAAAATAATAATAATAGGGTAATATTTATCTAACAACAAAAAAATTAGTTATGGGAAAACATTAAAGAAGTGGAGTAGAATTATCGGTATAGTACGCTTATATGGAAGCAGCCGTTGACACGTGTTTCGGACTCTTTGGTCCTCATCAGAACGGCGTAGCTAAGTATTGGATTGAAAATTTGGAGATGAAAATAGTTTAATAAATAAAATCCTCTGTTATGGAAGAAAATCACTTATTTGTGGTTTATTGTTTGAACTCTCCGGTATGGGAGATTTGGTCAAACTTTGCCACGGAGGTGATTAATATTACCCTATTATTATTATTTTCAAACATTACGTAGGTAAAGGTTTCTTTGGTTTCCCTTACCATCTAATGATAAAAATTTTGAATATTAATATTAGACTGAATAGCATATACAAAGCAACCCTGTTTATTCAATTTTTTCAAATCAATAAATGTCAAAGAAATTTCAATTACGAATATCGTAGTGAGGCGTCAAGTTTTTGATAAAATCGAGTTTTTTAAGATTCAACCAGCCTGTTATTGCTAATAATTATCAAAAGATTAAAAATAGATCACAGGCAACAACAATTCGAATAAATAATTAAATATTGCAAGCTGAAAATATGGCAATGATCCTAAACTTAAGCTGAGAGTTTTAAACTGTAAGTACCTTTATTTAAAAGATTTGAAATTCTAAATAAATAAAAAATCTCATTAAAAACAGCTACTTCCATATAAACGAACTATACCGATAATTTTTGCTTTACTTGTTTAATATTTTCCAAAACTAATTTTCTTTTTTAATGTTAATTTACTCTTTCTGAGATCTCTCGGATAGAATAATCGCCTCGTGGCAAAGTTTGACCAAATCTCCCATACCGGAGAGTTCAAACAATAAACCACAAATAAGTTATTTTTCTTCCATAACAGAGGATTTTATTATAAAAATTTCATTAAAAAACGGCTACTTCCATATAAACGAACTATACCGATAATTTTTGCTTTACTTGTTTAATATTTTCCCAAAACTAATTTTCTTTTTTAATATTAATTTACTCTTTCTAAGATCTCTCGGGATGGAATTAATCACCTCCGTGGCAAAGTTTGACCAAATCTCCCATACCGGAGAGTTCAAACAATAAACCACAAATAAGTGATTTTCTTCCATAACAGAGGATTTATTTATTAAAACTATTTTCATCTCCAAATTTTCCAATCCAATACTTAGCTACGCCGTTCTGATGAGGACCAAAGAGTCCGAAACACGTGTCAACGGCTGCTTCCATATAAGCGTACTATACCGATAATTCTACTCCACTTCTTTAATGTTTTTTCCATAACTAATTTCTTTGTTGTTTAGATAAATATTACCCTATTATTATTATTTTTCAAACATTACGTAGGTAAAGGTTTCTTTGGTTTCCCTTACCATCTAATGATAAAAATTTTGAATATTAATATTAGACTGAATAGCATATACAAAGCAACCTGTTTATTCAATTTTTTCAAATCAATAAATGTCAAAGAAATTTCAATTACGAATATCGTAGTGAGGCGTCAAGGTTTTTGATAAAATCGAGTTTTTAAGATTCAACCAGCCTGTTATTGCTAATAATTATCAAAAGATTATATATATATATATATATATTATATAAATATATATATATATATATATATATATATATATATATATATATATATATATATATATTTCATGTATTGATTACTAAATAATCTTATAATTTAACATCTTTGATTTCCCAAAATTCATCTATTTATGTTCATTATTTGTTGTAGTAGTCACTTTTTCCAGTTCCTCCTGAAGAAGACCTAGTCTTTGTGAAATGTGAATTAATTCATGGGTCTTTTCAATTGGTAATAGAGAAAACAACATCATTTATTATGAATTTTTTGATAGTCAAATTTTAAAAACTTCCCACAAAATCTTTTTAATTTTTACATTTTTCAGATCTAAAGGTTTATGAATTCACAACGCAAATTTTAGTGTCCGTTTCTTAATATTCTGCTTCATAGTGCCTTGTAACTTCGCTTCTTCTAAACTGATCAAAATAAAACAAAGCGCAACAAGCTGCCAAACTAAATCCAATCAAATACACCACAACTTTCAGAAATTGTTTGACGAACAAACATTCCGAAACAGAACCCTTGTAAGTGAAAATGTTACGTAATATAGTCGAAGCCTCGTAAGTGCTGAAGGCTGAAATTTCTACCCATACATGGAGCACTAGGATAAGGATTCTCGGGCTCTTTATTTCATAGTAAAATCTTTAAAGATTACCGAAACTTTTATACAATCCCTCCGTCTAGTCAATTAGACGATACATGTGGTTTTTAGCATGAATAAGATGTTTATTAAATTTGATGAATAGAAATAACTTTGTTGTACACAATTTGAAAGAATAAGGCGAATGAACTAAATCGGAAATTCTAATACATAAAATAATCTCTCGGGAATTCAGGAAATTATTTTAAATAGGATGAAATCTCTCAATAATGATCTAATAAAATGCCTACACTCGACATTTTTATTTCTTTATAATCAGGAGTGCTTTAGTGTTCTATTTTAAATAGATCTAGATATAAATAATGAACGTATTTATCTGATTCATAATAATTGATACTTCATATAAAAGTGAAATAATTAAGATGTAAAGAAAAAAAGAAAAGCAACAGAGCTCCATCACTAAGGTCGTATTTTGAGCGCGAAATGCATCGCGTCAAAATGCGATTCTAACGAATTGAATTATATTTTCAAAAATCACATTTGAACAGCAAGCGTATTGAAAAGTTGAAAATAATTTATTTATAACTTTATAAAGAAATAAAAAACTTTTCACAGGTTGAAATAAAAATCTATTGAGTAAACTCGTTTCGTCATAACATTGACTTCATCTCGTAATAACCATGGTATTACAAAACAATCTATTTATATGAAAATTGAATATAACAGAGGGGTTCCTAGAGAGACTAAATTATAATAAGCAATTCATTCAGAGCTATTAGTAGCTACATTGAACAGATTAAGGAGAGGAGAAGGGTTTACTTCAATCTAGTCGTTAACTAGGTTTCCGGAATTTTTATATTTATTGATGTATAAGGGATTCCCAACAGTTGGTTCTGTGGAGACTATTTTCTAACTGTAATATATTATAATTGTAATTAAAGGTATGGTTTTCTTGAATAAGATGACACGCATAATTAGAGTCCGTTTTTTGCTTAATATAACTACGTTGGTGTTCGTGTATTCGAGTTCTGAAATTTCTAATTTACCTCCTATATAGAATTTTTCACAATCGTTACAGTAGAGTCTATAAACACCAGTACGTTCATCTCTATGGATTTTTGATTTGTTGTTTTTAATACATTTTCCAATGCTATTGTAGGTTTTATATGAAATTTTAAAATTTTGTTTATCAAAAAACAATTTCAGGTTTTCAGACGGTTTGACCAAGTATATTTAACTGTTTTTTATTTCTTTATAAAGTTATGAATATGAACTTTCACCAAGTAAATGCCAATTCAATTCAATAATTTATTTTATTAAAAATGCGAAGTGCATAGTGTTTGAGAAAAAAAGTTGAAACCAACGAAGGAACGTACTTTAACATTAACTCAATCCTCGTACCAAATTTCAACCCTCCATTGTATTGTAAAAAAAATTCCCGAAGTGCATCGTTTAATGATAGCGAAGCAGGTGGAGATGCGATTTGAACGGAAAAGCCTCCGCGCGGGGCAGCGCGACTGAGGAAAATAGTTGAAACTACCCAAAGGCACTTCCTCGACATTAACTCGATCTATACGTACCAAGTTTGAACCCTCTTACTCAATTTGCAGAAGCTGTGGAGCTTGGCAAATTTTCAAAATCCAAGAAAAAACAAGGAATGTCTACCTAGAAACGGTTGGAAAATTTTAACCAAATTTTGATAGTTTTGTTCTGCAATGAAAACAATACCAGATACAAATATTCAGGTCATTTGGTGTAATACGAACAGCTGGAGATGTAAATATGCACCTGGAAGGATATTTCTATGAAAATTAGAAATATCTACGTAAAAAAGGCGGCGGTTGCAGAAATTTTGATACTTTCGTTCTGCAACGGAAACAATCCGAGGTACCAAATTTCAGCTCATTCGACTCGATGGGAGACGCTGGAGGTATCAATATGTACTGGAAAACGAATATATATAAATATATATATATATATATATATATATATATATATATATATATATATATATATATATATATATATATATATATATATTATATATATATATATATATATATATATATATATATATATATATATATATATATATATATATATATATATATATATATATATATATATATATATATATATATATATATATATATATATATATAATATATATATATATATATATATATATATATATATATATATATATATATATATATATATATATATATATATATATATATATATATATATATATATATATATATATATATATATATATATATGTTAACGGTATCCCTATACATCCCCTTTATGCACCCCATCATTTGTCACGTCAGGACGGACGAGTGGTAGAAAGCGGACATGCGCCTTACCAATGAAGCAGTAGAGAATTACTGCGCACGAGTGTGAAGTCGGGGAGTCGTCGAGTATGCTTGAACGTATGAACAAGTTGTTAACGTATTGAGCAATAAACGGAATTGGTCTAAATAGTTATTCTTATTTGTGTAAATCAACCCCTGTATTTAACATTTACCCCGGTATTTAACATCAGAAGTGGGATGTTCCCGTGTCTACCCTGTGGCCATAAAAGATCATGAATAAACATTAATATTATATAGTTAACATGGAAGACGAAACTCATATTCGTCATGACAGTGAAGTGTTTGAGCAGAGTGTTGTGGCTGATGAGGAAGATATCGGTTCAGTAAGTTCAAAACCAACAAAATTACAATGGCAAGAAACCTTAGTTAACTTGGTAGCGAGCCTGAACAACAATTATTAGAATAAGTCCAAGATGGCGACGTCGACGTGTTATACGCCAACGCCTAGCACATCCAAAATAGATGGAATTACTGCGCAGCCGTTGATGTCGATACTAGCGCTCACATCATTTAAGCTAACCAGCTTCGACCCTGACAAAAGCTTTCTATAATGACCTAATTGTTGCTTTTCCCGCGGAAGAAACGCTAAAGAAACACTGGAAATTGTGAGTCACTAACCGAGTTCGGTAACCAGAAATTACTCAGCATCAGCAGACTCCATGATAGCTTGGAATGAAATTCTTAGCATGTTTGACATAAACTAAACAGTGAGATTAAACCCAATAAAAAAGTACATGCATTTTCGGCTCTCGGAACGCAAGTTGTTTACACTATTGGGAGTTGTGATTTAATAGCTGTACTGCCGACCCTGACCCTAGAAATATACTTTATGGTTATTCCCGATATTGTTATGCCTAGCGATATACATCTTATTATGGGATGGGAAGTGATTAGACGACTTTGGCTTAGAATGGAGAAAAATGCGATGGGCTTGAACTACATAACAACGAGCTTGCCATCGAAAAAGTGTTTACTATAAAGAACTTGAATAGCGTTCCAGTTGAAATGAATCATATTGAGAGTGTTATGCTTATAATCTTCAACTTCGATGACAGAATACTCACCAAAAGTACTTCAGTTTGGAATAATTCCCAGACTAGCGACTACACAGCTGTTTCTGGGTGACACACTGCCAACTAATAATATTATTGACCCAAATAAGGATGTCGCAGATGCCCGAAATGAAACAGTGGAAACCATCCAGCTCAGCAATTTGACTCTACACTACCTCGAGCCAACTTGTTTACAGCAGGTGACCTTGTCGCTGCAGAGTATTCTCAGTTTGCCGGCGGAGGGAAATTAAGGGACAAATATCAAGGGCCTTACACTGTTCGTGCTCTATTAACGAAAGATATGTGCTACATAAACAAGGTCGACAGATGACGGTAGCCGCTCATGAGTAATTACGATCCTGGCCTGCCACAACATAAACAAAGAGTAAGATTAGTGATGTTTGTATGTTAATGCCGGATGATTCGTTTTGAATAATTTATTGGTTACGTGAATAATTGCAATGCTGCCTAAAGTTTATTGAATGCAATGTAATACAGGTGAAGTCGGGGAGTCGTCGAGTATGCTTGAACGTATGAACAAGTTGTTAACGTATTGAGCAATAAACGGAATTGGTCTAACTAAATAGTTATTCTTATTTGTGTAAATCAACCCAATCAATTTAACATATATATATATATATATATATATATATATATATATATATATATATATATATATATAATATATATAGATATATATATATATATATATATATATATATATATATATATATATATATATATATATATATATAAATATATATACATATATATATATATATATATATTATATTATATTTTTTTCGAAAATCGCAGTCTTGGAGGTCTAAAACGGATGGGGAAAATACTCCTGCACCTGACTGCTTTCCTTCGATACACTGCAATAGTATGTATTTTATGGGATAAAATACGACTAAAAAGGAAATAGATAAATCCTTCATAATGAGTATATAAGGTTTACAATACAACACATCGACCTATTTAAGAAGTTCACGAAGCTAGTAGGTCTTTGTTTATAAGATTACATACATACCTACTAACAATCATCATCGGTCGAAGCGGATGCACTTTCAATCTCATTCTTCATTATTATAAGTAGATTAAATAATATAACCTGCATTACAAAGTATTTTCACATGTAACGGTTTTCAAGCATTTTATTTAAATTATGTTATTTATGTAACAAAAGATTCTCCCACGAATTAACATAATTATCAACAACAATATCGTCCAACCTTTTCACGTTTGACATACATGTTTGAGCAATTGCGTTTTGTTCAACTTTCTCATTTTATCTTTAGACGCCTTTTCCCCGAAAATATTTGCCTATTGCACTATATCAGTAGATTTAGCATCTTCATTAATCTTCATCCGACTGAATGGAGCTGAAATTTGATATCTGGGGTTCTTCTAGAGGCAGAGCGAAACCATCAAAATTTGGGTAAATTTTGTCAAACTTTGGGTGAGGGTATCCTGAAGGGGTCCATTAGCGCCAGTTTTTCATACCGAGGTCTAAGAAGTAAATAGTTATTTGTATACCTAGGCCGCGAAATACCTTTTTAGCGTACCGAAAGAGAAATTATCGCCGAGGCCGCTTGCGGCCGAGGCAGGATAATCTTGAGGTAGCTAAAAAGTTTCGCGGCCATGGCATACACACTATTTTTCGTGCAATCGACAAAATTATTAAACGAGACAATTTCAAATAAAAATATTAGTGCTTTAAAATCAACAGTAATTAACAAGTCACAGCGTTGCTATGGAAAGACCATGTTCGAATATATACAAAATATTTTGACAGTTCTTGACAGAACGCAAAATGCATTGAGATACAGGATGTCTCTTTTGAAATATCATAGTAGTTGTTACTTTTTGGTATAAGTGACGTTTGGTTTGGCGGCCGTTGCTATGGGTAACGGCCGCGAAATTAAATTTCGCGGACTGTGGTGCGTACGCGAAATACTCGCTCCGAGTGCGATTGCACGAAAAATTAATTTGTGATCAAGATATTCAAAGTTTAGCCTTTCAGTGCTTTGTGGAGGTTGCATGGAGATTGAAAAACGGTGTTTGGATCATTTGTGCCCCTCCAAACCCCTTCCAAATTGATTGTTGAAAATGTGTACATAGATTAAGGAAGGATCTTTTGATGGTGTAAATTTTTTACTATGACCGCCAGCATTTTCATATAGACGTTTTTTGGGTTTTGAGCAGTTACTCAGCTTCTGATGATTGAGTTAGAGGATTGAAATTTGATACAAGGATTAAGTTGATGTTAGTGAAGTGCCCATTGGTGGTTTTAAATCATTTTTTTTACCGCTGCAATTGTTGTAATAAAATTTTCGATTTTGGAGATTTTAGAGCATAGCTCATCTCTACACCCACCCCAAATTCAGTTAGAAGACTTTAATTCGTAAGTGAATTCTGCTGATGCCAGTTGTTAGTTATAGGTTTCAAATATTGTCGATCACTGTCGCAGTTTTTATGTAAATACGATTTTGCAGGTTTTCGATCTTTGTGGATCTCTTAAGCTCCTTGAAATTGAGTTAGGGTATTGAATCATCTGTAGTCCACACAACACTGGGTGAGAGCCTTGACTACTCCTTTGGATTCTATGGTGTCGTAGGGTTTTTGGAAATCAACAAAAACAAGAACCAGTGGTCGGTTGTATTATACGGTCTAATATATAACATTTATTAAGAATCAACGGCATGTGTGCAACTTAACGAAAAAAACCAATAAGTTCCCATTAGAGAGAGGCGTCAGACAAGGGGACAAAATGTCACCAAAGCTCTTCGTGACAGTTCTTGAATACGCCTCTTAAGGCTATGAGCCTTAGGAGAAAGGTATACAATGAATGTGTGCTTCCAGTTGTAACATAAACGAAACACTAACGATCATTAAAAACAATATAAAAAAGCTAAGGATATCACAGAGGAAAATTACAACTTCCAGTTGTAACATAAACGAAACACTAACTATCATTAAAAACAACATAAAAAAGCTAAGGATATCACAGAGGAATATAGAAAGATTAGGAATTAGGCTCACGGACCACGTAAAGAACACGGAAATTCGAAAAAGAACTGGAATAGAGGAGATCATAGAGAAAATCACAAAGCTAAAATGGAGATTTGCAGGCCATGTAGCAAGATTCAACGATAATAAATGGACCAAGAGACTATTAGAATGGAGACCCAGTGAAGATAGAAGAAGTCAGGCCAGACCACCGACGCGATGGGTAGACGATATACGGAGAATAGAACACAATTAGATGGGCAAAATAGAAATTCTTGGCGGCGTAGGGAGGAGGCTTATGTCCAGCAGTGGACGCGAGAAGCTGGATGATGATGATGATGATTAAATCATAATTCACAAGAGATACCTACTGAAACCAAAAGTACTTATAATGATCGATATTCATTGGTGCAAAATTGAAGCGGTTGCTAGAAAATTCGGAAAAATATTCTAGAGTTCGAAGTAAAATGCAACATAAATCATGATAGAGGCTAATAATTAATCGAAGTTTTGAGAAATGTAAAAATCCTAAGTAATTTCCAATTTTATATAATTACTTCCATTGACTGTACCGAGGCCATGTCTTGTGGTAAGTGCTGGAGTAGTGCTCACGGGTGCAAAATTAAAGAATTGATATGCATCAATTTAGAAACGAGCAATGAAAAATAAAAGTTAAATCTAAACATAGATGATTTTTAGTTTAATGCGGTATGTTCCAAGTAGAGAAATATAAGATACATCTTGATACAGAAATATAGCAACAACAAGATTTACACCAGAAATAGCACACACAAAAAAAGACGAGCTAGTAATTAAGCATCAAGATATACAGTCAAAGTACTTGACATAGAATGCTCAGCTGATGGCCTAACCTGCCGACATTTAGTAAACATTGGATGAAACCGTAAGAAATGGATTTTGTGTGTACATAATCGGCTTTTCCACAGTTGAAAATGTCAGCATAAGGTTAATTTCAAAACGATTTATAACATAACCAGCCTTTTCCATAGAATAGATAATCATAGCGAAGTTAAAAAATTTGGAATGCCTGTATATGTAATAACTGACACTGAGTGTAGATTCTGTGGGGAGGTGGAGGAAACTCCTATTCACCTGACTACAGAATGCCTCGCCATTGCAAGCCAACGAAAGAAATGCTTTGGCCAAGAAACTTGTAAGAGTGAGGACATAACCTCTTGAAGTCTTCCCAGATATTGGAGTTTATTGATACTTTGGAACCAGGCCCCTCTTTCCCACTGGGCACTCTGGGCACGACCTCTCCGCGATCGATAGGGCCCCCCTAGATCCTGCCAGATCGCCAAAGGCTAACCGACATTTATTATCGAAAATAAAAATAAAACGACTATGTGTCTACAATACCTACTTGCTTATTAGCTTTTGCATGGGCGAAGCTACTCTCGCCCGAGAATCAGACTTTCCGATTTCAGCATGTTCAGATGCATTTAAATATATAAAAATAAAATTATTATGAAGACGTAAATGAGAAGGCTAATGTCTTCATTTAACAGAATACTTGAAAAGTATTCATAGTGGTAATGGAGGAACTAATATTATATTGTAAATATATCATATTTTGAAAGAAAAAAAATTGAAGACACATTTCCAAATGTAGAAATCACATGAAGAATTTTTGTAAGCATGTGTAAATTTATTAAGAAGTATATAAAATGCTTCTAAAGAGAGATGAACCAGTTTGTTGCTGATGCTCATAGTGTGATATGATCAAAAACAAAATTTTGAAGAAGTGATTAACGATTTCTTACATTTCGAATCTAGAAGGGTACCACTTCAATCAACATAGATTTTTGAGCACTAACCTGTGAATGCTTAGAGAGTTACTTTTGTGGATTATATTATCTATTCTTTTAATATGGCTATAAGGAAAATGTTGAAGATTGCCCTGTCCGGAACTAGAAGACGAGCTGTAGGTAGATGGCGTAGTACAGTTAACAGCTCTGATGGGGGTACAATAGTCCTTAAGGTCGCAGTGCAACATAACCCCAAATTAAATAAATAAATGAATAAATGTAACAATCCTAAATAACTTTTCTAAGTATTACATCACACCTCTACTGGAAAAATCAAAGAATATACACAAATACATGATTTACGTCAAAGTAACAAAGCTTGTCAGTACATTTGTGGACGTACTTTGTATAAAGCCGTTTGAGTGGAAAAAATTAAAAATAATTAAGTACAGGGTGTCCCATTTTGGGTACTTTTGAATGGTATCTCCGTTATTTTTGAAGATAGAGGGTTGCGGTTTTCGCCACACTGTGCTACTTCTTCGTAAAACTGAAGATGCCGTCAACAGAACTTTAATAGACATTGTTTTTAAGATACAGGGCATTTTTGAAAATGTTGCATTTTGGGATCCCCGTCGTATCGCCGTTATCCTTCATCTTATTATCGAAAAGGTAATATAACATTCTTATAGATTTTTTTTCCGTAGAATGCAGTGGTGTAGATAATTTTTGTTACATATTTATTATTTTCGAGTTATAAAGCAAACTTATGTCTTTTTAAATGCCCCTGTATATTTATAGAATATAAAATTTGTCTTTTTTTATCTTTTCAAAAGTATATGATAGTATAAACTTTTTCTCAGAAACGCGCAAATAAAGGACAATTTTCTGATATTAAATGCATAATTTAATAGTAGGCCATGGATATTGTTCATGACAAGAAACAAAAATAAAAGTCAAACCAATATCATCGGTTCTTGGATCGACTTTTGGTTTATAAAGGTATTCATTTTCGTTCTTTTGGTATTATTATTTAATTGATATTAATCAATATCTTCCAATAATTCAGAGTATGGAAATTATGAAAAATATGATATGCTGGTATGTTTTATACAGAGTAATGAAAATTCTGAAGAAGCTTCGGAATTATATTTGTGAGTAAGATATAATGGCTATGAAAATCTCTATTATAGTTTCAATTCTTTTCTTGTTAGATATCCAGAAAGAAGGCAACCGTTTTTTGAGATATTTCCTCGTTTAAGAGCAAATTTAGTTGAGCACGGATCATTTGTTCACCCGCGTGCCAAAATATACAACAAAGAGAACAGGAAAAGAAAAGAAATAGATACTTTGGGGTACATATATAGAAGCAACACTTTTGTCCTTATAGAAAAATTGAGAAGGAAATTGGTGTGCCTAAAACTGACAGCATTGCAGAACTTCGAGAGGCAATTCATTTAGCCTTTCGAAATCTGCGAATGAGAACAAAGGTTCTTTCAAACGCTATTCAAAGAATTACAAAGATGTGCCAATTTTGCATGAGAAAAAATGGTCGTCAATTCGTACGTCACCTTCAATTTTTTTTTAATAATGCTATTTATTTGTGTTTGTAATATTGTTACTTTACGCTACAAAACTGTTGACACAAACTTACTGATAGAAAAAAGATCTATAGGTATTTTTTAAGTAAAAGATAACTATATGCAAGGTATCCAATTCTTCGTTAGTAATATGTAACTTTCACTTGTTCATTGTTGTTGTCCATGGTCTTCTATTGATTTATGCATTTAATTTTAGAAAATTGTCATTTATTTGCGCGTTTCTGAAAAAAAGTTTATACTATCATATCTTTTTGAAGAGGTAAAAAAAAAACAAATTTTATAGTCTATAAATATACAGGGTATTCCATTTAAAAAAACATTACTTTGCTTTATAACTCGAAAATAGTAAATATGTAACAAAAATTATCTACACCACTGCATTCTACTGAAAAAAATCTATAAGAATGTTATATTACCTTTTCGATGAGATGAAGGATAACGGCGATACGACGGGGATCCCAAAATGCAACATTTTCAAAAATACCCTGTATCTTAAAAACTAAAAGAGTTATTAAAATTATGTTGACGGCATCTTCAGTTTTACGAAAAAGTAGCACAGTGTCGCGAAAACCGCAACTCTCTATCTTTAAAAATAACGGAGATATCATTCAAAGGTACCCAAAATAGGACACCCTGTACTGTAAAACTGATTCAGAATAAAATGAAAGAATTTTTGCTATAATATAGAAAATAATTATATCGATAATTCGCATCTTGCTTGCTACAAAGCTCGAATTATTATGAAACAGTGACTGTCGTAATATGTCTGTATCTCACTATTCAATATCATCGATCTAAACCTCTAAACAAAACAGATTACTCTCGATTGTAAGGCGAGCCTTGTTCTGCTGAAATCAATTCAACATTTTTAATGCAAATTCCTCAGCGATACGAAGTGAACTTGAACGAAAACAGAGATATAGATGTCAATGTCGATTGGAGTTTATTCTGAATTTGTTCAGTAATCGGGGTCAGTCAGGAAACCTTCGTTATATAAACCGATAAAGCTCAACAATTAATTTGATTTCCGATTCTTCAACCAGAATATGATCCAGAAAGGTTTGTGATGGAATCCAAAAGGACTCTAAATAACCTAACCTCAATCTGGCACACCATTTTTGTATCTTGAATATTGAATGAGTTTTTTACTGAGTATTATAGTTCTTGATTTCTTCATGTTAGGCTAGGAACGTTTGGATTTAGTGTTGTTATATTAATTGAAAAAATGAAGGACACCCTACTGCGTAGCACTAGGAATGATAAAGCCCCACGGCGCATGAGCATGTCGCCAATATTTTTTGAATGTATTATATAAATTAAATAACAATGAAAGTCGATTTTACGACTGAAATGAAGGGAAATTGCAATAAATGTATTAATAATTCGATATTACGAATAAAATCCGTGAAAATTTAGTAAAAATATCATATCCCGGTTCATTTTGCTGCAAATTATGAATCAAATTGATAAGATGGGAAGCAGACACAGACGCAGAATCAAGCTGGAGCTATCAACGTCGCTTGGTTACCATGGCACACAGAGCACTTCGACGCATGTTTTGTAGGACTTCGTACATATCGACCTTGGCGCATGTGCATGTCGTAATGCCTATCCTAAAATGCTATAATTTTTTATTCTTCGTTGGGAAAAATTGGGAACAAAAATTCTATAATGAAATCATATGTATTTTATCGATATCCGTTGGAATTTTTAAAATCGGACCAGATCCCAACTTTTTTTCTTGAAACTTTAGCTTCGCCTCGGGGTAAAAACGCTATAATTTTTTATTCTTCGTTGGGAAAAATTGGGAATTAAAATTCCCTAATGAAATCATATGTATTTTATCGATATCCGTTGGAATTTTAAAAATCGGACCAGATCCCAACTTTTTGTCGTGAGACTATAACCCCTTTAGCTTCGCCTCGGGGTAAAAATGCAATAATTTTTTATTCTTCGTTGGGAAAAATTGGGAACAAAAATTCTCTCATGAAATCATATGTATTTTATCGATATTTTTAAAATCGGACCAGATCCCAACTTCTTTTCTTGAAACTTTAGCTTCGCCTCGAAGTAAAAACCCTATAATTTTTTATTCTTCGTTGGGAAAAATTGGGAATTGAAATTCCCTAATGAAATCATATATATTTTCTCGATATCCGTTGGAATTTTAAAAATCGGACCAGATCCCAACTTTTTGTCGTGAGACTATAACCCCTTCAGCTTCGCCTCGGGGTAATAAGCAGAATATTCAGTAAGCAAGCATAGTGATTTTCAGATTACTGTTGAGATGTAAGCAAGAAATCATTCTGAAATTTAACCATCTGTGGCTTTTATTTGCTTTATTGCTATACCTAATCTTTAAATTTTGCACATTTCAAGTTGATCTTAGATCTGAGAATATCAAACTCCCTCGACGTTAGCGTTTTCTTCAATTCGAGTAAATTCAGTTAGATCGTCGAATAATTCTGCGATTAACCCAATTGTATATACTTATTTATTATTCCGTCATCGCATTTCCGTTATTTCACCTAGCGAAACACAAGATGTCATCGTACAAAATATCCAAGCACCTACAGATTTTCCATCTATGTCGTAGACAATCGCAGCAGCTTGCGTTGCATTTAGCTTGACATTATCAGGTAAATCACTGCGCGACTACACCCACCTGGTTTACCTCTTCGAATTGAATTCCGCAGACCGTTGGCACCAGTGACATTTCGAATTTGCTATCTGGGAAGTTGAGTAAACAGTTTAAAACACTTAAATTTCATCTATCGATGTGAAAGATCTACACTGTAGGTATTCAATTGAACACTCCAGTTAGAACTAGAGTTTCAAGTGAATTATCTCAATATCATGAATTTTTTTCGATATACAGGGTAGTATCGAAAAATACTAATCGTCGCCGTCGCTTATTTTCAAAACTGGGTATTATTCGAATTATGTCCTCCGTTATTTAAGATTGATCAACACTCATTATAGGTATTGTACTTGTAAAATAAAGTTTGAGATTTATTATTTTTTTATAATTCACCAATATACAGGGTGACAATTTGAAAGTGGATACGTTATGAAAACCTGCTTTTCTAATGCAGCTCGCTGCGATAGAGTTTTTTTTTAAAGTATTGTGGAGCAGTTTGGTATAAAAATTCGTTGATACTCTTTTCTGTTCTGACTGAAGTATCAATATTTTCTCGAATTTTTGTAGGAAAATAGATAGAAGAATCTTGAATTATCAGAATACTGTTACCAACCGTGTAAACAGGAATATACACGTTCAACGTGTACATTCATTAGACTTGTGGTTTATATCTGAGATTAATCCACATTCCTATTTTTTTCAAGATGAAATATTGCTTCTGATTAACATTTGAATTGATGGAAATGGAACGTCTAATACTTAGAATTGTATGACTCATAAAATCGAGCTACGGATAACAGGGAAGTAAATTTGATCATAAATTTGAGATGCGGGATAAAGTTTATTTATTGATTGTTATTGTGGTACAGAGCGTGGTTGCTTCAGTGACTCAGTATTATACGAACATCCAGTTTGTAATGCGCTTGTCTCCCGATAGAAAAAATCAGATAGAATCAAAAAGATTTTGTTTTGAAGGAATACTTGTATATATTGTCAACTGAAGAGAAATGTATATTTTGTGAACCTGCAACCTTCGTTTGGTCTTTAATGAAGACTGTTTCTGTTAAGCCATCCAAAGATGTGGTTGTATTTTAGGTTAACCACACATCTGTAACTTCAAAAGAGAAAATATTTACAAAAATATAAAGTTTTTTTCGAATAAATGTTTTTCAACCTATATGGAGGTTAAGTACAACAGTTGATGGAATCGGTCGTTACTACTAATTTAACATGATGAACAAAAACAAAACTTGAATTTACTACGTTTATTATCACAAAAATACTACACTGCGATTGCAATTTCGGTCACTAGACCATCATCGGGCAGATTGAGTTAAGAACTGAATACATAATTACAAATTTGCGCTCACGGGTAGGAAAGAATTATTGCAGGTACCTAATAAGACAAGAGGAACACATTTCAAGAAGGGCTAATAGATGTGGATTTCCCAAATTGGTACAATGAAATGTTCTTAGGAAACTCATTATTGTTTGAATACACTAAATATAGGAGAATATATCAAGTCGATCTGGTCGTTCAGCAAGATATCTTTTGCATTATGATTGAGTTTAAAAATTTCTAATTATTCTAAGTAAGTAAGTTTGGTTCTTTTCGGTAATTTGTGCATAATTTGAAAGTTATCTATTTGTGAAAACGGGTGATGGTTTTCACGGCAATGATTTGGAAACGTTGAATCCGTTTTATTTTTCAAAAAAGATTGTTGGTATTCTTGTCTTGAACGATCGACCAGTCTGACCTATATACACTTCTTTACATACACGACAAATCAAACTATAAACTCCTGAACTTTCAAATTTTCAAGTGATATCTTTGGCATTGAATACAAATCCTGAGTGTTTTATCTTAGGTTTGAAAGTAATTTTAATGTTACATTTAGGTATGACATTAGCAACTTTTTCTGTTAGAGGACCAAAATATGTTGAAGATGTGAATTTTTCCGATTTTTCTACTTCCGATTGAGGATATAATTATGCTGTTGTACGCTAGTTGACTACTTTTCTTCTTTATCATTTTATCTATCAAACTTGTATGAAAACCATTATTTGAAGCAATTATTTTTATAGTAGAAATTTCTTTCGCCGAATTTGGTATGGATAAAGTTAAGTATAAAATTATTGACAGCTTTTGACTCACTTATCCTAATGTATTTTCGTCTCCCTTTCAGTCTAACTGACAGTTCATCCGTTTTTACCCCGATGCGAAGTTAGAGGGGTTATAGTCTCACGACAAAAGGTTGGATCTGGTCCGATTTTAAAAATTCCAACGGATATCGATAAAACACATATGATTTCATAAGGGAATTTTTTCCCCATTTTTCCCCACGAAGAATAAAAAAATATAGCGTTTATACTCCGAGGCGAAGCTAAAGGGGTTATAGTCTCACGACAAAAAGTTGGGATCTGGTCCGATTTTAAAAATTCCAATGGATATCGATAAAACACATATAATTTCATTGTTTTCCCAATTTTTCCCCACGAAGAATAAAAAAATATAGCGTTTTTTAGATAGGCATTACGACATGCACATGCGCCGAGGGGTTTTATCATTCCTAGTGATACGCAGTAGGATGTCCGGATTTTTGTTAATTTATTTTTATACTATCTGTTCAGTTGTCTGATTTTTGGTGAAAATTGATATTGATAATGAAACAATATCATTATAATTTGATATAATTGTCACCTGTAATAAGAGTCAACATGATTTTAGCGAACTAAAATAAAACGTTATCCCTCTCCGTTTCAGTTTTCGCTTTTTACACACTGGAAAACTGAATGTTCGTCTGAAACGAAAGCGTAAATGATAATTGCAATGATCTTCTGAAAAACCTTCAACCAAGCTGTTTCCTTTCCGTTACAAGTCTCGCAACATTTTCAAAATATTTTTAGGACATAAATTTATGGAAAAAAAATCTCCTGAAATTTTATGAAAATATTCATGGTGAAACTATTTTCAAAATCTTGTAGCCTTCTAATGAAGTTATTTTTCACCTCTCAATCGCCTGTTATTGTTTCTTCTCTTATTTTTGTATTGTATCTTGGGGTTCTTTTTTTCTGTTGAAATGAAATGAAAATAGTTTTTTTTTTGTTGTTGGATGTAATTTTTACTTTCAGTGTTGTATCCATATTTAATACATATACACCGTCTCCACAGATGAAGCGCCCAAGAGAAAAAACTTTTTTACTTTCAGTTTCAGCGAAAAATGTTATTCTTGATTAAAAGTTTTGCTTGTTCAAAAACCCGATAAAATGAAATAAAGTTTTTGAAAACCTGTTTCATTCAATATTTAATTTCATGAGAAATCCTATAAATTTTGGCACTAGTTGGAGGAATGTAAAAATAATCTAGTGGCATATTCCGGTATTTTAAAAAATTAATTACGTACTCGTACGAAACAGGTCAAATACCATAGCACTTAACAAGATATATTCTTCGTTAAAAAGTTAGCATAGTTGAAGAGAAATTACAATTTGAAATTATTTACGAAAGTTTACAGTTACCTAGGAATATCGCAAATGTTACTTACTAGATTATTATTATATTTACGAACTTAGTGCAAAAATTCATAGGGTTTTACATGGAATTGAATATAAAATAAAGCAGGTTTTGAAAAACTTGAATTTTATTTCATTTTATGGGGTTTTTGAACAAGCAAAACTTTTAATCAAGAATAGCATTTTTCCCTAAAATTGAGAATGAAAAAGTTTTTCCTCTTGGGCACCTCATCGGTGGACACACTGTATAAGTGAAATGTTTTTTGTAATTCATAGGGTTTTACATGGAATTGAATATAAAATAAAGCAGGTTTTGAAAAACTTGAATTTTATTTCATTTTATGGGGTTTTTGAACAAGCAAAACTTTTAATCAAGAATAGCATTTTTCCCTAAAATTGAGAATGAAAAAGTTTTTCCTCTTGGGCACCTCATCGGTGGACACACTGTATAAGTGAAATGTTTTTTGTAATTCATAGGGTTTTACATGGAATTGAATATAAAATAAAGCAGGTTTTGAAAAACTTGAATTTTATTTCATTTTATGGGGTTTTTGAACAAGCAAAACTTTTAATCAAGAATAGCATTTTTCCCTAAAATTGAGAATGAAAAAGTTTTTCCTCTTGGGCACCTCATCGGTGGACACACTGTATAAGTGAAATGTTTTTTGTAATTCATATTAAACATAATAATTTTCTATTCAAAGATCAAAGTAGACCTTTTTTAAATACACACATCAAAAAAATGTAAGGGTCAGCGATATTTTTAGGGTTTCGTCACTTGGTAATGGGAAATTCAATACAATTTTTGTTACCCACGTAGAACATAATCTTTTGCCACATAATTTATATATAATTTCATACAAACTTTGCAAATCAATTGAAAGCTTTAATCTTACTGAAAAGAGTGAAAAATTCGAATTCAATGCACTTAAGATTCTGAGCAAAAAAATTGTCACTGGTCAATGTCTAATACAGAGTGTGTCCACGGCAATTGTTTAAAACTACCCTACATCGATTTAGTAAGCTGAGAATAAGGTTATCAATGCTTTCCTGATCAATCGCATTCCATTCTTCAACCAGAGTATGGAACAATTGATTTCGTCTCTGGAATAGAATGTTACGCCTTAAAATTCTTCTGTCAAGCAAATTCCACACATGCTCAATCGTATTCAGGTCTGGCGATTGAGCAAGCCAATCCAAAACATTCATACCACTCTCATCCAAGTAATCTCTTACGATCGCGGCGGTATGAGAGCGCGCATTGTCATGCTTGAAGACGAAGTTTTCACCTACTGCAGCTACATACGGAATGACAAATGGTTCTTATATCAGGTCCCTACATCTAAGAGCATTTACAAACATCTCCAGCAATACGAGATCGCTTCTTCCGCCAATGCTGATACCACCCCAAACCATCACCGTTTCGCCTTGGTAGCTGTGAACTTCCTGTGCAGTCCTCAGTTTCCAAACATTTCCAGGTTGTCTCCATACACCAGTAAGTCTAGTATCTGGACGTAAACCGAATCTCGATTCATCACTAAACAACACAGGAGTCCATTCTTGCACGCCCCATTCGATGTGATTTCTAGCCCAGACTATTCGGGTCTCGCGATTTCCTCTGGTTAATGGTGGAGCTCTCCATGGACACCTGGCACGTAAATTGGACTCGTGTAGTCTATTTCTCACAGTTTGGTCACTTATCTGTATATAGTGAGCGTTTCAGAGTTCCAAACTTAGTTGACCTGCCGTGTGGGTTAGATTTCTCAGAGCTTGAATTCTCAGAAATCTGTCCTGTGCCGCCGTTGTTATTCTGGTACGGCCAGTATGTTGCTCTCTAACATCACCAGTTTGATTATAACGAATCCATAAACTACTTATAGTGGACTGGTTAGTCCCTAATTCATTGGCAACAACCCTTTGCGACATTCCAGCTTGAAGCATTCCAATGGCCCTCAAGTGCGCATCTCTCTGAAGGTGATTACGCTCCATAATTTAGACAAACGACACTACTCAAAATTTTCAATAATTACCATTCGCTGGTTGGATAACATCTGATTTGATCTGATGAATAAAACAAGGAACGACATGAAGAAAATGAATAGTCGTTGGAAAAAAGGGGAACACATGCCATTATGTTCAAAATGATAAAAAAGTATTGTGTAAATAACAAACAAAATATCTGCAACGCGATAATGCCACGTGGATCTCCGAGAATTAACAAACAATCCCAAAATATGCTTGACCCTTAGATTCTTTTGATGTGTGTAGTTTATTTTTCATAAAAAGCATACATAACTTCAAATTTTTACCATCATTCTGAAGTTTTTACTAATAATTAGTTCACTTGTAATTATCCTTACGTATAACTCAGAACTTAAAAGCGCAATTTTTCGAGTACCATACAGATAATTAGTGAGTAGTAACATAAGAAATACCGGAAGGGGAATTTGTACCATTTGAAATCTTTACACCCTCCTCTGCATTCGGTTACAATAAGAAAATATCTTTAATTTATATTTCAATATTCGTTAATTATAATTTCGGTGATTAATTAGTTAATTACTCATTTTATATCAGTTATTCATAACACGCAACTAGCTCTGAATTCACAGATTTAACTATTTCGATAAGTGGTACATATCTCGAGGGTTAGATAGAATCAAATGTAATTTCTTAATAAACACCTGCTGGCTTGAAATTGGCCTCATTTTAAACGTGCTCCGCAATCAATTCACTATAAATTATTGTGGGAGTTGGTGAACTAACCAGCGCGAATTATTGATATAAGTCGATAGATGATATAACTCCATTGAGAATTTATCCACAACTTTTCTTATCAGATCGACTTTCAGTTATAATGACACGTAATCGAGATAAGAGCAATTGTTTATTACATGATAAATATTAACGAACGTATGTAATAAACATAATAATCGGGTTAATAACTGGTCAATGATTTTTGGAAAAAACCTTCACTTCTCTGATTATAGAATGTTAAATTTATATAATTCCAAGACTATTGAATATCAGTAAATATACAAATCAATAATATTGACATTCGAATTAAGTTAATACATATTTCATACTTGAACCATCGAATGTTTCAAGATGTAGATGAGAACGGTTTTGGATAAAATCGGCAAATTACTTTCCTAAAAGAGACATCTCCGAAAAACCGAGTGCGGTTCGGTTAGTGCGCGAAACGTCAGCAAATTTTTATAAATTTATATATAATAAAGTTGAGAATATCAGCACATTGTGTGGGTAAAGGTTTTCTGTGGTTTCCCTTACCATCTAATGTCAGTTGAAATATATTGACCTTGGACCGAATGGCACGTAATTAGTAAAAAAGTCGGCCGCAGCCGCATTCCCCCCAAAGATAGGAAAATTAGGTTTTTTTTATTAATATTGTCAATGTTAGAGAATTAATTAAGTAAAGCCAGGGTTGAAGAAGGTTGCAAAACCTTATAACTTCCCACAATAAATATTTAGCTAGATAACAAAATGTACCCCATTCCCCCAGAAATCTTGAATAAACGCATTTTCATTCATTCATTCATTCATTCCTAAAAGATGGTCCTATGAGTTCTAACTCATAGGAACTTTGCATTTCCCCAAAACATAAAAGCGAATAAGAGAAAAATAACAAACTGCATTAGTGTTTAGAAGAATGATGTAATAATACAGGATCTTTTATTGACATAGAGCAACTACGTATAGGAAGTATTGATTGACCAAATCAAAAAACAAAAAAGGGAAAGATATAGTAAAAATATTAAATGACAACTAGTTCATTTTACATTTGAAACGTACTGTTTCCAAAATAATATCAATTGAAAAAAGCGAATATTCTTCCAACAATCTCATACACTCACAAATATATGAATATATATATATATATATATATATATATATATATATATATATATATATATTAAAAATATTTTATATAATTATTATATATATATATATTTTTTAAAAATATTTTATATAATTATTATATATATATATATATATATATATATATATATATATATATATATATATATAAAACTTTTCACAGGTTGGAATAAAAATCTATTGAGTAAACGCGTTTTGTCATAACATTGACTTCATCTCGTACTAAACTATGGTATTACAAAACAATCTAGTTATACGAAAATTGAATATAACAGAGGGGTTCCTAGAGAAACTAAATAACAATCAGCAATTCATTCAGAGTTATTAGTAGGTACATTGAACAGATTAAGGAGAGGAGAAGGGTTTACTTCAATCGGGTCGTTAACTAGATTTCCGGAATTTTTATATTTATTGATGTATAGGGATTTCCAGCAGTTGGTTTTGTGGAGACTATTTTCTAACTGTAATATCTTATAATTGTGACTAAAAGTATGGTTTTCTTGAATTAGATGGCACGCATAATTAGAGTCAGTTTTCTGCTTAATATAGCTACGTTGGTGTTCGTATATTCGAGTTTTGAAATTTCTAATTGTACGACCTATATAGAATTTTTCACAGCCGTTACAATCGAGTCTATAAACACCAGAACGTTCAGCTCTATGAATTTTTGATTTGTTGTTTCTAATCAATTTTCCGATGCTATTGTTGGTTTTATATGAAATTTTGTTTATGAAAAAATAATTTCAGGTTTTCGGAAGGTTTGCCCAAGTATGTTAAACTGTTAAATACTTTACTTTTCTCGGATATAAGTGGGTAAACTTCTGAAATTGCCATTTTGTATTTTTTCCTCTGAATGAGGCTGTCAATCATATTGGGTGAATAACCATTATTTACTGCCATTTGTTTAATTATATGCAATTCCATTCGAAAATTAGCTTCGGACAACGGAATTTTGAAAAGCCTATGAATCATATTATAATAAGCGGCTAATTCATATGAAAAAGGGTGTAGTGATGTGTTATGAATTGTAAAATCTGTATGAGATGGTTTATGAAAAATTGAAAATTAGTGTTTGTTGCTTTTTCTGGTAATAGTTGAATCTAAGTAATTAATGGAATCATTCATTTCAGTTTCTAGAAAAAATTTACTACGGGGGTATATGGAATTAATATAAGTAATGAATAAGTAATAAAACCAACTGTTGGGAATCACTATACACCAATAAATATAAAAATTCCGGAAACCTGGTTAACGACCAGATTGAAGTAAACCCTTCTCCTCTCCTTAATCTGTTCAATGTACCTACTAATAACTACTAATAATAAGAATGAATTACTTATTGTTATTTAGTTTCTCTAGAAACCCCTCTGTTATATTCAATTTTCGTATAAATAGATTATTTTGTAATACCATAGTTTAGTACGAGATAAAGTCAATGTTATGACGAAACTCGTTTACTCAATAGATTTTTATTCCAACCTGTGAAAAGTTAGTTTTTAATTTTTTAATTTTTTTCATTTCTTTATAAAGTTATGAATATGAACTGTCACCAAGTAAATGCCAATTCAATTCAATATATATATACCTATATATATACAGGGTCACTCACGGTGGATGGTAGGTTAGACGTTTACGGAGAACGGGACATGAGATTATTCTGAAATTTTGGTTTCATGGGTAATTGATTTTGCTCTATCGATCTAAAATAATAGTGGCGCTGCGGCGTTGCCGCTTATACTAAAAAGTAGCAGCAACTATGAAATTTCAAATGAGACACCCTATATATTATTTCATTTTTTGCTTCTCTACCATTTTCCAATTGTTTTTGTATGATACTTCCCTATACCTATCTCCAGAGGTTTTCGAGAAATTAAATGGTTTCCTTATTTTTTTGTGCAAAACATAGCTTCAATTAAATGTTCATTACTAAGGTATTCAGATTCGTAGGATGCTGAAATTTCAGGTGTAGTTTACCAAGTTCCGACGTATTAGGAATATTCTAAGGACTTTGTTCTCCATTATACAGGGTCCTTCAAAATTTGCGATTTTAACGATAAATACAAAAATAGTAAAAAGTGCATTTTTTTAAATGTAATACCCTGTATATTATTGAATATCTCGAAAAAAAATTGAAATTTCCTTCAAATGATATATCATATTCCTATACCTAAAAAGTCAGGTTTCCGAAATAAGAGCAAGTTTCTATAAAAATCGGATTATTTAGCCATATTTTGTATTAGGTAGCTATGAAATGTCAAGAAAGATGTCATAATGAAAATTTGACAATTAGTCCATCAACAATAAAACGTTCGCTCGTTCATTCAAGAAAATTTGATCTGAAAACAATCAAAATGGAAGGCAATAACTATTCTCATGAAGTTTTGATGAAGTTATTTATTGTACATGGTCAATCTGACCAAATAATAGCAAGAACATGCAGAAAATTCAATAAAATGTATACCTATTGACAACCAATAAACGAGAGAAAATTTGTATGTTTACAAAATAATTTTATCACTTAATATACTGAATAAGAAGCGAAATTTACTAAACTAATAAAAAACAATTTACGTTACGTAAAATAACATAACATAAGTGATAAAATTATTTTGTAAACGTACAAATTATCTCTCGTTTATTGGTTGTCAATAGGTATACATTTTATTGAATTTTCTGCATGTTCTTGCTATTATTTAGTCACATTGACCATGTACAATGAATAACTTCATCAAAACTTCATGAGAATAGTTATTGCCTTCCATTTTGATTGTTTTCAAATCAAATTATCGTTAATGAACGCGCGAAGTTGCTGCTACTTTTTAGTATAAGCGGCAACGCCGCAGCGCCACTATTATTTTAGATCGATAGAGCAAAATCAATTACTCATGAAACCAAATTTTCAGAATAATCTCATGTCCCGTTCTCCGTAAACGTCTAACCTACCATCCACCGTGAGTGACCCTGTAGATATATATATATATATTTAAATATATATAAATATATATATATATATATATATATATATATATATATATATATATATATATATATATATATATATATATATATATATATATATATATATATATATATATATATATATATATATATATATATATAATATATATATATATATATATATATATATATATATATATATATATATATATATATGTGTATATATTCAATATTGTTGATTGCTATTTCGCTTTTGATAATAGTCTAGTAACCCGAAACAATTGTGAAGTGAATTTGTTATTATATCGTGAGACTTTACCAAGAGTTTTGTTTGAAACTACCATTCAAATAAATATATATATATATTTATCCACAAGGCTCAACTTGGGTAATTTTTATTTATAGTAGGTATTCATGAATGATCTGCCAGTGAATGCATATTGCACTACAATTCTATATGCTCACGCACGTCAAAAAGCTCGCAATAAGGCCCAAGTTATGAAAAGCTTGCAAAGTAGAGCAATGAAGGCAGCGGAATATTCAGTTCACTGGTTTAGTACGAATAAGCTCTATCTGAAACAATACAAATCTCAAAGCTTTGTCTTTACAACATCATTAAAAATTCCCTCTAGCTCAGCAAATTTCTAAGGGTGGATTTCTATGTATATCGATGCTAGACTTGTATAGAAACATAACTGTTCACAATTAAAGAACCGTCTACGTAGTGCAATATATAAAATCTGTGGAGTTAGACAAATCATCAGTCACAGTGCAGCTTTACATGTGTAATATGCCTTGTTTCATTCAAGATTCATATGTTCTCGAGTGGAAAAAAGGAAACACACGTGTTTCATTCCTCCCTGAAGTATTTGTCAGGGAGGCGGACAGCTTAAGTTTGGGATTAACTCCTTCAGCCAGATCAGAGGATACACTTGTATGTACAGAGTGGTCCAAATTGGACACTTTTGATAGGAATCACCTATTTCTAAAGGAGTTAGAGAAAAACTAGCCTACATGCTACGAGGTCGATTTTCGTGAGAAAATGAATGCCGAAAACCGCACATTGATATCTTGACTTGTTCGAAAGATACAAGGTGTTTTTCAATTTTTTGCATTTCTGACTCAACCCCGTAACTTGTTTATTTTTGAATATTTCTTGTTTCTGTGAAAACATTCTTCAGGCACTTTTTTGAAAGGAATCCAATGATGTTACTAGTTTTTTATTAAAAAATATGGTTCTGAAGCTATTACATAAACTTGTATTTTTTCTTATGGACCACCCTATATTTTTTTAAATAATCGTGTTTAAAATGAAATTCTCTTTTCAAGTATATATAATAGTTGCTACTTCTCTTTGAAAACACGCATTTTGTGGCTGTTTTCGAATTATTTCAGATGAATTTTCAAAATCTGGGTTGCCATGCCTGAATATGAAACAAATTACCTTAGCAACTACAGTCTATGCGTACTGTCAAACAATTATTATTAAACGCAGTTTACTTCACAAGTTTAGTGTGCTTCTTTGAACTGAGTTTTGAACTTACTAGAATACTTATCTGCCTGTTAATTCAAAATGTATGAAAATTACGAAAAATATGATAATTATGCTAAAGTGTTATTGGGAATCACATGAAGATGCTCAGGCTGCCAGCAATCTTTACTTTGACCGATATCCTGAAAGGAGACAACCGTTTCGGGATATGTTCACTAGATTGCAGCAAAACCTAGTTAATTACGGTTCTTTTTCAAAACCAAGGACAAAAGTTTACGAAACCAGGAATAGAGATAAGGAGTTTAAAAGAAATAACGGTTTTGGGGGAAATACAAAACCAACCCAATATTTCACTTCGCAAAATGCAGTTGAATACAGGTATTCTAAAGACTACAACAATGCGAATTCTAAAAAAAAATAAATTCGAACCGTATAGAGTAAGAAAAGTTCACAAGTTACTACCAAATGACCTACAATTCCGGCTCGAATTTTGCCAATGGTATTTAGGAAAATGTGCTGAAAACCCAAACGTTGGACAGAATATCATATGGACTGATGAAGCATGCGTTAGCAGCTCTGGTATTTTTAATAGATACAATTCCTACAATTGGACTTTGGAAAATCCACATATTATAGTGGAGACACAAAATCAAGGCCGATACAGTTTCAATGTTTGGGTCTGTATTTTTAGAGGAAGGTTTATCGGTCCCTATATCTATGAGGGTAACCTTACGGCAGCGCGATATTTAGAAATATTGCGGGAATTTGTTGAACCAATAATGGATGATTTGCCATTACAACAAATTGGAGACGTATACTTCCAACAAGACGGGCACCGTGTCATAACGCACACATAATTGGCTTGGCAACCGGGGTCCTGTTCATTGGGCGGCAAGATCCCCCGACCTTACGCCTCCAGATTTTTACCTCTGGGGAAGAATAAAGCACCTCACATATAAACGCCATCCTGATTCCCGAGTAGCGTTGAAAGCAGCATTGCGACATGCCTTTCGTTCAATACCTGCGATAGAATTGATTAATGCTGTCAATAATGTTAGGAAGCGAAGTCAATTATGTTTTGATTTGAATGGTGCTCAATTCGAACACATGTTGTAAATAGTTTAAAAATATTGATGTTCTTGTTATTCTATTTTTTGATTAAATTTATGCGTTATTACAAAATAGGCACTAATTATTCTTTTTAACAGCTGTTATGTAGAACTATTTTGTTTCGTATTTAGGCATGGCAACCCAGATTTTGAAAATTCATCTAAAATAATTCGAAAACAGCCACACAAAATGAAAATTTTCAAAGAGAAGTAGCAACTATTATATATATTTGAAAAGAGAATTTCATTTCAAACACGAATATGTAACAAAATATAGGGTGGTCCATAAGAAAAATTACAAGTTTATGTTATAGCTTCAAAACCATATTTTTTAATAAAAAACTAGGAACACCATTGGATTCCTTTCAAAAAAGTGCCTGGAGAATGTTTTCACAGAAACAAGAAATATTCAAAAATAAACAAGTTACGGAGTTGGGTCAGAAATGCACAAAATAGAAAAAACCCCTTGTATCTTTCGAACAAATCAAGACATCAATGTGCGGTTTTCGGCATTCATTTTCTCACGAAAATCGACCTCGTAGCATGTAGGCTAGTTTTTCTATAAATGGGTGTTTCCTATCAAAAGTGTCCAATTTGGACCACTCTGTACAAGTACATTAAGGATAGGTAAGACGGGATATTTATGGAACATAGGAAGTGTGGGTAGAGTTCAGAGGATTGATACTGGCGCAGCATTCGCCTTGTAAGTTTGCAAGCAGTGACTTACATTACCATGAGGAAACCTCTGAAAAAACTCATGGCAGACCAGTTGGCCCCGAGATTTGAACCCGAGACCTCCCGAATACTAGCCAGCGTACGCTAAGTACTCGACTAACTAGTTTAGTTCTCGAGTGTTGGGACACATCTACTTAAATGCAGGAAATGCTTCTAACACAGAAAGAAGCCATCCGGGTACTGGAAGAAGTAACTCTTGAGCTCATTATAAACCGTTGTTCATGAAATGTAGAATACCTACTGGAACAACTGAATTGATAAGGGGGCATCCATTAATTACGTGAGGTCTTTAGGGGGGGGGGGGTGGTTCGAGGAAAATCTCACTCAATCTCACGTCGGGGAGAGGGTGAACTCATCAAATACCACGTAATTTTTTTTTCGCAAGAAACAGTATAAAACTGCGAGATAACTGGGTTAACTTAAGTAAAAAATGTTTATCCACTAAAATATATCAAAATCATTCATGAAATTATTAATCGCGGTTTAATTATGCGCTGATGGAAGAATTTACTAACTATAAATAAATTCATTTGGTTGGAACCAATTTATTCATTTATTAAATATGAAAAAGTATTTTTCTAACATTATTCGTTAACTATTGATAAATATTTATTGACTTGTTTTGGAGTAAATATTTCTTCTTCATATACGGTACGATGTGAATATAATTCATAAAATATTAATGCCATAACCTTTTATAATAAACATACGATGCACTAAAAATTTTCACTGAAAAAAACTGTGACTTATTACAACCATTGTTTTATTATTAACTTAATTTTTTTCACATTTTTATAAAATATAACTGATTTACTTGAACTGATGGAATTAGCACAGATCAACTCATTCATATAACAAATATGAATTTTAAAAAATCTCACGTGAGATTCGGGGTGGGGGAGAGGGGGTCGAGCAGGAACTCACGACATCTCACCAAGGGGGGAGGGGGAGTCAAAAAATCGTCACAATTATCTCACGGATGCCCCCTAATCAGATCTACGATGGAAATTTCGAATCATTCAGAATTGTATATGACGATATTTCACAGTCACACCCCCTAAAGAACTAGTCATTATCCTTATAAATATTTGTTATACTTAGTTAATATTATAATTTATTTTGAGTTGAAGATTGTTTCATATTTGATCTCGTCATACAAACTGGACCATAAAATTATAGATAAATACGCAGATTATTTATTAGAAAACTACATAGCACCAGAATCACATTTTCCACCAAATATATGGGCATATGAGAACCCATCAATTAAACGAACCACAAATGCCTGCGAATCATTCCAGTTTTTATTCAACTCACCCTTCTATATTTATTTTTATAGAAAAATTAAAAGATTGTCTGATCGATGCATATTTAAAACTAAAAAATTTACATATTCCAGCAAAAATTAAAGAAAAACAAGTAAAAAATAAACTAAAATTAATAGAAAACATGGTAAATATGCTTCGATCTGGCAATATTTCTAGAATTAATTTTGTCAAATCTGTTTCACATCAAAATGTTTTCTAAAAATTTATAGTGTACCTAAGTTATAAATGTCTATGTTATAGAAATAAGTTGATGTAATTAATTTTGATTTAATTTCAACTTGACTTTTTTGTGTCTGCTGTAGTGCTTGTTTAAAATTTATATAGATAATTTTATTGAAAAAAGAAATATTTTAGTACAAAGCATTCTGCTATTTTATTTCAACTAATATTTGCGGCCGAAAATACCTATGAGGTAAGGAAGCAACTTAAAACCTCGGGCAGAATTTACCTACCGGCTTTTAGTACCTGCTCTTTTTCCGGCCGAGATTCCATCCGCCCTGGAAAACGACGTACAAATCAACCCAGTACGTTCTTTAGAAGCTAGGCTTTACAATGAGTTACCTAAAGAATGGATAGGAATGGACAAAAAAACTATAAAGAAAAAATGAAAAAATCTACTTGAAAATCCTCCTTATAAACAAACTTTATATAGAGGACTAAATTACTCTGAAGTTTTTCAAATTATTTCTTATTTTGATTATTTCTTAAATTATTTCTTAAATGAATATTATTATACATAAAGTGGACAAGGAAAATTCTTCAATAATTCAAAAAATTATCAAACAACTTTCCAAGGGCGCTTGTTATATGTATTCCCCAACGAGAATTCTACATTCACAATCCAACAGTGATTTATAGAAAACGTTAAGTCACTCCGACTCAAAATCTGCATATAGCTGTTTCGATCTTATTACATCTCATCAGTGTAGGTTATTTAACTTAGAGTGAATTAGCAAATTTCTAAATGTTTCCCAATACGAATCGCAGTCGGTTGTTATCTAGATAGTAATCACGACCGCGATTTGTATTGGGGAACAATTAGAAATTTGTTATTTCACCCCGAGTTAAATAAGCTGCACTGATGAGATCTAATAAGATCGAAACAGCTGTATGCAGATTTTGATTCGGGGTGACTTAACGATTTTTATAATTGACTGTTGGATTGTGAATATAGAATTCTCGTCGTGAAATACATATAACCAGCTCCCTTGGATAGTTTTTCGATAATTTATTAAATTATTGAAAAGTTTTCTTTTCACTTTATGTAGTACCTATATTAAATTGGCCATGGTCAACTTGTGTATTTTTCATGATTTGATTTTGATTATTACTTTGTTTCATATTTTCAGTGATTTATATTTAAATAATTTCTGAAGAAACAATTATTATAATATTTGCTATCTAAGGAATAATGTTTAAATATACTAACAATTAATTCTAAATTTTTTCGAAGCTATGACATAATGAAATTTGATTCGTCAAACGAAGCAGAATAAACTAACCGAAACCATTCATTATTAAAATTTCAGTCTCATTTAACTAAGCTTGGA
>JARQZK010000003.1:1535000-1780000 GCA_030704885.1 Cynegetis impunctata
GGCAGATTAAATAACTTGGCAGCCACATCTGTCCATTCGGCTGCTGCATCAACTTCAAAGGGTGACTTAAGAATCAGAGATAGCTTGCCCATCTCTGCAAAGTCTTGGAATCTTGTGGCAAATTCGTTGCTAAGATCGGCCAAAAATTTTGTAAACACTGCAACGTCTTCTTCAGAGTTCTCCTTATTATATTCCAGAATTGTCGGAAAATGAACAAATTCTTGTCTTGCAATATCTTTTTCAAAGATATCCAGCTTACGACGAAAAGCAGACACGCTTTGTATCAGATCACATATTAATTTTCCATTTCCTTGTAACTCTGTGTTGAGCGCATTTAGATATTTCAAAATATCTTTTAGAAAAGCCACAACCAACATATTGTGCTTATTTGTTACGAACTTAAGGTGCTTCTTAGCTGCCTGCGTATCTAAGTTTTGCAAGAAGGAGGTTACTTGTTCTTTTATTGACCAAAAACGATATCGATATTGTAAAACAGATTAATTAGATTAGGTATGTACTCAGTTAGATTGGTTCTAAAATATTACGTATTTGTTTATACTTGACATACCTACAATACCTACATTACAATATTTGGCGGTCCGAGGTTCAACCTTTCGCGGTCCGCAAACGGACCGCGGTCCGCCTGTTGCTGACCGTTGTCCTAGAATATCGCGATATGTCGTCTGCTTGCGCGATTCCGCGAACGTTAAGTTGTCTGTCTGCATTACGGAATTGTTACGACGCCACGGTGACTGAGATCTTCCGCATTTCAGGTTGTTACATCAACGCTCATTTATTTATAAATAATTGGCCCACATCCAGTGCGCTAATGATGCGTTTTTAACGCGTTTTTGTATGAAAACCGTACGTAAGTGATGGATAAAAAATGGTTCACCTACATCTGACATAATGATAGTTTTAGACAAAAACAGAGCTCCCAAAATGTTGAATTTTCTGTGATACTTCAACATCATTAAATTAGCATTGGAAATATGTATGGATGACAGTTATTGATTGAGAAGAATTTATATGGTTGAAAGCAGGGCCTCCGTGAAGGCTACTGGCGCCTATGTGCAAAAGAGGATTTTCGCGACCATTAAGGCATTTTGGATCATGTTTTTTTATTTATTTTTTTGAAGGTAGGTAGGTAGGTGGGTAAGTAGGTAGGTGCTTGAAATGAAACTGAGCTTTAGAAGTCATATTCATTTGTAGACTAAAATATCAAAATGAAACAAACAGAATAAAATCATAACAGAATAAATTAAAATGAATTCTTGTTCACTCCATTTCAAAGCATTTACTTAACTAATTAGGCCAAGCTACAGAGATTTTTTCATGTAAAAAGTGTTAGAAGAAAACCAGCTGCGCCATTGTTTGTAAAATAGTTCCATATGATATAGTGATATGTTTTTCACTCGACTTTATTATTTATAAAATTTTTTTTAGTTTTTTGCTTATAAAAATGAAACTATCAAAGTAAACATGATGGTGTTAATAGACTCATTGTAGAAAATGATAAGACGAAGAAAATGAGAAGTGGGACGACTCGATCAGACCCTTAGTTTGAGAGGAAATAGGAAAAAACAGGTCAAAATGCAGTTTTTTCAAAAATTCTTAACTCGCTTATTTTTTGAGTTGTAGCGTAGATCCTCCGGCCAGTATTAGTTATTGATATAAACTTCATTTGTGCGAAGATCAGAAACTGTCCGATGCATAGTTTTTGATCTGTGCCCATTTGATTATGTTACTATGCAATTTTCCAGCAGACCTGAATGCGACAGGTATGGTCCGATTTCAATTTACAAAAAAGATTTTGAAAGTAGAATTCTCATAGTTCAAAACGTTCATCTTGGTTTTCCATAAAAACGCTGAGAAATATGTTAAAAATAAAGCTGAACATGACGAAAAACGGCCGAGCGCGGGAGAGTAGTTGAAGAGTGGGGGTTTACAATTATTATCTGACAACGTTTAGAAATTACTGTCATGTTTAAAATGCCGACGCTTTCGTATGTCATACTTCCTTGCCTGCTGCTCTACCCCCACTCTTCAACTACTCTTACGCGCTCGGCCGTTTTTCGTCATGTTCAGCTTTATTTTTAACATATTTCTCAGCGTTTTTATGAAAAACCAAGATAAACGTTTTGAGCTATGAGAATTCTTCTTTCAAAATCTTTTTAGTAAATTGAAATCGGACCATACCTGTCGCATTCAGGTCTGCTGGAAAATTGCATAGTAACATAATCAAATGGGCACAGATCAAAAACTATGCATCGGACAGTTCCTGATCTTCGCACAAATGAAGTTTATATCAATAACTAATACTGGCCGGAGGATCTACGGTACAACTCAAAAAATAACCGAGTTAAAAATTTTTGAATAAACTGCATTTTGGACGGTTTTTTCCGATTTTCTCTTTAACTAAGGGTCTGATCGACTCGTCCTACTTCTCATTTTCTTCGTCTTTACATTTTCTACAATAAGTCTATTGAAACCATCACGATTACTTTGATAGTTTCATTTTTATAAGCAAAAAACTAAAAAAAATTTTTTTGCATAAAATTGTTAATAACAAAGACATAAATAATAAAGTCGAGTGAAAAACATATCACTATATCATATGGAACTATTTTACAAACAATGGCGCAGCTGGTTTTCTTCTAACACTTTTTACACAAAATGCTCCCTACAAATCTCGGTAGCTTGGCCTAAATGGGGTACAGACACGTTGTTTATAAATACTAAAAAATAACCCAAAACTAAAAATCACATCTTTTTTAGGAACAAATAACAGAAATATTGCCTAATGTCCCTCAAATATATGGTCGAATGAAACCCACGGTACCCCTCTATTTTCCGTTTCTTGACAGTTTTGGAAGAAACTTCAACAGTAGTTTATAGAACTTAAGAAGTTATAACAATGTTCTGAAGTTCATCTTGATAGCATTCGTAGTTTAGAAGATATAAAAAAAATTTTTTTTTCAAACTTCAACACCGTGTATTTCGGTGAGGAAGCATTTGCGGGGCTTTATTCATTAGAACTTTTTTTCTTGAAATATCTTAAAGAATAACCCCTCGAAATTTTCTGATGTTATTCTGGAACACCCTGATAAGTACTACTACTTTCTACTAATACTTAGATATTTTAAAAAATATGCAATATGCAGATACTTCTGATAAAAAATAACTAGGTAACTTCGTTATAAAATAAAAAATGATAGCTGATAGCTAGGTACAATAGAAAAATGAAAAATAGCTATTGTAGTAGCATGCTGTCCTATTTATATATATTAATTACTCAACTTTTATTCAAAAATTATTTTGTTTTTTGTTGTTTTTGGCAAATTTGCAATTTTTGAATTTTTGACCCTGGGTATTGGCTCCCCTAAAGGATGGCGCCCGTGTGCATTGCACGCTTTGCACATATGGTAGCAGGGGCCCTGGTTGAAAGAATACTATATTGTTTTATTAGGAGTGAAAGTGATACATTTTGTGGCGAGACTAAATGTTTGTTTTTTTAAATTTTAGTCGAGCCACAAAAAGTGCTTTTCTCCGAATAAAACATGCGATTTTTTCCGCAAACGGTGTTCAAACGATAGAATTAAGATGACATTTTTAAAAAGGATTAGATGCGAAGAAACGTAAAACTAGATTGCTTTGCTTACTGGTTTTGCAGATGTCAAGGCAACACAAATTTGACAATTCAACAAAATAATTGTCAGAAACATTTGAAGTTACTTATCTACGCATTATAGGACTGTGCGTTTTTGGTAAGTACCCGAGTATTAAGAAATGACTTGTATTAAAATATATAAAATTTTTCTTACAGATTACATTATATCGGATTCGGAACCCAACTGTACGCCGCCCGACGTTCTTGATATTGCCGTGAGAGTACAAAAAAGTGTACTTCTTTGTACGTTCACGGCCGGACAAAAAAGTAAAAACAAAAGGACGTCTGTGAAATCAAACTTCGATATTGAGAACTGAGGTTAAAAAAGTCGTTATTTTTTGACGTTTGCGGAAAAACAATCTTATAAAGATAAAAGCTTGAAGATTTAAGATACCTTTCTTGAACGCTCCATGAATTTGTTATGACAAAAACTTAATATTTGTCACGTGGTGCAATAATATCAAAGCCGAACTACATTTTACTCAGGAGGAGCTTGCTTCTCTGCCTAAATTATTGAATAACGAAGTTCAAACGAGATGTAAAGACATCGAATGATCGAAAAAAGAGAGTACCATGGTGAAGATTATCCACAAAATGTTATTGAATAACTGACTATTGAAAGTAAAATGGCATTTCGAAAAAAGCTATGGTCATGTAATAACTGAAAATTTGAGCATAAGAAAGCTGTCGGTGAAATTAAGGCCACGTTTCATCTCAATGGCAGAACAACAGTATTAGAGAATCTTTCATTTGAGTGTTTCATGCGATTTTTCACAGCAGTGAAGTCAGTTTTTGTATCGATTTATAACTATGGATTAAACGTGGTCTATCATTTTCCACCTGTGTCGAAAGAACAATCAAAAAATGGTATAAGAAGGAAGAATCTGCCCCAAATACGGCAAAGGTATTATCATCTGCTTAGAAGATGGCATCAATTTTTGCTATGAGCTTGTGATAAATTTCAATTGTTTTCCTATACAATAACATACTGAAGTTTAATATAATGGTGGGTATCCACCGAAATTGTTGGTAACTTTGGTGTTTCCAACTAATTGAAACTCTCCAGAAAGTCGCCAACTTTTGTTTCCATTGTTTCCACACCGAGTTGCCAACAATTTGAGAATCATTTAAGTTGACAATAAGCTGTCTCCACAATCGGCTATATCCAGGGCCGATTTAACCCTGTCCGGGCCCCTAGGCAACTACCCTGTCCGGGCCTCAGGTCTTTCAAGTTGATAAAGGGATGTAAGTGACTTCCAGATGATCGACTCCAGGTATCCTGTTACCTCAAAGTCTTATGTGATATTGCAACAACATGGTTACTCTGACTTGATGCTGCAGCATTACCTTACCTGACTCGTTAGCTTGATTGAAATGGTCTTAATGAAAAGGTTATAGATAAGTGATGAATGATGATCCAGGTTGCATGATGGGTTAGGAAAGAGAAATGAGACGGGACGCGGTTATTTTCAATTTAATCTTGCCCAACACAATAAAATACAATAAACGAAAGAAAACAGTCTTGTGAAGTACAAATTGGAAAAACTCAACTTCCAAAATATGACCCTTTCTAATAAATTATTTTCATTGGCCATTATCGAGAATGGATTCAAACGGTTCTGAGACATTGTTGAACGAAGACAGTTTATTAGTTCTACTACTCGATACTAGAAGGTTCTGTATGTATGAAGTATTTCATCAATTGACAACATGCGTCGAAAGAGAGCAATAATATTGTTGAGGAATTTCATACAAATTTTCAAATAAAATTTTTTTTTCTTGGTGCGTGTACGGGCCCCAGTCGATGCGGAGCCCCTAGGCAGTTGCCTACTCTGCCTAATGGTTAATCCGGCCCTGGCTATTTCTCCAAACGACGATGATATTATGCAATTCGTTCGTCCACGTGACGTTAAGGGACACTTCTGTTTCGAACAAATATTCCTAACTGAAAGTGTATCCATAGAGGGAAAAAATATCTACGACAAGAGTATTCTTGTGATGTTTACCGCCAAAAACAGAAACACAGATTCCAACATTTTTTGCTAACACGAGGTAATTACAGAAACACTGAAGAAAAGTTGACAACTTTTCTTCGGTGGATACGGACCATAATACATATAAAAATGATAACATCTAGGAAAAATAGACACATTTGTTTAGAATGAAGGTTTCTTCAAGACAATTTAACAGTTCACAGATTATTTATCGAGTCAAAAATAATAAAATATATTTTGAACTCTATTCACTAGATAAAATACCCTGAATACAAGCTATGGTATTTATCTGAAAAAAATTCTATTTTGTCTTTGTTCAGTCGAGTTTTTTGGGAACTATCCTCGTATATACATACTAGCTGTAATGAAAAACTACTCGAAAATACAATATCGTTACCCCGTTGTTAAAACTAGATGTGAAAGTTTATTAATAATATCATATATCGATGACAACAGGTGATCGTGAAATTGAAAATGTAATTATAGTTTAGGAGTGTGTTTGGAAGTCTACTACATCAAGAAGTCGAGAAACATTTTTATTGTCATGGCGCCACTTGCCACTTTTAATTCAAGATCAAGGACTAAACATCCAGTATAGTTCAAATCTATTAAATCTAAATAATCAACATTCTTGGCTAAAGTTCAAATATTATCTTGTAGTCTCTACATATGCTTCGGGAGTATTTCAAGAGTATTACAATTATTATTGTTATTATCCCCTACTATTATCGTTTATCTCAGTATGATCGCATTGACTAACTCACCATTGCCACATTTGATTACTTTTAGCGTCAAACCATAGATGTTAGTTATTCAACATTAACCAAATAGATACTTGTTAGTTAGTGTATAGGTACTTTTAAAAGTTGCACTTACCGTTCTTTTCTGTATCAGAGTCAAAATCTTGCAAAGGTGAGGACTCTCGGACGCAAGACATCAAACTAAGAGGACCAGCCCCCGAGTGTGTGCTTACTGCCGCTGATGACATCTGAAAAAAAACGAGAATGAAATTAAGGAGCAATTGAAAATTTTTTTTTAATGTGTACCTAATATATTTCATAACCTAAGTTCAATATATATATATATATATATATATATATATATATATATATATATATATATATATATATATATATATATATATATATATATATAAATATTTATATATATATATATATATATATATATATATATATATATATATATATATATATATATATATATATATATATATATATATATATATATATATATATATATAGTGAGGACCACCAGGAACTGCATCGATCGATATCTCAGAAACTTAATGTAGGAAAAATTTGATATTTCGGAAACTTGCTAGATGTCTTAGGGTCTACTCAGCTAAAATATTCTCATTCATTGGACATTTCTGGTTATACCGGAAATAGACCCTAAGTTGCTTATTTTGAATGGGACACTCTATATATTATTACATTTTTGAGTTCTGCCCAAGATTCTAGGCAGTTTTTATACAATGTCCTAAACCTAAGTCCAAGCGTTTTTGACATATTTAAGTTTTTATGTCACAAATGACTATTGCAGGTCCTAATATAATTATCAATTGTCCCGATGAGGAAGCCCTTATTACTTACTTTGGGTTGGACTCCTTGTTGAGAAGGACTTACTCTAATCGATTTTGTGCAATATTTGTATAACTAATCGTACAGGGTGTTCAAAAAATAAGATCTAAAATGAGATTGACAAAACTGATAAAAATCAATTTTTTCAAATGGAAACCCCCGATATTTCTTATTTCGTAGTATTGAGCATCAAAAATGAAGGTAACTTTGAGAAAAGTTATTCATACCTGAAATTTTTAGTTTTCGAAATATTGCTGATTTTATATTTTTATAAGGCGATTTTGCATTTAATCAAAAATAAACAATAAGATCTAGGATAGCCACGATCGTATCTTACATTTCAAATCATGGTAATGACATTCTGGTTAAAATATACAAACGAAGATTATTTAAACTTATTCATTATTTATGGGCAAAGTTATTTCAAGAACATGTGATACATTTGTGACACCATATATCCTCAGAAACAGAATCACATGAATTTTGAAGTTGACTATTTAGACTTGTCCTGGCTGATCTTAACTTTTTTTTAAGTTTTGATAAAGCCACGAATGTCGTGGCGAAATGTCAACTTTTTAATAAAATCGAGTTTTTTAAGATTCAACAAGCCTGTTATTGCTAATAATTATCAGAAGATTAGAAATAGTTCACAGGCAAACAACAATTCGAATATATATATATATATATATATATATATATATATATATATATATATATATATATATATATATATATATATATATATATATATATATATATATATATATATATATATATATAAATATATAAATATATATGTATAGGATGGTAGCCCATACAAAATATTTATAGGAAATTATGTGAAATAATGTTCATCACTATATATCAACCAAAGAATATAATATGTTCCTCGTCATCTGCCTCAATTATAAAAATTTCCAGTAATATAAAATATTTGATTGCGAAAAGCACTTTTACTTTTCAAATTGAAAATGGAAATTTCATTATCATCTCGTTTGTGCATCAGTCCATGAGTTGGAATTAAAAGTCGGCAAGAAAATTCAATTACACAGATGAAACCTATCAACATTAATCAAATGGAGCATGGATTCGCCACAAAAATGTTGATTCAATTTTCTGAAATGGTGTATTGAACTACCTGCAAATTTTAAATATATAGGTGATGGTAATGGAATTTGTAACCGGTGACATTTTTCTATTTTTTTTATAAACAAGTCATGTATCAGTAAATGATCATAAAAAAACTCCATCGTAGCGAGCTGCATTAGAAAAGCAGGTTTTCATAACGTATCCAATTTGAAAAATCTATTCATTCATTCATGAATTTTGTTCCAAATCCAGAAAAAAATTGCCCTCTAATGTGTAAACAATAATTACTTCCTTCCCGGGGGGTCAACCCCCCACCCAATCGCATCCAATATATCATACGAAACTACGTACTTTTAATTTCAACCCTATTACAGTGTAAATAAGATTTATTTCTTCCCCCGGGGGGTCAACCCCCCAACCAATTCGAACCTAAATCAAACATCATCCAAGATATCTTTCGAAAATACCTACTTACAAACTTTCAACCCTATGAAATATGTAATCGAAATATGGAAAAAAACAACTATAAACAATAAAAAAATTATAAAAGAAAAAAATTTTTTTTAAAATAATTATTTGACCAAGACAATAAAATGGTGGAAAAAATTTTTCGAAAAATATTAAACTTGTCTATTTGTTTATAAACAATGTCTTCTAGAACATTTCATTTTTTTGTTAATCCGAAAAAATCATTATAAACAAAATAATGAACTTTAAAAAAATTTTATCGTATGATCTTGTTAAGTAAAAATGAAACAAGGGCTCCACGACGCCAAAAACCTTTAGGTCAATTATTACTACTTTTATGTCGTCATTCATGAAAAGGGAGATGTTTTATTAGAAATTTCCTGATCTTTGAGGATTTTTTTTCAAAATTTCTTAAGTATCAATAGTTTATGAGTTATTAACCAAATACAAAATGCCATCTTTTGTTCATCTTAATTTGTTAATAATAATTGCAATTGTTTATGTGCTAATTAATCCTCGAAATATAATTTTCTAGACGTTATTCCGAATCGGATGAGCTATAGCTCATATTTTTAGGAGCTTTACCAATAACACGCTTTTGAACTTGTTGACTAGCCTAATAGGAGAGATGCTACTATGTACCGAGAAATATATATATATATATATATATATATATATATATATATATATATATATATATATATATATATATATAATATATATATATATATATATATATATATTAATAAATATATATATATATATATATATATATATATATTTAGTGTAGGTCTAAAAAGAATATAAAAACCGTCTAGAAATCGGGACCATTGTTTAGATAGGTAATGTCATTTTATATTATCGAGGAAGCCGTAAAAAGCTCTTAAATTATAAAAACCAAACTGTACCTTGTTATTTGCACATCATAGATTTATTAGATCATGTAACAGATGATCCTAAAAATTTCATTACCTATTCGCAAAAACCATATAAACTTGATCCCCAGACTCCCACAAATCGATCGATAGAATTATGACCTCGACAATGAAACGCTAACCTTTCCTCTTCTGAAGCTACGAGAGACAAACAACAAAGCCAGACGCCCTTTCGGTTACTCAAAGGGAGGCATGGTATATAAAATTGAATCAAATCAGCCAAAAATATATAGATATCCAGGTTCAAAATGTTATCGCAAGTAATTGCACAAGTGGATCAAAATTAGAGATAATTTTGCATGAAAGCGTGTTGTCAAAAAACTGAATGAGTTCATTTTCATTGTTAGAGAAAGAGCCCGACACCGAAGGTTTTTTCCTCAAAATATGAAAATGACCGAATGCAGGTTTTCAAAGAAAACGCGCTGGAAGGCGAAATTATCCGGTTATTTTGAAGCAGGAGTCTAATTCGGGGGAATATTTCCCGAATAGGAACATGGTTTTAAAAAGGAATTATCAAAGACACGTAGGATGCAATTATTGTAGGGCTCTTTCGCTTTCTACAATGCCAATTATCAGTAGTAATACTATAAGTACTTAAAAATAATCAGGTTATACATCGATAAGTTGTTGCATAATTACAAAGAGTGTCAGTTTGACAGCTTAAATAATCCGACCGCGAGTCGGATTATTTGAGTAAAAATCTCCGAATCGACTCATTTTTGAACAGTTATTGATAAACGTCAAAATTTGACGGTCCTGTTAGTTTTCGATTGGTAGAGCTATTCTATGTATAATCAGGTATTATCGAAATTATAAAAGGTAACTTAACTAAATTGATCGTTCTGATTGGTTGAAAATAATACAAAAAAATCAGTAAAATAGTTTTTTCACTGAAGGGATCAGAAGACAGTTTTTCTGGTGTCAAAATACTAACAGAATTCTGCGATTCTCACCCTAGGGAGTATAATATAATTTCTACTCCCATTTTTAAAATTTTTTTGTATTACCATAAAAACTCAGTCAATTTCGCATAATTATTTTCATTTATTATGAAATTTAATTTTTTCGAAACCGACTTCTGCTCCCGTCAGTGAAAAAAATAGTGCCTATATAATATATCTCCGAAGAGATGCCTTTTTTTAATCTAGGTGTTATTGAAGCCCTCGGGCTTCGCCCTCTGGCTACACCTCGTGTAAAATAACGCACTTCTCTCCTTTGATATATTCAATTTGATATTTTCAATTGCAGCGTTACGGTTTTTAAGCTATACAGCTTTTTTCGTTGAAAATGTTTCTTTATAGTTTTCAAGTTATATTTTTGTATATTATATTATACATTTTGTAAACCTCATTTACTTAATCTATAAATAAGTACTACTGGGCGAAATGTAACATAACACAGCTTGGTAGTGTTGTTATATTTTTCAATTCATTAGTGTCAAAAAAATTATTCACTCTAATAATAGTAGAGTATTTTGATTTTTTTTTATTTGTAATAATATTATTACAATAGGTAGATAATAATTACGGGTTGTTGAAACGAAAAAACTCATTGAACAAATGAAACATAAGACACCAGTATAGTTTATTTGATATTTTCTCAAATGTCAAATCCAGAAAATCATTAATTTCCAGAAAAATTAAGATTATTCTCATTTTCTTTGATTAATTTTAGTGTAACTTAATACAGTGGAATCTCTAAAACTCGAACCTCGTTAAGTCGAAATCCTCAGTAAGTCGAAAAAAATTGCCATTCCCTTCCGCTGAATACCTAAATACACGGTATCTCGAATTATTTAGACTTTGTAACTCGAACAAAATGTTATTTCCCTACGAAGTATTGATGATACATATTTATACTCTATAACTCGAATTTCAAAACGGAGATTCCGTAAGTCGTAGTTAGTAAAACATAATGACGTCTTACTTGTAATTCCCCGAAATATGTAACAAGCTTGTCCGTCAGTATTATTTTGGCTGTTAACTAACAACAACATGAGTACAAAGCGGAAACTAAAGACTTTGACTCTACGTGAAAAAAGTGATGTTATCAATGCGGTAAAAAGTGGCATGAAAAAAAAAGACGTCGCAGCTCAATACGGATTGCCAGCAAGCACTTTGTCTACAATAATTAAGAATGAAGCCGAAATATTGCGAAGATATGAATCAAGTAGCAATTTATCTAGCATAAGACGGCGTCTAGCTGAGTTTCCTGATTTAGAAGAATGCTTACTCACCTGGTTCAAACAGTGTCGGGACAAAAACATAAGCGTATCTGGGCCTATCTTACGCGAAAAGGCAGAAGATTTTTCAAAATCACTGGGACACAGTTCTTTTCGTGCCAGCAATGGTTGGTTGGTTTTAAGAAGCGTCATGAACTTGTGTTTAGAAAAGTTTGCGGCGAAAGTGCAAGTGTCAATAACGAGATATGTGATGAATGGATAATTGAGTTGCAGAGTTTATTGAAGGATTATGAACCGAAAGATGTCTTTAATGCTGACGAGACTGGCCTTTTTTTCAAGTGCTTACCTGATAAAACACTCATTTTTAAAAATGAAAAATGTCATGGCGGTAAGCACAGTAAAGAGCGATTAACAATATTGCTAGCAACAAATATGACAGGCTCTGAAGAAAAACTTGAACCATTAGTTATAGGAAAGGCTAAAAAGCCTCGTTGTTTTTCTGGTTGTAAATCTCTACCACTAGACTATGAAGCTAACAAGAAAGCCTGGATGACAGCTGAATTATTCAAAGGATGGCTCATTAAAGTCGACAAGAAAATGATTAAGGAGAAACGAAAAATATTACTTTTCATTGACAACTGTACAGCTGACAACATAATTTCGCCATTAAAAGCTGTGAAAGTTAAATTTCTTCCACCCAATACAACATCTAAGCCACAGCCCTTAGATCAAGGAATAATAAAATACTTCAAATCCGCTTACAGAAAGGAAGTTGTTAGGAAACTGATAACAGTCAGCTTTATCTATTAATGTATTGCATGCAATTAGGATGACAGACAAGGCTTGGAGAAGTGTATCTAAAACTACAATATCAAATTTCAGAAGCTGTGGATTTTCGATGCCCCAAGAAGAAGCTTCGGAAGAACCCCTTGAGTTGGACGTGAGTGTAGAGGTTGACTGGAATAAACTTCAGAATATAGAAGTTCAATTTGAAGATTATGTGACATGTGATGAAGGGCTAGCTACTACTGGAACACTAACTGATGCTGAAATCATCGACACAGTTAATCAGAATATAGATGATGATGATGTTAATGAAAATGACGTTGATCATACTGATCCAGCAATTTTGTATTTCTTTGTGTACCTTCAGGTGCCACACTAAATCAGTGTATCGATTCTTTATATACTTAACAGTTATTTTAATTTTTATGTGGTATATAAACATAGGTACAAATGCTTGATAAGTAGTGATGTTACCATCGATTCTTTTGATCATTCATAAAAATGATTTCTCAGAAAAAGACTAATTAATGAAGTAATTAAATTCTAACCCGAAGTTCCAATAAGAAGGACATCAAGAAGTTTCCACAGTTGTAAAGTTTCAAATATATCGAAATTATCAATTTTAATTTGCCAAATCAAAACTTTGAAACAAACTCTTGGAAACTTTTCGTTAAATGTATGCAATATTGTCATATAGGAAAAAAAGGAAACACACGTGTTTCATTCCTCCCTGAAGTATGTGTCAGGGAGGCGGGCAGCTTGAGTTTGGCATTAACTCCTTCAGCCAGATCAGAGGATGCACTTGTATGTACAAGTGCATTAAGGATAGGCGAGACGGGATATTTATGGAACATAGGAAGTGTGGGTAGGGTTCAGAGGATTAATACTGGCCCAGCATTCGCCTTATAAGTTTGCAAGCAGTGACTTACATTACCATGAGGAAACCTCTGAAAAAAAACTCATGTCAGACCAGTCGGCCCCGGGGTTTGAACCCGAGACCTCCCAAATACTAGCCAGCGTACCTAACATACTCGACTAACTAGCTTGGTTGTCATATAGTCAACTCGAAGTCATTTATACTTTTTTCATTACAGCAAAATATCCAATTCCTACGTTTCAGATATTTTTCAACTGATAACCGGTGTGGGTTTAACATACAGTTTCTTTCAGGCACTCAAACAAATCATTCCATTCATACATGTTCCATAACAAGAATCGTATCTTCTTAATGAACTCACCTCGCCTTAAATTGCCTTAATTTGTTTCAGTCTGCATAGCTAGTTGCTTTAATTATTTATTATTGACCAAAATGGGGAGGCTCCACTTCGTGCTACTTGCTACACGTTATGGTAATAATGACAACCAATTCAATAGCTTTTTCTATATGGAATTCGTCTGGCCACACCATGATAGTACGAGGGCGGTCAAGGACTTTTCATGAATTAGATATGGAGTATCATCTCAACTAACTTGCCTAATTTAAAATTTTTTATGAAAGAAGTACAAATAATTAATGGATGTATGAAAGTTGAACTTTCAATAGTTTCCGAAGATTGATTACTTTAACAGATAAGTTGTAGATCAAAAAAAAATCAGTACTTGAGTATTCCTATAAAAAGGGTGATTAAGATGATTAAAAAATCGAACTAATGTTCTGGTAAAATTAAAGGCAGCCATGTTCAACAATATGTTAATTAAACTCAGATTCTATTGGTATCTATTGATTTCTTGTCGAATGTTATTTCTAATTTTATAAATTTTCATGAGATTTTTATTCTGAAAGTGTTTTCAGATATTATGTCTTTATGAATTTCACGACTTTGAGCCACTTGCTATAATAAAGAACAGCTATAAAATAGTTATAAAGTGCGTTATATAGATCCTTACGCCTGGAGGGAAACATTCAGCCGGAGGGCCTTTGGCCCGAGGAGGCATTATTTTATTACAATGAAAGAGCGATTTTAAAATCGGTTCATTGCTCCTATCCATTTTCCTTCTCATAGTAGGCATGTCATTTGTTGAAATTTTGACGTTTGTGAATATTTCTGTCATCATATTTAGTGAATGTCATTGCTGCTTTCTTTGTGTAGTCTTATAGAAATAATGGAAATGAAAATAAATTTACCCAAGAATATCATAGAAAATGCAGCCAAAGCTACGAATAATTCATTGCCGGAGAAATCCAGAGTCATATACGACAAGGATTATGAAGTTTTTAATCAATGAATGTTGCTTCATTTCTCCTCGTACAATTAGCGGGCGTTATGATCCATAACGCCCGAAAATCCGGGCGTTATGGCATAATGAGTGTGTTTATAGCGACCGTATCTAAGGTGAAATAAACATATAGGTAATATACAAGTGAAAAATAAATTTATTTTTTGCTTGTAAACCAAAACACACATGTCATCAAACTGAAAATCAAGTTTATTTCAGATCAACGTGTTGAGGAAACAATGATAATGTGAATGGCTAAATTCAGAAAACTGTACGCCAAACTCAAATAAGACTTCAGCTAAATAGAGACTTTCGTATAAAATACAATAAAGCTGTGTTTATAAGAAAGACAAATAAAAAATTAATTATAAAATTATACAATAGATAAGTGAAGCGAATAATCTACTCCAGAAAAATACGGTTCATAAGAATATATAAATGTACTTTTAGAGCAAAAAGGGGATACTTAACCAAGACAAATTTTGCACTAAAATTATATATTTGAAGTTATAATAATAAAAAATAGTCTGAACTTGCGTATTCTATGATCGAGTAAGTGATCTAATTTCACAATAAATTTGTTTTCAGATACGCCTCGTATATATTCGAATGACTTCAAGATTTGCAAATACGAACGTTTGCTGTCCTACATAAACGGGAACATCTCGTGTGCGTGTTTGGAATTCGTAGTGGAGGCTGATTGAAGTATACCTTTAACGGTACTAAAATATGGGTATTCTATAATATGTTGTCTACCAAATATAGCATAGGAGAACCGCCATCACACTAAATCTAACGATGAAATCCAAGTACCACATGAAAATGACTAAAATGATAAAAAAATTGTATAATATACATACAATTTTTTTGGAGAAAAGTACACATACTCACGTGAATACTCGTACACTTATATTCAAATAAATCGTGGTCCAGAAGGTGTGAAAAAAAAGGAAACACACGTGTTTCATTCCTCCCTGACGTATGTGTCAGGGAGGCGGGCAGCTTGAGTTTGGGATTAACTCCTTCAGCCAGATCAGAGGATACACTTTTATGTACAAGTGCATTGAGGATAGGTGAGACGGTATATTTATGGAACATAGGAAGTGTGGGTAGGGTTCAGAGGATTAATACTGGCCCAGCATTCGCCTTGTAAGTTTGCAAGAAGTGACTTACATTACCATGAGGAAACCTCTGAAAAAACTCATGGCAGACCAGTCGGCCCCGGGGTTTGAACCCGAGACTCCCAAATACTAGCCAGCGTACCTAACGTACTCGACTAACTAGCTTGGTAGAAGGTGTGAAACAGATATAATAAACCGGCCAAGTGCCAGTCGGACTCGCGCACGAATGGTCCCGTACCATTGACTATGCCCCCCTTAAATATTTATTTTATTTTAGTTTCATTGTTTATAATTAAAGTAAAAATACAACTAAGTATTTTGTGATTATTTTAAGTGCCTACCTGTTGCCATTACTAATATCGAGCAAAAATAGGCAAACAATTGAGTTTTTTGTATGGGAGCGAGCCCCTCTGAAATATTTATTTTATTTTATTTTAATTTTATAATTTATTTTTGAAGTAAATTACAGCTGAGTATTTTGTGGATATTCCAAGTGCATACCTGTTTCCATTCTTGATATCAAGCTAAAAAGGGCAAAAAAATCGCGTCTGTTGTATGGAAGCCCCCCTCAAATATTTATTTTATTTTGTTTTTAGTATTTGCTGTTATAGCAGCAACAGAAATTCATGATCTGCCGCGGTTTTTGAGATACAGCCTGATGACAGACAGACGGCCGGATAGACAGACAGCGAAGTCTTAGTAATAGTCCCGTTTTTACACTTTGGATACGGAACCCTAAAAACAACCCCCGTTGACTTGCAACGTGCAATAGTCTGTTAATTTCAGGTAAAAAACGACTTGAAAATATATTAATAAAACTGAAATAGAATAGGAGAAATAAGAGTAGGTACTATGAATTAATTTTGAGTTGCAAATGATGCAGTTGACCTATAGTAGGGATCACACATTTTCGATAGTGGTAAAGAATAAAATAAACGTTCAAATTTAATTGTCCAGTGAATTAAAACATTTTTCATATATTGTTAAATTTATCCCAAATGTATAGTATAATTGCTTCAAGTTCCATATCAGTGTTCTATTCTATTTATTTGGACTTTTTAACAGATAAGATATATTATCTTCATCGTACACGCCTAACCTCATTTCAATGAACAAACAATGTTTGTAGTTATCTCGGCATTCATTAATATTAATATTATTACGTACTCTGATCGGTGTGAAAATAGACTTCCACGAATCGTATACAAACACAAATATTAATATTTCATATATATATATATATATATATATATATATATATATATATATATATATATATATATATATATATATATATATATATATATATATATATATATATATATATATATATATGTTTTGTATTAACTGGCACCCTCTATAATCAATGTATATGCAGCACCCAGTGTATATCGTATATTTGATGAATTGTATTTGTGGCACCCAAATAATGCATTTCAATGTGGCACCCTTTATATATAATTTATTATTAATACCGGTAAAAGAGGCACCCTGCGGGGTTGTCGGATTTATGTTGTCACTTTGAAAATTGATATTTCACTTTATTCATTGTTTTGCCAGTAGAAACATTCGAGTAAATTTGAAACTCATTGAATCTACATTGTTTTTTACAATGTGAAGGTTTACTTATGTAGGTACATATACACAGGGTGTTGAAATTTTGATGATACAGTTTATTTTGTAGACCACCTTATACATTTATATGAGATACCTATGTTAGCTATGCGTATTCTGGTCATTTCATGGTGCGGAAAAAAGACTTTTAATTTTTGCCAATGAAGATATTCCGGCAATAACAGTGAATATTTTTTCAAAGATAATGTTAAGCCTTACGAAATTAAAATTAATATCATAATATTTCGTAATATCTGGGTAAATTGATTTTCTTGTGTTTTTTGTCCAATGTATAATTTCTGGAGAAGAAAATTCAAAAGTTAAGAATGCGAAAACTATGGAATATACATATATATTTCAAAATCCTGTATTTTATTAGGATTTTTTATTGAATTGAAATCAAAGGTGAGTTAAGTGGGTAATTCTATTTTTTTTAAACTATACAATCACATATCAATTTTGTTTACTCGAAAATTTGAGTGAAACAAGAAAACAGGCCCAATTCACTAAAATTAGAAGAGACATTTCAACAATAAAATTCATTTCACGACAAAGCGGCAGTGTTCTTTATATTTATTAAAATATATAAGTACTGTATAGTCTGTATAGACTCTGGCAAAAATGAAAACCTGTATTACATCAAACAATTGCTTCTATATGCGATAATTTGAAAATGAAATATTAAGGTATAATAGAACACCATGTATTTTTATAAATTAATTTTGTTTTATAAGAAGATATCAAAGAATCACACTGTAATTTTTCTAACAGTACTCAGCAAACCTTCATCAGTCAATTTGATAGTGGCAAAAAAAGGATTTTATATATATTTTAATTTAGTTACTGTTTCATCAGTATTTTTCATAGAAAATGAAAATTGTCCTTGGTTTCCATGAGACTACTTCAGATGTTCTGTACAATTTTTTTGCTTTCACTGCTGGATCCGCGTAGGTATGATATTGAATATTTTTAACGTAAAAACGATGCCAAAAATCAAACTCAACTTTAAAAGGTTTAAAATTGCTATTATTCAATTTGTTTCAATCAATCTGATATAGTTTTTTCATATCTTCATAAACTTATTGTATTCAAATCAGGGCCACCTTGTATATACAGGTTATTCACTCAAAATTATAGCAAACCGCAAGCTTTTATCTTCAATCAATAACCGAGAACCCCGTAATAATAAATAAAAATGTAGGCCGCCTGTACATAAGTGCGTTTTTATAAACTCAACTTCAAAAGGTTCATAATTGCTATTATTCAATTTTTTCCAATCAATCTGATATAGCTTTTTTATATCTTCATATAGTGTATTCAAATCAGGGCCACCTTGTATATACAGGTTATTCACTCAAAATTATAGCGAACCGCAAGCTTTTATCTTCAATCAATAACCGAGAACCCTGTAATAATAAATAGAAATGTAGACAGCCTGTACATAAATGCATTTTTATGATATTGTAGAAAAAACTCGTCTCGGTATATTGCAAAATGGCAGATTAACAATTGAAAATATTCAACACCCTGTATGTTGAAAATAATGCGTAACGCAAACTCATATTTTCGAAAAAAAATACAGCTCGTCGTTACAATATGTTAACATCGATTTTTTAACCTTGGCACCCAAAGTCGGGTGCCACATTGCCAATACATAAATACAATGGTGCCACAAGGTAATGTTATATCTATATATATATATATATATATATATATATATATATATATATATATATATATATATATATATATATATCTATATATATATATATATATATATATATATATATATATATATATATATATATATATATATATATATATATATATATATTTATATATATATATATATATAAATATATATATATATATATACTTATATACCTATATACCTATATATATATATATATATATATATATATATATATATATATATATATATATATATATATATATATATATATATATATATATGTACTTATCCGAAGATGCTAGCAGCGTAATACGCAAAATACAACAATCAAATCAAATCATGGAAAACATACTTGTTGACCATGGTCAATTTCATACATTATATAAAGTGAACAAGGAAAATTCTTTAGTAATATAAAAATTATCAAAAAACTTCCCAAGGGAGCTGGTTATTCGTATTCCGCAACGTAAAATCTGCATTCACAATCTAACGGTGAATTATAGAAATTGTCAAGTCACCCCGACTCAAAATCTGCATACAGCTGTTTCTATCTTATCAGATCTCATCAATGCAACTTATTTGACAGATTTTGCGTTGCGGAATACGTATAATTAATAATATAATTTTTAAATTATTAAGGAATTTTCCTTGTTCACTTTATGTAATGTATGAAATTGACCATGGTCAACAAGTATGTTTTTCATGATTTGATTGTTATATATATATATATATATATATATATATATATATATATATGTATATATTTATATATATATATATATATATATATATATATATATATATATATATATAATATATATATATATATATATATATATATATATATATATATATATTATATATATATATATATATATAATATATATATATATATATATATATATATATATATATATATATATATATATATATATATATATATATATATATATATATATATATATATATATATATATATATATATATATATATATATATATATATATATATATATATATATATATATATATATATATATATATATATATATATATATATATATATATATATATATCAATATCTTGGTGTCATTCACAAGGGAAAGAAATTCGACTAAGAGACTGTTTATGGAGATGGCTTACATTTCACAATCAAAAAATTGCTTAAATAAGAAAACTGATTCAAATCTTCTTAGTGAAATTTATTCTTTTTTGTTAGATTTAGATAAAAACATCCATTTGAGAGATGTCGAGTGAGAGAAGAGTTGCCTTTCATTTTCTGAGTCATTTATACTTCTGGCTATTTAAATTGTTAGCAGTGACCAATCTGTGAACCTTAATTGTCATATTTTCACATTGGAGTTTTCTTTGTTTTGATGTTGTCTATGTCTACTTTCTTGATCAAGATGGCAGGTCGCGTCTCTTTTTCAGTCAATATGTAATGACGAAGTAGATAATTATATTCTTCTAATCTTTAACTTAACTTAACTTCAACGATGTTTTTTTCCTCTAAATTAACTGTGTTTTGTTTTGTTTTATTTTATTGTGACCATTTTAACTTATAATGTTAGTTGATGATCATCACATTTTGTGTTCTCGATCAATAATGTTTTATAGAAATCAATAATGCTGTATCTCGATTTTTACATCTTTTGCAATCATTCTCAAAGACACAGTGAGTATTGTCACTGTTGGCCGTTATGGAGCATTTGTTTGATTTTCTTTTGTGCTTATTTTGTAGCTTCCCTGAAGATGACAATAATCATTGTCGAAATATCGGAAATATAGTGTTATAAGAGTACACGTTTTGCTTGCTGCTATACCAAAATATTATTATCCTAATTGCATCCTAACTAGTCAGTAAAGACTACCCTTCTTCTATATATATATATATATATATATATATATATATATATATATATATATATATATATATATATATATATATATATATATATATATATATATATATATATATATATATATAATATATATAATATATAAATATATATATATATATATATATATATATATATATATATATATATATATATACTTATAAAATTCAGAAAGATTTCCGCGGTAGAAAGTATGTTAAAAACTGTACCATTATTTGAAAATTTAATTAATTTTTCACATACTATTTATTATGTTTTCCATTTTAATATGTACTTTGGTTTAGCCTTTATGAAGCCCAGAAATAAGGGTTTACTGTCGAATGAATTTTATTTAAAATTGGTAATTACTGCAGATTCGAATATTCATCCTCATCACTATACGATTTATATTGAAGTTAGATTATAATTTATTGAATATCCAATAATCATATATCAAAACGGTGCTTCATTATTATTGAGTTAGAATATTTGAATTCTAAACAAATCATTATAATCAATGTAATTCTTCTTTCTGGGGCATCAGAATTCCATTCAAGATTTGCTGGAGGCAGCCTTCTCCATCCACTTCAGTATTTACAACTTTATTGAGTTTGACAATACCTGTCAAAAGTTGGGCATAATTTTTAAGTAACTTTGTCAAGTGCCCAATAAACCAAGGATTGTCGTATCCTGCACTAGAATTCCGAGAAAATTATAGATCGATGAATTTTATTCTCTTTATCCGGTCAACAGACTTTTGGTGAAAATATTTTATGTTCTTAGGTTCTCAAAATTGTCGGAAACAGTTATCACAAGATATTATGAAAGACACAACATATATGTTTTACGTGAAATTTCTGGTGGGTCTAAATATAATGCAGTCTCAGTTTAAAACATTCCATAATTCCAATATATTTCACTGGTGATGTAATTCTTCAATAGATGACTTAGGATATTCGGTAATAGAGTCATTCATAAAGAATACCTTCTATGAAACTTTATTAATATGCATAAAGAGAAACGAAATAAAAATAATAATTGTAAAGAAATTTACACGCATTTTATCATGTACTGAAAAAATGATTAAGTAAATTCTTTAATGTACATATGTGTTTCACAGTAATAGGATTTATAGGGTATTAAATTATGTTAGATCGTGTTGTATATTATTAAATTCACATTAATATACAGAAAAAAAGAAACGGTGTCATGGGACACCAGGTAGGAACGAAGTTCCTTTGGATAATATAGAAGGACCACAATTTGCGAAAAAGAAACATGTGCGTGTCGGGGAGCACGACAGAAGTGATAACTTATACTAATCCAATTTGAAATAATTAATAATGAAATGCTAAGAGCTCTTACGAGATTGTAAATGAAAAAAAAGAAAAAAGCCAGGAGTCACCTCTGGGATTCGAATCCAGAAATACGGCACACCAGGGTTCAGAACTTACAACACTCGGTCGTCAACACAACATAAAATTTAGTCGAAAGAGTGTATATAACGAGAGAATAACGTATCACCACGCTATATAATTGAATATGAAACCTACAATACGTAGTCATTATTTTATGGAACAAATTTGTAAAGCTTTATCTTTTCATTATGCCATATCTGATTCCTATAGTAATCTGTTCTTTCATGCATATAACTTATACAAAATTATTTCGACGTTTCACATCTGACGTTGCTTGTACATGAATTCATGAGCACATACTATGCATAGGCGATGTGGCGGAGTGGCCCGCAGTGTTGCCAACTACACATTTCAAAAAGTCGTTAATGGACGCTTGAAAAGTCGCTAGATGTCGCTAGCTATGGACAATCAAAAGTCGCTAGAAGTCGCTAAATATCAGATGATCCCAGTAGACGAGAGCAATTTTTTCAAGTACCTTTAATTCTATAGTGTTTTACACAGAAATGGGACACAGTTTTTTGATCTATTGAAATAAAAGAAAATAAGTTGATTTACTCACAAAGAATAATAATTGTAATCGGTATAAAACTGAAAAATCGAGAAATTGATACCAAAAATAAAATAATACATGAAATATTATTTATTGTCGCCAATTGAAAAAATGATTATTTCACAAATAAAAAGTCTAAAACATAATACTAAAGATGATGAAAAACTTTCTTCATTCATCATCAGATTATCGCTAATAATCTGAAATGGTTAATGTAGCCGTTTTGGAACTGGAATTAATACGTGAAGTTGATGGCTGAGGGTGGGATGTACGTTTGCCAAATGAATTGGTCCCAATTTCCTTTGGTTAATCATAGAGCAGCTTTTATTGGTTCTACTTAAAGATATTTAATCATTAAAATAGAGTTTAATAACTGCAGACTGATAATCCTTTCTCGAATGTGGTACGAAAATACTTTTTTATTTAAACTCTAAAAGTCGTTAGAATTGTCGCTAGACACTTAATTTAAGCCGCTGAAGACAATGAAATGTCGCTAGATCTAGCGACAAAGTCGCTAAATTGGCAACACTGGGAGTGGGATCAGAAGTGGAAGGGATGAGAGAACGGAAAGAAAGAGGGAGAAAGAGAAAGGTATACAATATTCGCTTGTGTTAACTTAAGGCGTGACTTTCGTCAGTCTATTTCCGTCACACTTTTAGTCTCGCATATTTTTCAGTTTGGTCCCGCAGCGAAATCCCTATCTGCTCCAAGCCTGGCGAAAGGAACTTCGTTCCAAAAATTGACAGGGAAAAATGATTTTCGAAATATTTTTCATCCCTTTATTCAAAGTACTCAATATTGGAAATAATAATTTTAATAATCAATGTAATGCGGTCGCTTTTGAAACATCCAACTCAGAATCTAAAACGCATGGGTTCGAATCTTAACAGTATCAACAGCAATTCTTCAATTTCGAAAAAGTAAGAAAGTTTAAATATCGAGATTAGATTCATAAATTTTCTTATAGATTTATAGATTTCTCTCAGACTTTGATTCTCTATTATGCCAGCAGATATTAAGTCCAGTGGAACAGAAGAACTTATTTTTAGAATATTATACCGTAGTTTTTTTTTGAGGTAAAACTATCTATATCATATATATATATATATATATATATATATATATATATATATATATATATATATATATATATATATATATATATATATATATATATATAAATATAGATAATTGAAAAACTTGGTTCACAGAATGAACCACGTAAAAGATTTGAAAAATCTCGACGTTTCGGCTCCTTTTGCGAAGCCATCTTCAGGAGAATTAGAAGGGGAATAATTCAGAATTCGTGGCCTCAATCTGCCTACTCCACGATTCGAATTAGGAGGAATCGGAAACAATACGATTGCGTGGTCTCAACGCCTACTCCACTAACAGTACTGCTTCCTGTCAACTCTGAATTCTCAACCTGCCTACTCTTCAGAGTCAACTCCGTGTTCATTCCGTGAACCAAGTTTTTCAAATACTTCCGCCCGCGGAAATCTTTCTAAATATATATATATATATATATATATATATATATATATATATATATATATATATATATATATATATATAGCTATATCGAATTGCATTATGTTGACCTCATGTGATAGGTTAACAATAAATCAATATAGTATGATATCATGCAATGTAATTGAATTTTTATCAGTAGGTATTTCGTAAAGAATTATTCAAAACTAACAGTTTGCGAATATTAGTAACACTCGACAAATATCAATGAAAACGAATGAATAGAACAATCAACTGATGAAGATACACAGTTAATTGAATAGGAAACAAGATAAGTTCTATCACGCAGCACTGTTATCACTATATAATATTTTTGAAATTGACTGATGCTTAGTGAAGGATATACACATTACGCATGAAAATGGATTGAAAAATAATATAGGCTGCCATTAGCTATAACAACATATGATGTATTTCTGTTTTATCATTTAGTGTTGGAAATAAACGATCAATTTTGATAATCGAGTAAGTACTCGGTACTCGAGCGATTTTGATAATCGAGCGATCACTGAAGTTAAATTTCATTCGTATTTAAATAACGATTATCTATCACTTGCAAAAGCAATAGGGGGTATCGATTAAGCTAGATTCTTGAATAAGTTTTTTAGCCGTTTTTTATCACATGAAATATAAACAATTGCAGTGTATCGAAGGAAAGCAGTCAGGAGGGGGAGTATTTTACCCATTCGTTTCAGACCTCCTAGACCACGATTTTCGAAAAATTTTTCATGTCTAATATATATATATATATATATATATATATATATATATATATATATATATATATATATATATATATATATATATATATATATATATATATATATATATATATATATATATATATATATATATAAACACCAATTTTAACATCGAGAAAAATATAATTAAACAAATTTCCGTAAATAATAATTATGATCCCAATATTATAGACAATATGATAAATAAAAAGTTTTTCAAATATGCGATTAACCAGGTGTACCCCCTTACTAAAAATAATATCAAATATAACACCCTCACTTTCATCGGAAATTCAAGTAGAAAACTTAAATCTCTCTTATCTATGCACAACATTAACATTGCTTATCGTACCGGTCATAATTTAGGAAATCATATAAAAAATAATAAATCCAAAGTTCATAAAGATAATAAATCAGGAGTTCATAAAATTAATTGTGGTGATTGTAATAAGTTTTATATTGGTAGAACTTTCAGAAGTTTTCAAACTAGAATTTCAGAACACAAACGTAGCTTTGTTAATCAGAAGTCGGATTCACATTATGCAAACCATTTAATCCAAGAAAATCACACATTCAATTTCGATTTTAAAATATTAAATACTGAAAGTAAGAGAATTAAACTTAATGTTTTGGAATCATTACAGATAAATAAATACAAGCATTCCGGTCTTCTATTGAATAGCCAAATCGATCATACTTCAAGCCCCCTTCTCAATCTTTTCAAAATTACCGAACTACCTGACTAGCTGTTCAGAATTGGTTTTTCCTTCTCTAATAATTATTTGTAACCATCTTTGTATTTACCCCTTCTACATAATTTGTCATTTCTTGTTTTCGATATAACAGAGAAACATAGATAGTTTGCCATTAGCATCTGAAGAAGGTGAAGTTCCACCGAAACGTGCGTCATGCGTTTTTTTTTAATAATAAATGTGTAAATTGTTATTTTTAACCATTGTTTCAATATATATATATATATATATATTTATTTATATATATATATATATATATATATATATATATATATATATATATGTATATATATATTCATATATATATATATATATATATATATATATATATATATATATATATATATCTTATATATAAAATTCTCGTGTCACAAAGTTCGTTCCCATACTCCTCCGAAACGGCTTAACCGATTCTCATGAAATTTTGTGATCATATTGAGGTCTGAGAATCGGCCAACATCTATTTTTCATCCCCCTAAATGTTAAGGGTAGTCCACCCCTGAATTTTATTTTTTAGACAAAATTTTTTGTTTTTATTTTTTTATGATACAGCATACAAAAATACATACAATCCTAAATTTTCACTCTTCTACGATCAACCCTAATTTTTTATTTGTTAAACTCCTTCGAAATGACTCGACCGATTCTCATGAAATTTTGTGTGCATATCCGTTAGGTCTGAGAATCCGACAAAATTTATTTTTCATCCCCCTAAATGTTAAGGGTAGTCCACCCCTTACTTTTTTTCTTTAGTTTTTTGACAACATTTTCTGTTATATTTTTTCATGATACAGCATTCAAAAATATATACAACCCTAAATTTTCACCCCTCTACGATCAACCCCTATTTAGATAGATAAAAGTAATTTATATGGCACAACAACGTTTGCCGTGTCAGATAGATAGATAGATAGATATGTAGATAGATAGATAGATAGATAGATAGATAGATAGATAGATAGATAGATAGATAGATAGATAGATAGATAGATAGATAGATAGATAGATAGATAGATAGATAGATAGATAGATAGATAGATAGATAGATAGATAGATAGATAGATAGATAGATAGATAGATAGATAGATAGATAGATAGATAGATAGATAGATAGATAGATAGATAGATAGATAGATAGATAGATAGATAGATAGATAGATAGATAGATAGATAGATAGATAGATAGATAGATAGATAGAAAGATAGATAACTATCTAGATAGATAGATAGAGATACATTAGCAGATAGATGAATATATAGAAAGACAGATAGATAAAAATAATTTTTATGGCAGAACAACGTTTGCCGGGTTAGATGGATATGTAGATAGATAGATAGAAAGACAGATAACTATCTGGATAGATAGATAGATAGTTAGATAGGTAGATATACATCGGCAGATAGATGAATAGATAGAAAGATAGATAGATAAAAATAATTTATATGGCAGAACAACGTTTGCCGGGTCAGCTAGTATATATATATATATATATATATATATATATATATATATATATATATATATATATATATATATATATATATATATATATATATATATATATAATATAGAAAAAGGAGTATTGCCGTAAAATTTAAATGACAAAGTCTATGAGTTCTCGGCAAATAAAAAGGGGCCAACTAACGAAGAATCACAACCATTTCGTTAATAATGTCTATATTTCGGATATAGATTATATCCTTCTTCAGGACTCTACAAATATACATGATATTAAAACATAATAAAAAATCAACAATATTCACAACTTACAACTAACTAGGCTGGATGTAAATTAACCATAACAGTAAATGCAGTGTATGTTGAATATAAGAGTCATCAAAATAGTACTTAATAAAAATTGAAACAAAAAAAGAGAGAGCTGAATCTAAAATCGAAATTAACAACATAACCTTCCAACGTAACCGAAAGCAATAAAATGACAAATGTCAAGCAGGTTCCCAATATTACAGTAACCATAGATCAACGTCCCGTGTAAGAGGTGTCACCTAGATAAACAAACAGAGGTTATAGATGTCGTATGAATAATATAAATATGAAGTCCACACTAAAGAACATCAACAAAGAACAGAAAAACAAAACTTTTGATAGACAAACCACGATGAATTTTAGACAAAGAAACACCTGGAGCAAAAACACAATCAAAAATTCAGAGAAAGAAGATGACTATAGACACAACTGAGCCTTACAATGTCAGTTCTTTTATTAACGTTGTTCGGATTATGATTTATATGGCACATCTCTAAAAAAATTCTCTTTTGACCATTAGATGCCCTATCCAGAATTTTGAAATTTGTGAAATCAAAAAAATGTCCCATACTTTTCGAATGGAGTGCCAATGCACATCTATCAGGGTGAAGTCTGACATCACTCTTATGGAGAGTTATTCTTCTCTTGATGGTCTGAGATGTTTGACCTATATATATCCCATCACAATCCAAGCAGGGCACACTGTAAACAACGTCTGAATTAGACGACAGAGGAATCCTGTCCTTCAATTTCGTGAAACACATCGACCCACCAGAAAGTTATGTTTAGCCAATTTAAGATGTTTAATACTTGAGAGCATGTGTGAAAGTTTCACAGTTAGAGCTGAGAAGTATGGTATAGATCTATATTTAAGAACCGGAGTCTGTGAGTTAGTTTGTGACACATCCTCCGTGTGGTGGATCATCTGAGGTGCGGGAATAGATCGCCTAGCATCAGTATTCCATAGAATCTTCCTTATAAGAGGTCTCGGATAACCATTGTTGATCAAGATTCGCTCCAAACGGAGCAATGAACTACGACTATAATCTATGTGAGTAATATTCAGAATTCTCTCCTTAAGCTGACTAATGGTATTAAACTTTAAGCTCCAATCATGATGTGAACGGAAATGTAAGTATCTACCGGAAGATGATGGTTTCTGATACCAATCTAACTTGATTTGGTATTCGCTGGTCCTGACAACTTTAGTATCTAGAAACGGTACAAATCCATCAGTTTCTTCCTCCACAGTGAAAACAATATGTTGGTCATAGGAGTTAAAAACAAGGGAAATGTTACTGTGGCGATGAAGAAGTTGGAATATGATGACAAGATCACAGCTTTACTCAGGGATACATTAACATACAAAAAACTTATGTCTGACCCTACAACTAGAATACAGAATCGGCTGAATAGTTTGATTAAAAAACTTAAGGACGGTAATTACATAAGCTCTATTGTGGCCAGTAATCTTACATGTTATAAAGGTGTGTCTCCTAGCATTTATGGTTTGCCAAAATACATAAACCTGACCTGCCACTCCGTCCCATTGTATCTACGATTGGTTCTGCAACCTCTAGTCTGTGTAAGTTCATAGCTAATATATTGAGTGTCTCGTTTGAAGATTTTCATATATTTGCTGTCAAAGATGTGTTTACTTTTGCTAGGACAGTTAATGGGTTGTTTATTCCGTCACAACATGTGGTGATCTCTCTTGATGTTGTTAGTTTGTTCTCCAACATTTCACAACAGCTCACAGTCACCATTATTAACAATGAATGGCATAGAATTTCGTGTCATACTGATATTCCTAAAGAACAATTCTTGGCTATTATTGCTTTCATTTTTGAATCTAATTACTTCTCTTATAAGGGAGAATTTTATTCACAGATTTTTGGTTGCCCCATGGGAGGTTGCCTTAGTCCGGTTCTGGCATCTATAGTGATGTCTTCTTTACTCAGAGCATGTGTGCCTAGGTTATCTTTTCAACTCCCCTTTTTATTTCAGTATGTTGATGATCTCATTCTAACTTTACCTGAAGACAGAATTGAAGAAATAGTGAAAGTTTTTAACTCCTATGACCAACATATTGTTTTCACTGTGGAGGAAGAAACTGATGGATTTGTACCGTTTCTAGATACTAAAGTTGTCAGGACCAGCGAATACCAAATCAAGTTAGATTGGTATCAGAAACCATCATCTTCCGGTAGATACTTACATTTCCGTTCACATCATGATTGGAGCTTAAAGTTTAATACCATTAGTCAGCTTAAGGAGAGAATTCTGAATATTACTCACATAGATTATAGTCGTAGTTCATTGCTCCGTTTGGAGCGAATCTTGATCAACAATGGTTATCCGAGACCTCTTATAAGGAAGATTCTATGGAATACTGATGCTAGGCGATCTATTACCGCACCTCAGATGATCCACCACACGGAGGATGTGTCACAAACTAACTCACAGACTCCGGTTCTTAAATATAGATCTATACCATACTTCTCAGCTCTAACTGTGAAGCTTTCACACATCTTCTCAAGTATTAAACATCTTAAATTGGCTAAACATAACTTTCTGGTGGGTCGATGTGTTTCACGAAATTGAAGGACAGGATTCCTCTGTCGTCTAATTCAGACGTTGTTTACAGTGTGCCCTGCTTGGATTGTGATGGGATATATATAGGTCAAACATCTCAGACCATCAAGAGAAGAATAACTCTCCATAAGAGTGATGTCAGACTTCACCCGGAAGGATGTGCATTGGCACTCCATTCGACAAGTATGGGACATTTTTTTGATTTCACAAATTTCAAAATTCTGGATAGGGCATCTAATGGTCAAAAGAGAATTTTTTTAGAGATGTGCCATATAAATCATAATCCGAACAACGTTAATAAAAGAACTGACATTGCAAGGCTCAGTTGTGTCTATAGTCATCTTCTTTCTCTGAATTTTTGATTGTGTTTTTGCTCCAGGTGTTTCTTTGTCTAAAATTCATCGTGGTTTGTCTATCAAAAGTTTTGTTTTTCTGTTCTTTGTTGATGTTCTTTAGTGTGGACTTCATATTTATATTATTCATACGACATCTATAACCTCTGTTTGTTTATCTAGGTGACACCTCTTACACGGAGACGTTGATCTATGGTTACTGTAATATTGGGAACCTGCTTGACATTTGTCATTTTATTGCTTTCGGTTACGTTGGAAGGTTATGTTGTTAATTTCGATTTTAGATTCAGCTCTCTCTTTTTTTGTTTCAATTTTTATTAAGTACTATTTTGATGACTCTTATATTCAACATACACTGCATTTACTGTTATGGTTAATTTACATCCAGCCTAGTTAGTTGTAAGTTGTGAATATTGTTGATTTTTTATTATGTTTTAATATCATGTATATTTGTAGAGTCCTGAAGAAGGATATAATCTATATCCGAAATATAGACATTATTAACGAAATGGTTTTGATTCTTCGTTAGTTGGCCCCTTTTTATTTGCCGAGAACTCATAGACTTTGTCATTTATATATATATATATATATATATATATATATATATATATATATATATATATATATATATATATATATATATACAGTGCTTTCATGATGAAAGGAACAAATTCATTAAAAAATTAGGTTTCTATTTCATGTTAAAATCCTCGGACAGGTCGATTAGTATTTTTATTTGGGCAATTTTCGCAATAAAAATTTTGTATACAGGGTGTCTCATTCAAGAGCTATGGCTTTGTCATTAGTTTTTTTAAAGGTAATACCCTGTATATTATTTCACTTTACAATTCTACGATAAATTCTTATCACTTTTTGTGAACATACCATATGCCTCAACTTGATGGATTCCCAGATTATAACGGAGATAGTGGAGCACCTGGAGATTTAAAATGTGGATTAAAAGTACAAAAAAAAATTTAGGTAAACATTGTCATTAAATCTGAAGAATGAAATGTCACATGTACCATCTGAATTCATTCAATGGTGCTGTATAGTCCGCAGTTTTCACGTTTTTAACGCTCCAGGCACTACACTACTTCATTGTTTAAGAAAATGCAATTACTTGAGAGAGAACGTATTGAAGTACTTATGATGATTGGTTTTGGAGATAGGGTGCGTTCACAAGAAGAAGTCTGCAATCTATTCAATGAAAATCATCCTGATCGTCCGCCAATTACTAGATCGACAGTCAGCAAAATTGAATCAAAATTCAGGAGATACGGCCACGTTAGAGATTTACCTAAAGGAAGACCACCGAGAGTATCTGAAGAAACAGTGCTGACCGTTCTACTAGAAACCCAAGATAACCCTCATACATCCATTACTACAATTTCCAATAATTTCAATTTATCAGTAGGGTCCGTGCATAAAATACTTAAGGTAAATAAGTATCATCCCTATAAAATTAAGCTGGTACATGACTTATTAGAAGACGATTTTGACCGCAGAGTACAGTTTTGTGAGCAGATTCTTGAAATTCATAATCAACATCTAAATTTCATTACAAACATAATTTTTTCTGATGAAGCCACCTTTACTTTAAATGGCCACGTCAACAGACAAAACTGTAGGTATTGGGCGACCGAGAATCCTCATTGGATGCAAGAATGCCACACACAGCGGCCTCAAAAAATTAATACATGGGCAGCGATTGTTCGAAATCGTATAGTTGGTCCCTATTTTTTTGAAGGAACACTAAACGGAGAGGACTACTTGAACTTTCTCCAGTTCGAACTCATTCCGGCTTTAGCTGTTTTGTTTCCTAACCCACAAGATCCTGACATACCTAATAACGAGATATGGTTTCAACAAGATGGGGCACCTCCTCACTATTCAATCGCTGTTCGACAAATTTCTTGATGCAACTTTTCCCAACAGATGGATAGGACGGAGAGGTCCGATTGAGTGGCCGCCAAGATCACCGGACATAACCCCATTGGATTTTTTCTTATGGGGTTATTTGAAGTCTAAAGTTTATTTGAATAGACCAAATAATATTGATGATCTAAAAGAGAGAATCAGGCAGGAAATAAGACTTATCAGTCCAGAAGTAATTGAAAATGTGCAACGGGAAACATTGAATCGACTTCAAAAATGTCTCGAAGTAAACGGACAACAGATTGAACATATGTAAAAATTAAATTAGTAATTACATTTGTGTGTTTTCATATCGTACCTCTCATTACCCACTATCTCCGTTTCTGGCAATCCATCGAGTTGAGGCATATGGTATGTTCACAAAAAGTGATAAGAATTTATCGTAGAATTGTAAAGTGAAATAATATACAGGGTATTACCTTTAAAAAAACTAATGACAAAGCCATAGCTCTTGAATGAGACACCCTGTATACAAAATTTTTATTGCGAAAAATGCCCAAATAAAAATACTAATCGACCTGTCCGAGGATTTTAACATGAAATAGAAACCTAATTTTTTAATGAATTTGTTCCTTTCATCATGAAAGCACTGTATATATATATATATATTTTATATATATATATATATATATATATATATATATATATATATATATATATATATATATATATATATATATATATATATATATATATATTTCCGGTAAATAGTGACATCTCCAGCGGCACCCCATCTAGTCGAATGAGATGAAATTTGGTACCTGGGATTATTTCCGTTGCAGAACGAAAGTATCAAAAATTGGGTGAATTTCTTTTCGTTGGTTCGTTCTTAAATTTTTCGTTGCTTTCAACTTTTTTTCTCTACACCGATACACTTCGCGCATTTTATTTTAGGAAAATAAATTAATTTCCACTTTTCAATTCGGTTTGCTTTATAAGCGTGATTTTTCAAAATATAATTCAATTCGTTGGAATCGCATCTCGACACGATGTATTCCGCGCTAAAAATACGAATTTATTGATGGAGCTCTGCTGCTCAGGAGTTTTTTTTTAGTTTAGTTTTGATTGAAGCATTGCTAGAAAGAGATAGTCGAATAATCACTTCGTTGATAAATTTATGATCAATTTCATGGCTTATTCTCTTGTCGCTCCTTGAGAAAGAAGAAAAAATAACGAATCAGTTGATTTTTCATCGCTTTTACTCATAATCAAAATTTTTTCAGACAGTGATATGTTGAGCTTCTTTGTATTTTATTTTACAATACTGAAAATGTTCCAGTCTATTACAGAGACAAAAATTTTATTCGTCAAATTCTATTTTATTCATCCACATCAAATCACCTTGTAATGTGGTAACGTTTACTATTGGGATGTTTCAAACTTTTTGACACTAAAGTGGAGGATCGTGAGTCTTTTCAAGGATAAAAATTCTGTTTTCCTTCAAATTCGTCAAATAGAGACATGTTCTTTGCACTTTTCCACTTAAAACTCTATAATTAACCCAAAAACAGTACCATCACTTCCGGGCTATGAAACAGTATTTGTCTTTGGTGAAACTATTTTACTCTTCGAAGTACCTACTGATCTCGGTTTCAATTTTATTGGCCTAATATTGGATTTTCTTCATATTTACCAGAAACTCTAACATTAACAACCACAAATGACCGATAAAAACTAAGCGCCTAATACGGCTTGCATTTAATCATTAGAATGCTTTAGGCGACTAACATTATCTATATGTTACAGCAAATAACTCCACTAACTTTTCGTACAACCCTCGTACTACGTGATAGGTCATGATATATTGAGAATTTTTTCTCTATTCTGGTTTCGAATATAATAAATTTTAGTTTATTCAGTTAATATAAGTTTTAGTTATTCATAATTATTTTTCAACTGTGCCATTATCAAAATCAAACTCCAATTTACGTGCAAAGGAATTTTCGAAAATATGCATATTTATTACCACCAGACAGTTGAATTTACAATTATCAGGTACAATTGGTTCATATTCAAAAAATTTCGAGTTTCAGAGTTAGATTTGCAAGAATAGAAAAATATAATATGAGACGAAAGGTCAGGGAAATACCTGTCAATATCCTTCGATATTCTATATATATATTTTATAGTTTATTAAATTTTGAAATGATGGTAGAGAATAGAAAAATGATAATTAATTAATCAAGAAATTCTTTCGAAATAACATGGCATATATAAAGGTTTTATGAATTATATGCTTGACAAGATTTCAACCTACGCCGAAACATGCAAATTGAATCGAGTATCAAGGGCGTTGTCAGTCAATAGGCCAGGGAGGGGACAAAAGATGTTAGATATGAATTGTTGATAAAATAAATACAAGTTTTAATAGTTGACTACAAGGTAAAAAAAGTTCAATAATGTTCTTAGATTTCTTGTGAAATGTTTGACCCGATAATAAATTACTTTCATTCGATTAAATTTTATCAAGTCCCTAGGCTCCCCCTTGGCTACTAGGCCAGTCAGTTTAGACATTGAAAATCGAAAATTTAACAATACCGTAGAAAGGGGCTAAATTGCAAATGCGGGGATATTTTAGAATTCATAACCTGTAACTACATCTGGCAATCCTGTTTAGGTACAACACAATTCCGCGTAAACTACACTGTAATAGTAGGGACTTAAAGCAGTTCTTCAAATAGATCACTTATCCTTATCAGTATACGTAACGTAACGGAGATACGTGATTAATCAAAAAGAGACATAAAGCAAATTCGTTCGCAACGTAACCATACATGTGTTTTAATTTTTAACCTAAAAAATAGTGAGAGTTGACATCTACTAAAAAATAGTGACCTTAGAACATAAGGTTTGAGCACACAACATCACTTTTGTCGTTTGGTCGTTGAAAAACGAGAGCACGGAACACAAAAAAGCAATACGTACGTTAGGTACGTGTGACGGATTGATACGTCCACGTAACGTAACGAAGCACACGTATCGCTTCTGCACATGCGCTTTGCGATACGTATACGGATAAGTAGTGATTTTTAGAACTGCTTTAAGTCCCTAGTATAGTACATAACCTTACTTATTCAGACTTTAGATGATTTCAGTATTCGTAAGCGTGGTAATGGTCTGTATTTAGACATTGAAAGTGAGGCGGAAAATCAACCAATATTTGAGCCTGTCAAACTTTCAGTGCTGTTGCGTCGTGGGTGAGAGTTGTAGCAGTTAAGTTTTATATATCCTACAAGAGCCAGAGAAATGATTCGAAATGATTATTGTAGGCTATCCAAAACTCAGAAAGGACCTTTTTATTCATCTAAGAAATTATACAATAAAGTCCCGAAAGAGATGAAACGCCTTTCTCCTATTAAATTCAAGACTGTCATTAAGAAATTTCTGATTGAAAGAGCCTTTTATGAGGTGGAAGAGTTTCTTGTTTGCGACTTTGGATGACTGTCTCTCCCTTGTGGGTATTTTTTATCTTTTTCTGTTGTTCCTGTGATTTAACTTTGAAATTGTATTTTATTTTAGATATATTTCTAATTGACGAGTGTAAACATATGGAAAATGTAAAGCATGAATAAATATTACTATATTACTATATATTACTATATAAAAAATGGTGTTGATGTTAGTATCATTGTACAAAAAAGTTAAAAACATAATGCTACCCCAAAATTTTTTATGGTCCGTTTTGAAGATCGGGGCTATTCTGGATGGCGTTTTTATAATCATTCCAAAATATCCCCGGTCTTCGAAAATCACCCCATTCTTTAAATTATCAATGCTACATACCTTTTATTATTCTTAATTTAAAAATGTATGTTTTCCAATGTAACCCCATATACGAGGTAACTATAATTTATGCGAACAACGCGTTACGTAACATTGCTTTTTATTGAAATAAAAAACTAGAGAATTTGAATCTCCGAAGTTGTTAACTCTTTTCGTTTATGTTTTACGGGGAATCCCTCGATTGTATTGTAAGTCAGTTTCATTTTGTTGTCCCAAGTTGGCAAGTCTATACGTTTATGTTTTATGAGGAATACCTCTACTGTATTCTTCGTCATTTATATTTTGTTTCCGTTGTCAGTTTTCACTAAGTGTTTTGAACACGTAATACACAGGAGCACATTGCTGTAGTCAGTGTTGTAGAAGTGACTTCATACTGTAATGTCCGGAAAAGAGATTTGCAGCATCAGCTGTTTTTGGACTATAAAGGCTCTCATGCTGACTTGCTGCCGTTACCAAGCTAGTAAGTTGAGTACGTTAGGTACGCTGGCTAGTATTTGGGAGGTCTCGGGTTCAAACCCCAAGGCCGACTGGTCTGCCATGAGTTTTCTTCGGACGTTTCCGCATGGTAATGTAAGTCACTGCTTGACAACTTACAAGGCGAATGCTGGGCCAGTATTAATCCTCTGAACCCTAACCACACTTCCTATGTTCCATAAATATCCCGTCTCACCTATCCTTAATGCACTTGTACATACAAGTGTATCCTCTGATCTGGCTGAAGGAGTTAATCCCAAACTCAAGCTGCCCGCCTTCCTGACACATACTTCAGGGAGGAATGAAACACGCGTGTTTCCTTTTTTTCCTTGCTGCCGCAACTGTGTCATAAAATGAGAACGAAATTTAGAAAACGGCTAAAGAATAAATAAAAATGGTAAAGCGCTCAAGTCCGTGACTCGCAACATTTTTTGCAAGTAATTAAATGCGCGTAGGAATCCTGCTGTTTCGTCTCGAGGAGTGCATTGAAATCATCCTTTCCGAATAATACTTCCTGCCGCCACCGTGCCCATGCCAAATCCTTCAGACCCCAAGCAAGCTCACGGTACCTAGTAAGCTAAACAAAGGATCATGCAAGCATTCACTATTTCTTGTGAGGTTGTCCGTTGATCTGTCGCCTCCTCTATAAGGGTTCAGGCAGATGCCGTACGATTTCTTTTGACCATCAGTACAATTCGACTTGATTTTTTAGGTTCCGTTTCTAATTGCATTGCCAAAGGATATAAATATGTTATTTTATTTCAGAGTTTTTAAGTGAAAAAAAACTTTATCGCAGCAAGCTGCATTAAGAACGCAGGTTTTTTTACCGTATCCAATTCGAAAAATCTACTTATTCAATTGATTTTTTTTGCAAAATCGAACCAGCATTCCTTCTATTTAGATCACCAACTTCGAATCCCTCATTGCACCCTTTATCAGGTAAACAAGATTTACTTCCTCCCTTGTTGCTCAACCCCGTGACAGATTCGTACCAAAACCAACCCCATCCAAAATGACATAAGAAACTATCTAACTACCAACTTTCAAACCTATTGCAAAAATGAGCCATGTATCGCGTAAACGAGAATCATTTTCTACTTTTGAGGGAATTCAACTTCTCAATCAAACCACCAAAACCAGTATAATCCAAAATATCATTCGAAACTACCTACTCACGAGGTTTCAACCCTATTGCTCCATATATATATATATATATATATATATATATATATATATATATAATAATATATATATATATATATATATATATATATATATATATATATATATATATATATATATATATATATATATATATATATATATATATATATATATATATATATATATGTATATATATATATATAATATATATATATATATATATATATATATATATATATATATATATATATATATATATATATATATATATATATGTATATATGTAGAGAAAGAGAGACTTTTGAAGTTGGGTTTTTGATGCCAAGCATCCTGAAATGTCATGAAATGAAAAACTATCTTGGGCCTAGGTCCAACTTTGCTAATCGCACCCATTTTAATAAGCAGGTTTTCAAAGTGAAAACCTGCTAATAAGCAAAAATTGAATAATGCATAAGAAAAATAATGGTGGATGAAGTTAGCTAAAAATGTATGCAACGACAGGGCTAAGTCAGGAAAACGGCATAATTAAATGTAAGATTAGTAGTAAAAGTTTATTAGGACAAATTTGAGCCCTTTTCAACATATCACATTATGTATGATTGTTTATTAAATAATAATCTCTTGTTTTGTTTATTATTGACGAAAACACGATTAAAACAATAAAAACGGTATTTTAGCAACCTTCCGGTACTTTGCGCAACATATTTGTGACTTTTAGGTAAAAATGGTCACTTGGGTGTTACGTAACGTTTATAGGGGGGGTGGAGGGGTTCATGAAAACGTTACGGAGCGTTACATAGGGGGGAGGGAGGGTCAAAAATCTTCAAAAATTGCGTTACGTAATACTTGAACGGTCCCTTATAGTCTCACGACAAAAAGTTGGTAACTGGCCCGATTTTGAAAATTCCAACGGATATCGATAAAACAAATATGATTTCATTAGGGAATTTGAATTCCCAATTTTTCCCAACGAGGAATAAAAAATTATAGCGTTTTTTAGATAGGCATTACGACATGCGCATGCGCCAAGGTCGATATGTACGAAGTCCTACAAAACAAAACATGCGTCGAAGTGCTCTGTGTGCCACGGTAACCAAGCGACGTTGATAGCTTAAGCTTGATTCTGCGTCTGTGTCTGTTCCCATCCATGTAGATATCTTATCAATTTGATTCATGGTTTGCAGCAAAATGAGCCGGGATAGGATATTCAAATTCGACAGTCAAACAATGAATTTTTTTGCTAAATTTTCACGGATTTTATTCGTAATATCGACTTATTAATACATTTATCGCAATTTTCCTTCATTTCATTCGTAAAATCGACTTTCATTGTTATTTAATTTATATAATAGGTACATTCAAAAATATTGACGACATGCACATGCGCCGAGGGGTTTTATCATTCCTAGTGCTACGCAGTAGGGTGTCCTTCATTTTTTTTTATCTCTTTCCCGACCCTACATTAAAGTTTGAAAACTTTCGGAATTATTGTCAATTGATTATCTAAACTGACTGGCCTATACGCTCTTGTCCAATATACGTTTCAGTATGCAAATTTGAAAGACTTCCTCTCCATATGATTTGATTTCCATGCGAACATTTTATTACTTTACTACCTACGTCAGTAGACTGACATTCGTCAAAGAGACAGGAAGTCATCAAGCTCTACATCCCCTTCCAGACATATCTGGTTCTTCATACTATAAAAATAAACCGCATTCTTGAATGTCAATGTACCTGTGTAGTGAACAAGGAAAAGATCTTCGGTGAATTTTTATCGTTGAATTCTTCGAGAAATTCCAGCCTCGCAATAGTGCAATACTCTGAGCAAGTTGAAGTAGACGGTAACAACCGCAAGTGCTCAAAAGAATCCTTTCCGGTTTTGGGGTTGTCGGATGAGTCACACCTCTCAAACTCGCAGTATTTGTATCCATTGTTGTCATGGTATTTTTCCATTTACATAGACTCGGGTCGGGAAGGTCTCACTGTACTGTAGAGCTAGACTATCTTAGAAATAACATGTTTCAAAAACTTGAGTATAGAATTACTAAGAAATGTGTGTAAAATAGGATGATAATTAATTATAATTATTATACAAATTATAACAAAAATGATGTTTTCTCATCATCAGAGTCATGTATGATATAGCGTAAAGATCAATGCAGTAAATGCTGTCGAATTCATAACCTGGACGTCATGAGGTCGAAACCCACTAAGCTTAGCAACTGAAGTGTAACACCTGTACTATTAATATTATTAAAAAGTCTACATGACCAAAAAATGTTTTTCAATATCTAGAACGCACATTTTTTCAAGAGAAATTTCTAGATTTTATGCACTTAATATACCAAATTATACTATTTTAAAAACGATAAAATTTTAACATAATATATTTGAATATTTTCGAATTATTATGTCGAAAAAATTTGTATAGTGAGTCGTAAATTATGCAGAATAGTTGAAGCACTGCTTCAAAAAGTGATGTTTTCTCATCATCAGAGTCATATATGATATAGCATAAAGATCAATGCAGTAAATGGGGTTGAATTCATAAACTGGACGTCATGGGGTCGAATCCCATGACGTTTAGCAACTGAATTTTTTAGTGAGGTATATATGAATTTCAGTTAACAGTTTAATCATCATGTGGAATTGGAAGAAAAATCCAAAAACAAGTAAAACAACAAAGTCCGTAGTGTAGGTAACACTCGAACTGTTCATAATATTATAATTCTACATTACCTAACAGGCAAGATTTTACATACTTTTGTAAAACTGTACAGAAAATGTTCTTTGAAAACTTATCACAACGTTATCTAAAACGCTCATTTTTTTAAAAGATATTACTAGATTTTATGCACATATACCAAATCTAGAAATTAAACAACTCAGAAAACAAAATCAACAAATATAAGAGACAGGTAAGTATACTGTTGTTCGACCAGGTATAGAAACTAATGATTCATCTTCATCAAATATTTACCCAGAATTTATTCTTTGTTATTCATAGAAACCATAATTCTGTCACTTCTTTTACAACTTTAAATACATCAAATAAGGAATTGTTTGTAGGACCACTTACCTTACTCGATAAAGTCACATACACCCAAATTTGTCTGAATGTAGTAGAAATCTCTGTCTTTAGTTGTCGTATTTTCTCCGAGAACAATAGATTATTGAACTGTTTCGAAATATATACACCAATATATATATATATATATATATATATATATATATATATATATATATATATATATATATATATATATATATATATATATATATATATATATATATATATATATATATATATATATATATATATATATATATATATATATATATATATATATATATATATATATATATATATATATATATATATATATATATATATATATATATATATATATATATATATATATATATATATATATATATATATATATATATACCTATATATATATATATATATATATATATATATATATATATATATATATATATATATATCTATATATATAATAATATATATATATATATATATATATATATATATATATATATATATATATATATATATATATATATATCGATCTTTTTTTAAATTACAGTATATGCCATGCGATACATCCTTTGAAAGCTCTTGCATTACTTAGTATGTTCCTAGATTTTTATGCGATTCTGTAGCTCTGTTTCACAAGGGTGGCCGTTCAATTGTAAAATTCATCAGTAATTGACTTGACGATAAATGTATCGCATGTCATATACTGTCATTTAAGAAAAAATGTCGATGACGTCATATTTTTGACAGATGTCAAGAAAAAAACAAAACAATTTTGTCAAAATGTGGGAAACTGACAAACTGAATTGACACGTTCCAGCGTTTTCCATAAAACTGAGGACTACCAATTTATTATTGGTACTTGGTAGTCCATACTTTTCTTTCCACAGTGTGTATATATATATATATATATATATATATATATATATATATATATATATATATATATATATATATATATCAACACAAATGTATGTAATGCGTCATTGTATACAATTCCTAGGAAACCTTCGTACCTTCTGTACGAGTTGCAGTACCTGACTCGGAGGATGTGGTGATGCACGTAATACTATAGGCGTAGTCTTAGCTAAAACTGATGATGAACTCTATCAAATTGGTTCTTTCGAGAGTTACACTACGTTCAGTTGCAAACCTACAATCCACTGGAATCGGCCAAGGATTTAAAATTTGCCTTTGCAAAAAGAACTGTAGTACAGCAAGATGTCTGTGCTATAAAAATAAATTCCCAAAATTGAAATTTTGGGAACTTGCTGGATGTCTTGGGGCATATACAGCTAAAATATTTTCATCTATTGGGCACTTCCGGTTGTACCGGAAATAGACCCTAAGGCGCTTATTTTAAATGGGATAGCTACCCTATATATTATTACATTTTTAGATTCAACTTGAAATTCTAGGCAGATTCTATGTATCATGTCCTATACCTAAGTCTGAGCGTTTTTGAAATATTTAGGTTTTTATGTCAAAAACGACGATTGCAAGCCCTAATATAATTATCAATTGTTCCTATAAGGACGCCTTTTTTAATTACTTTGGGTTAGATTCCTTGTTGAAAAGGACCTACTTTAATAGATTTTGTATAATATTTGGATAACTAATCATACAGAGTGTGAATAAGATCTAAAATGAGATTGAGAAAACTGACAAACATCAATTTTTTCAAATGGAAACCCCCCATTTTTCTTATATTGTAGTATTTAGCATTTAAAAAGAAGGTAACTTTGTATAACGTTATCTATACCTAAAATTAGAAGTTTTCGAAATATTGCCAATTTAATATTTTTATATGGCGCTTTTGCTTTTAATATTTAAACAATTAGATCTAGGATATCTACGATTATATTTGACATTTCAAATCATCGTAATGGCACCCCGGTTAAATTATACAAACGAAGATTATTTGAACTTATTTATTATTTATGGACAATGTGATAAATTATTTCAAGAACATGTGATACATTTGCGACCCGATATCCTCATAAACAAAGACCATCAACAAATACTGTTAAACGAATTATAGAAAACTCCAAGAACTTTTGATCCGTAAAGGCAAAAGTGTACAAAAAGAAACCAGTTGTTAATAATGAAAATATTGAAATAGCAATTTTGGGATATTTTGAAGCATATCCAACAAAATCTTCAAGGCAGGTAGCATTAGAATCAGGCTTATCCAAATCGTCAGTTCTAAGAATTTTACGAAAACACAAATAAAAAATTCAAATTTTTCCTACATTCAGTTTCTGAGATATCGATCGATGCAGTTCGTCGTGGTCCACTCTATATATATATATATATATATATATATATATATATATATATATATATATATATATATATATATTTATAAATGTTTATATATATATATATATATATATATATATATATATATATATATATATATATATATATATATATATATATACAGTGGAACCTCTATAACTCGAACCTCGTTAAGTCGAAATCCTCAGTACGTTGAAAAAAATTGCCATTCCCTTCCGCTGAATACCTAAATACGCGGTATCTCGAATTATTTAGACTTTGTAACTCGAACAAAATGTTATTTCCTTACGAAGTATTGATGATACATATTTATACTCTATAACTCGAATTTCAAAACGGAGACTCCGTAAGTCGTACTTGTAATTCCCCGAAATATGTAACAAGTTTGTCCGTCAGTACATATTATTTTGACTGTTAACTAACAACAACATGAGTACAAAGCGGAAACTAAAGACTTTGACTCAACTTGAAAAAAGTGAGGTTATCAATGCGGTAAAAAGTGGCATGGAAAAAAGGACGTGCAGCTCAATACGGATTGCCAGCAAGCACTTTGTCTACAATAATTAAGAATGAAGCCGAAATATTGCGAAGATATGAATCAAGTAGCAATTTATCTAGCAAAAGACGGCGTAAGTCGAAATTTCAGCAGTTAAGTCATATGTATCTCGAAGTTCTTGTTAAGTCGAAAACTCGTTAACTCGAATTTTTTTGCATTTCCCTTGACATTCGAGTTATAGAGATTCCACTGTATATATATGTGCAGATAAACGGAGTATTCCAATATCTTGTAAGTCCCCTATATTTTCAACCAAAATTTTATGTGTTGTTACCTCTTACAAAATCTCATTCGTAAAACATTCTAGATTCAACTCTTCCAGCCGTTAAATCTACCATTGATGACGCAATTCCAGATCAATTTCGTGGTGTTCTATTTTCGCAGTTTTCAATGACGCACAGAATAAATAAATATAGAATCATCGTTTTTCTTTTTAATGGACGACCTTCAGAAGTAATAAGATTTATGTGCACCTAAATGTTCGTTTACTTTGTCGAAGAAATAATGGAGAAAAGCCAATTTGAAGAGAATTGTGTCGCTCGCTATCAGGTGTGAATAATTCAGGTTGACCCATTATACCTGAAAGATCGTAAAGGCATCCTGGCTTTTAATGTGAGCAATGCTCCAACACTGAACAAGGATTTCTTAGCTAAGCGGAAATAAAAACGCGTTCTTTGTCACAGAGACCATTTATAAGAAGGTATCAACATTTTAATAAAATAAATACCTATCAGAATAAATTATAAACTTTAGAATAAAACACACTTGGCTTATGTTTCACCATATACAAATATTTAGATGCTGTATTTAGCAGTAAAGAATAGTCGACATGTTTCGAGTTATGAACTCATTATCAAGACTGACTACAGGAGAGTATTACATCTTATTTTATAAAACCGACAAAAGGAAAGGTGATACCTGAAAATCAGTTTTTTGGTTTACAAGGGGTAATTTACTATTATGGGCGGACCTTATTTCGAGAATTTCAAGAAGGTCAAGGCGCTTTCCTTTGTTACCTGAATGTAACAATTGAGTTTTGTTGAAATCCAGGAAATGATTAAATTTTATACAATGTTCGGAGAAGCCAGTGGTATTTTTATTTTGTAAAATTGACTTTTTATGTTCTTCAACGCGAATGTTTATATTCCTACCTGTTTGTCCAATATAGAAAGCAGGATATTCGTCGCAAATTATTTTGTAAACACCACTGTTTTCTCCGATGTTAGATTCTTCTTTATTATTGACCAAGAATGACTTCAAGTTTTTTTTATTTGTACAAATTGTTTTAACGTTATTTTTCGATAGTCTGTTGCAAATTTTGCTACTCACATTTTGTGCCGAATTTGAGTAGCGAAATTTGTAACAGACTATCGAAAAATAACGTTAAAACAAATGGAAAGCGCCTTGACCTTCTTGAAATTCTCGAAATAAGTTCCGCCCATAATAGTAAATTACCCCTTGTAAACGAACAAATTGATTTTCAGGTATAACCTTTGCTTTTGTCTGTTTTATAAAATAAGATGTAATACTCTCCTGTAGTCAGTCTTGATAATGAGTACATAACTCGAAACATGTCGACTGACTACCCTTTACTGCGAAATACAGTATCTAAATATTTTTATATAGTGAAACATAAACCAAGTGTGTTTTATTCTAAAGTTTATACTTTATTCTTTATGATGTTTCACCAAGTGATGTGCGAGCATTCAATCTCAGTTAAATAAATTTCAATTTAGTAATCAAATCATGAAAAATATACAAGTTGACCATATTCAATTTAATGTGCTAGATAAAGTGAAAAAGGAAAATTCTTAAATAATATAAAAAAATTATCGAACAACTTTCCACAGTTGCAGAGTAGAACGGTGAATTGTTGGTTTCTCCTTGGTAGAGGGCGCTCTGGGTCGTTATCCAGATAGTGTTTCCGATCACGATTCGTATTGGAGAACAATTAAAAATTTGTTAATTCACTTCGAGTTAAATAAGGTGCACTGATGAGATCTAATAAGATGGAAACAGCTGTATGCAGATTTTGAGTCGGGGTGACTAGACGATTTCTATAACTCACTGTTGGACTGTGAATGATGAATTTTAGTAGCGAAATGCATATAACCGGATCCTTTGGAAAGGTGTTTTATAATTTTTTGAATTATTGAAAAATTGTGCTTGTTCACTTTATGTAGTATATCAATTTGGTTTCTTAGAAATTGTTGAATGAATTATTTATTATAAAGCAATAAAAATATAAATCTCATTAAAAATCGCGGAATGTACCTATGCTAAAAATTATTGATGAAATTAGCAGTAGATATAGGTATTTATTAAACTGAAACGTTACAGTAATAACTGTTAATTTGCAATTGATACCGTATTAAACACAATTTTCCTTGGGCCAATGGAACTAGTAACAAATAACGAATTGAATTAATTATCACAATGTAATACTTATAATTATAAAGAGAAGTCTGATAATTGCTTCTTAAGAAATAGTTTGAACACGTTCAATAGTCCCAATAACTAAAAAAATTTAAATATGTTTGTTGGAAGAAATTCGAAAAAATTATGTAGATATTCACTAACATAAATAAATATTTTGATAAAAAATATGATTCCATAGAGTGATGAAGTTATGAATGATAAACTATACCTGAAAATATACTTCATAAAAGAAAGAGGATTTTTTAAACTTCCACTTACACGCCCGGATTTTACTCTATTGGATTATTTCCAAAACTAACGAAACGAGGCCAATTTATCTAACAGATTAACAGCATCGAATTATTGACTCACTCTGAGAGCTGACGAGGAAAAATTTTAATTTTTATGAGTAATAGAATATTTTCAATCGCTATAAATAAAGCATTGGTACATAAGAATAAAAAAAATAATGAATTTATATATTCATAACTTTATAAAGAAATAAAAAAACTAATTTTTCACAGGTTGGAATTCTCTAGGAACCCCTCGGTTATATTCAATTTTCGTATAAATTGCTGTTTTGTGATACCATAGTTTAGTACGAGATGAAGTCAATATTATGAGAAAATGCGTTTACTGAATAGATTTTTATTACAACCTGTGAAAAGTTAGTTTTTTTATTTTTTTATAAAGTTATGAATATGAAAGTTCACCAAGTAAATGCCAATTCAATTCAATTATATATTAATATTGAAAATTTTTGAAAAAATAATCGCGTGTGTAGCATATCTCCGTCTCTAAGGTAATTTCTTAATTTTTGTTCTTTTTTTGTATACAAAAATTCTTAATCCGCACTCAGTCTAGTTAGAGGGGTTATGGAGGTGAGCAAAACCCGAGGCAAAACCTTAAAAGTTACGAACAAATATGAAATATCTACATAGGCCAAGCTACAGAGAGTTTTTCATGTAAAAAGTGTTAGAAGAAAACCAGCTCCGCCATTGTTTGTCAAATAGTTCCACATGATATAGTGATATGTTTTTCACTCGACTTTATTATTTATATCTTTGTTATTAACAATTTTATGCAAAAAATCGCTTTTTTTAGTTTTTTGCTTATAAACTTGAAACTATCAGAGTAATCGTGATGGTGTCAATAGACTTATTGTAGAAAATGAGAAGACGAAAAAAATGAAAGGTCTGACGACTCGATCAGACCCTTAGTCTAAGGAAAAATTGGAAAAAACCGGCCAAAATGCAGTTTTTTCAAATGTTCATAACTCGGTTATTTTTTGAGTTGTAGCGTGGATCCTCCGGTTAGTATTTTTTATCAATATAAACTTTATTTGTGCGAAGAGCAGGAGCTGTCCGATGCATAGTTTTTGATCTGTGGCTATTCGAATATTTTACTATGCAATTTTCCAGCAGACCTGAATGCGACAGGTATGGTCTGATTTCAATTTACAAAAAAGATTTTGAAAGTAGAATTCTCATAGTTCAAAACGTTCATCTCTTGGCCGGTTTTTTTAAATTTTCCCTTAGACTAAGGATCTGATCGAGTCGTCCGACCTCTCATTTTTTTCGTCTTTTCATTTTTTACAATAAATCTATTGGCACTCACGATTACTCTGATAGTTTTAATTTTATAAGCAAAAAACTAAAAAAACCGCAATTTTTTGCATAAAATTGTTAATAACAAAGATATAAATAATAAAGTCGAGTGAAAAACATATCACTATATCATGTGGAACTATTTGAAAAACAATGGCTGAGCGGGTTTTCTTCTAACACATTTTGCACAAAATGCTCACCCTAAATCTCTGTAGCTTGGCCTAACATTGAAATGGCGGTAGTTAAGTAAATAGTTGAAATTCTTACCCTCTAACTAAATCTGGTGGAACTGTGTAGTTAGGTAAAAACTGATAGCCACGAAAAAACAAGAAACCTTTACACAAATAAACCAATAAATTAATTTCAGAGGGTTTCGGGGTGCAAACATCTTCCGAACACCAGATTTTCAGCTCCTTACTCTCAAAAAGTCCTTGAAGGCTAAATTTTCAATATGTTTTTCTCAATTTATTTTTTGCAACCAGTTTGGAAAATTTTATATCATGCAACTTACTGCCACTCCCTAACCCAAAGTATGAAGATGCCAAAATGTTGACGTACATTACCCAAGTTTCAATAGAATTTCTCAGGCGCAAGAAGATTTCGAGATACAGAATTTCAGTTGATTTGACCTGTAATAAAATATGTATATATATATATATATATATATATATATATATATATATATATATATATATATATATATATATATATATATATATACAGGGCCGGCCTAAGGGGTGTGCGAAGTATGCAGCTGCACACTCAAGCCTTTTGGAGGGGCATTAAATTGACCAATTTTTGTAAAGAAAAATAAAAAATTTGGCAAATTTTTAGAAACTGATTTAAATATTGGGAAGAAATATTTAAACTATACTCTCTGGCATATCATTGGAAGCTTGGACCCTAAACAGCTGTACACTTCCCTCTACACCCCTCGCCCAGCGTCGCTGCCAGTTTGTGGATTGAAAAATTAATTCACACAGCTAAAAATCCCAAGCTTCCAATGATTTGCCGCCGACTATAGAAGGAATTTTGTCTTAAAACTATTACAGTTAAAATTCAAGGTAAAACCGAAGATCTACCCAGCTACCCCAATGAGTTCTGAAATACAGTAAGTCTGATGCCCTTGACCAAAGTCCAAGTTCAGTAGAACAGTCGTCTCGTGGCGGGACGCGGAAAGTGTTGTGACTCATCTTCCTGCCTCTCTCCCCCGGCTTTGCTTTTCTAGCCAATTGGCGTCTGAAATTTAGATAGTAAATTCATTCTCCGAAATGAAAGCAAGAAAAGCCCTTGTATAAAATGTATAATAAAAGTGACTATGTACTATCCTAATAGTTAATAATTTTTTTTTGTGTTTGCGCCATTAATAAACACTGTCATTATTGGTTCACTATGTTCTATTGCTTTATTTTCTTTAACCCATGACATATGGAAATTTATCCTAGGTCCGATGGACGGCGATTCCCGCATTATCTAGTAATTGCAGTATAAGCATAAAAATCATTGCAACGTTACCTAGAGTAAAGCTTCCATTAGTTTATTTGACATAATAGTGGTTATAGTACAAGTAAGAGTACTGAACATGTCAAGTCAATCAATAATGAATCCAATTGTCATACATAAATTTAATGTTCTACAAGGCGCAAAAGTGCACAAAAACTGTGTTTTTGGAGCTCAAATTTCAAAAAATTCCATACCTCCCAGACCCCCCTGCAGGGGCATAAAATTTGAGTCTAGCACACTTGCAATTTTCGCCTTAGGCCGGCCCTGTATATATATATATATATGTATGTATATATGTATATATATATATATATATATATATATATATATATATATATATATAAATTGTTGATGGAATCCGTCGTTACTACGTGATAATTTAACATGATGAACAAATCTAAATTTTGAGTTAAGAACTTCTTAAGAAGTTCTTAACGAATGCGGAGTAAGTTTCTACGGAAACCTAAAGAATCCACAACAAACCATCATTGTTGCAAAATGTGTAATGTTTTCTTAAAAAATTCATATCCCTTGAACCAAGAACGATATCGAGACGAATTAAAGAGCAAAACGTTAAGAATTAATCAGAATCTGCAGAAAAACATACACCGGAGTTTAGATTGCAGAATTACTCTACTGGATGTTACAAACTTCAGGGAAAAATATTCCTTAGCTATTTTCCTTAATATTGCTACATGTACACTTTTTTTTGATTGATGAAATTGAATAACATCACTCAAACTGTATCTATCTACATTTTGAAAAAAAAAACATTTGAATCGGACTATCGAGAAAAATGTTATCATCCATTAAATTTCATCCAAATTTCGGCTGTCCCGAATTTTAAGTCGGTGGGTTTATATATATATATATATATATATATATATATATATATATATATATATATATATATATATATATATATATTTATTCGAATTGTTGTTGCCTGTGATTTATTTTTAATCTCTTGATAATTATTAGCAATAACAGGCTGGTTGAATCTTAAAAAACTCGATTTAATTAATAAATTGACGTTTCACTATGACATTCATAGTTATTCAAAACTTTTGAACAAAATTGAAAATTCTTTGACATTTATTGACTTGATAAAATTGAATAGAAAAGATTGATCTGTCTTGTTAAAAATTCTTTCAGTCTAATATTAACATTCAAAATTGTTTCATTAGAAGGCAAGGGAAACTACAGAAACCTTTACCTATGTAATGTTCGAAAATAATAATAATAGGGTACTATTTATTTAACAGAAAGAAATTAGTCACGGGAAAATATTAAAAAAGTAGAGCAGAATTATCGGTATAGAACGTTTATATGGAAGCAGCCGTTGACACGTGTTTCGGACTCTTTGGTCCTCATCAGAACGGCGTAGCTAAGTATTGGATTGAAAATTTGGAGATGAAAATAGTTTAATAAATAAAATCCTCTGTTATGGAAGAAAATCACTTATTTGTGGTTTATTGTTTGAACTCTCCGGTATGGGAGATTTGGTCAAACTTTGCCACGGAGGCGATTAATTCCATCCGAGAGATCTTAGAAAGAGTAAATTGATATTAAAAAAGAAAATTAGTTTTGGGAAAATATTAAACAAGTAAAGCAAAAATTATCGGTATAGTTCGTTTATATGGAAGTAGCCGTTTTTAATGAAATTTATATAATAAAATCCTCTGTTATGGAAGAAAATCACTTATTTGTGGTTTATTGTTTGAACTCTCCGGTATGGGAGATTTGGTCAAACTTTGCCACGGAGGCGATTAATTCCATCCGAGAGATCTCAGAAATCGAGTTTTTTAAGATTCAACCAGCCTGTTATTGCTAATAATTATCAAGAGATTATATATATATATATATATATATATATATATATATATATATATATATATATATATATACCAAAAAAATCTCGAAAACCATTGCCAATGAGGTCTGAAACGGATTTAAAAACTACTGCCGCACTTCACTGTTTACTTTCGATACAGTGATTGCACTGTACCTATCGAATATCAATAAAATTTTAACAATAGTTCATAAGAAACGAATATGTTTATCGATATTTCCCAGTACATTCAACTCATTACCGTTCCATATATCAAACTAGTTAACTTATCAACTAATTAGGACCACCTTAGCCTCTTAATTGATTCAAATATCTAGTTCGGATCGAATATCACATTCTCCAATTAATATCAATGGTCCCCGTAATAGGATAAATTTTAATAGACATTCGGAGTTTCTTAAAATTAATTCAACACGAAAACCACAACGGAACATGTGCTGGTCGACTAGATTGAAGTTGAATCAACTCGACACGTGAAATTGTATTCTCGAAGATGTCTTCTCTTTGTTGGCCAGATAATGAAAGATTTGCCTGGGCTACCCACGAATGGCGTGAGGTCATTAAACGACGCACTTCGCTTAATTCGTACGGTATATTCAGATTTATTTTTTGTAACTAAATTAAACTCCACATATCACGCATATTAATCGAATGTACAACTCGAATATGAAACAATTTCCCAAGTGGGTTAATCTTATGCCGATGTGTAATTATTTCATAAATATTTCAATTTAAAACATTTTAATTAGAGCTAAACTAATCACTGAATATTATTAAATTTTTTTTCTGTTGACTGTGAAGGAATAGAAACGTAACTATCATTGCAGCGTTAATTGAGTTAGAAATATTTGTTGTTAAGATAGAAAGTTCACACTGACAAGTTACATTTTAGATTATTCAAATAGTAAACGAGACAGTGGAAATCGTAAAGCGTATCAAGTATAATGAGGAATGAATTGAGAAGCATTTGCTTGAGTTTTGACAGTGAAGTTTATTGATACAAGACTATACGAGCATTCTTGTTTCTTTAAAGAACAAGTATTCAACTCTCCATCATTATCTGTTACCTGCCATATGTCATGTATTGTTGTCGTTTTATCTGGAGACGAGAGATTATTTTTAAGACGTAAATCGTGGTTCTATGTCAATAGCAAATGCAGAACGACTCCTATTCAAGTCATATTTTCCCCGAAAATAATAAACTATAGCATTGCTTATCAACAGTCAACAGGTCAAAAGTCAGTGAGTTGCGGGGGTGGTTTTCAAATCCGTTCTAGACCCCTAGACGATTTTTAATTTTTTTATGCCTAATTTGAGTAGCAAAATTTGTAACAGACTATCAAAAAATAACGTTGAAACAATTTGTACAAATAAAAGAAACTTGAAGTCATTCTTGGTCAATAATGAAGAAAAATCTGACATCGGATAAAACAGTGGTGTTTACAAAATATTTTGCGACGAATGTCCTGCTTTCTATATTGGTCAAACAGGAAGGAATATAAACATTCATGTAGAAGAACATAAAAAGTCAATTTTACAAAATAAAAATACCACTGGCTTCTCATTGTATAAAATTTAATCATTTTCTGGATTTTAACAGAACCCAATTGTTGCATTCAGGTAAAAAAGGAAAGCGCCTTGGCCTTCTTGAAATAAGTTCCGCCCATAATAGTAAATTGCCCCTTGTAAACGAACAAATTGTTTTCAGGTATCACCTTTGCTTTTGTACATTTTATAAAATAAGATGTAATACTCTCCTGTAGTCAGTCTTGACTTGAAAATAAGTTCATAACTCCAAACATGTCGACTATCATTTAATGCTAAATACAGTATCTAAATATTTTTATATAGTGAAACTTAATCCAAGTGTGTTTTATTTTATACATACACACACACACATATATATATATATATATATATATATATATATATATATATATATATATATATATATATATATATATTTTAAAAGAGACAACTTGAAAATGTTTGTTGATAATAAGTATAATACACGAAGTATCTCAAATATGCATATACAAGTACCTAATAACCGTAAAAATATAAACAAACGATTCATTACCTACCTGGGACCTAAATTTTATAATATTATACCACTGGAGATAAGACAAAAAAATCACATAAGAAAATTTGGTGTTGCCTGCAGAGAGTATATTAATGACAATTACTAAAAATTTGTCAATTTGTTGGATTAGTATAGAAGCATGCCTGAAATGTTACACGTACGAGCGAGCTCGTTTGCACCTGCGATGCGCGCATCGAGCGTTGGTTGTGCTGAGATTTTCTTTTCTTGTCTTCACATTTCTCTTCTTTTTTTCTCTTCCATTTTTCAGTTCTCTTATAATTCATTTATTTTAATTTTTTTCATCCTGCATGTTATTGGCGTTAATTTTACTTTAGACTGTAAGCACATACAAGTATTGAATTACTTAGGTGCAATAAAAATTTGTATGAAATATATAGAATAGCGGTATGTAATATCTATGTTATGACATGTATCTTTGGTAAATATATTATTATATATATATATGTGTGTGTATATATATATATATATATATATATATATGTATATACATATATGTATATATATATATGTATATATATATATATGTATATATATATATATATATACATATATATATATATATATATATATATATACAAATGTATTTTTCAAATCTTTTACGCGTTTCATTCCGTGAACCAAGTTTTTCAACTACTTCCGACCGCGGAAATCTTTCTGAACATATATATATATATAAATATATATATATATATATATAAATTTGAAATAGCAAAAAATATCTAAATCCGCCACTGATTTTTAGGGTGTTGTCTTTGTTAGGTCGGGTACTTCTGGGAATACATTCAAATTACTTTTTGGCATTCTGCGGACAGTGCAGCGGACACTTATAACGAAATTTCAACAAATCAAAATATGTGCACTACTACTACACCAAAGTCGAAAAACTACTTAAATTTACTTAAATTTAGTAAAGAAAATTTTATCATTATCTGAAAACAATAGAGCAGCATTCAAAAAAATTATCTTTCTTCAATTTAGTCACTCTGTTATCCTAATAGTTGAATATTTACATACCTCTATAAATTGTCTTATATTCTCGAGAAAGAAAAATATCATCGATTGTTCATCATAAAAGATGCTGAATAATCTGAGTGTAGTCAAGTAAAACATTAATTAATTATCGAGAACAGTGACTGGAGGCAACATCTAATTGTTTACAGTTACAGGAGTAGTTATTACCGCTATGAATTTCACTCGTAAGTACAAGGAACGAAAATTCTGTTTGTCCGAAGCAGTTTATGTATGGAATATCTACATAATGTATTATATGAGGAAGTGAAATTTATTTGTATGTGTAGTAAGTTCTGAGGCTGTAGACAACCTAGTCGTCGTTATAAATCTTAGAACGCACTAATTGGCACAGCACATAGAAATGAATCCTTCTGAAACCTAGAATGATATGCATCAAACGAATATATAATTGTTTCCTTTATCTGGTATTCTATACTGATATTATTAAGAAGTAAATCTCAACTAATGAAAAAGGAAAATTCAACATTAATAATAATAATAATAATATATACATATATATATATATATATATATATATATATATATATATATATATATATATATATATATATATATATATATATATATATATATATATATAAATGATAAATACATTTTGGATAGATGGAAAAACGAAGATGTTAGGAAAGAATTGGAAATAGAGTCAATGGAGGAGTATGTTGGAGAAAGGCAGATGGGGTGGTAGGGGCACTTGATGCGAATGGAGGAAGAGAGACCTGCGAGACAGATATGGGAGGCGAGGGTGGACAACAGGAGAAAAAGAGGAAGACCTAGAATGACTTGGGACGATATAGCTGCAAAAGAAATTCTAAGATGGGGGTAGAGCATCTTTGAAACCAGAACGTTGGCGGCAAACAGGGAAGAATGGAAGAAAATTATTAAGTTTAAATTGTAGTAATAGAGTATTATGTTATTTTGAGATCCAAACACCGAAAGGTATTATTGGGATTTAGATTATATATATATATATATATATATATATATATATATATATATATATATATATATATATATATATTTATATATATATATATATATATATACACTGGCCAGCAAAATTAACGCACCACTAAAATTTGGGTCAATTTCAAAGTTAATTTTCTCGCGAACTGCTGAATCGATTTAGATAAAAAAAATTTTCAATGTAGATTTAATCTTCAGAAATGACGTTATGCAAAGAGAGAAAATTTAAATTCGAGTTTTAGGCATATACTGGGTGTTTGAAGAAAAACTGATAAAATGCACAACTTTTGTCATATTCTGTGGGAATTCCCATCAACAGTATTAGGTGTCTCTCTAAGTCAAAATATAGCCCCATCTTTTACAAGCATTTTGTTTTTTTATTTACTTTTTTATCTTGCTTATTAAATGAAATACGGAATTTAATGTAAAACGTAACAACTAAAATTTATTTAAAAAAAATTTGAAATAAAATCTTAAACATTAAAATAAAAAGTCAACATCGGGTGTTTTCTCCCCTACTCTTATAACTGATTGACATCGACGACCCATATTTTGAACCAGACGTCTAATTTTTGCTTGATCTATATTTGTCCATATTTCCCTCATAATGTTTTCTACATCATCCAAAGAGGCAGGTGGGGGTTGATGATCTCTGAGCTGCCTTTCATTATATCCCATAAATGTTCTGTAGCGTTAAGGTCTGGACTACCTGGAGGCCAATCTAGGACCTCAATATTCACCTGATTTAGATAATTTAGTTCTATTTCCGCAGTATGTGGTCTGGCATTATCTTGCATTAGTATAAAATTATCTCCAATATAACCAGCCATAGGGATCACATGCTCTGACAAAATTTCGTCAATGTACTTTTCGCTATTTAAAGGTGCTCCATGCAAGGACATGATGTCTGTACGAGCTGCCAAATAAATTCTGCCCCAAAACAGAGCCTCCATTAAATAACTCGGTTTAGCGAATATTATTTTGTGAATAACGTTCGTTTGGCTGTCGAATAATTTCTGAGCTTCGATCCTTGCTGTCGAGATAAAACTTCGTCTCATCAGTGAACAAAACTCGTTCCCAATCTTCAGCAGTCCAGTTCACATGTTCCCTAGCAAATTGAAGTCTTTAAGTCTTTTTTCGACATTAAATTCCGTATTTCATTTAATATGTGAGATAAAAACGTGAATAAAAAACAAAATGCTTGTAAAAGATAGGGCTATATTTTGACTTAGAGAGACACCTAATACTGTTGATGGGAATTCCCACAGAATATGACAAAAGTTGTGCATTTTACTAGTTTTTCTTCAAACACCCAGTATATGCCTAAAACTCGAATTTAAATTTTCTCTCTTTACATAACGTCATTTCTGAAGATTTAAGCTACATTGAGAAATTTTTTTATCTAAATCGATTCAGCAGTTCGCGAGAAAATTAACTTTGAAATTGACCCAAATTTTAGTGGTGCTGTTAATTTGCTGGCCAGTGTATATATATATATATATATATATATATATATATATATATATATATATATATATATAAATATATATATATATATATATATATATATATATATATTATATATATATATATATATATATATATATATATATATATATATATAAATTTATCAGACAATCTTCCAAGGGAGCTGGTTATATGTATTACGCGACGTGAAATCTGCATTCACAATGCAACAACGAATTATAGAAAACGTCATCTCGTCTCAAGGGGGCATCCATTAATTACTTGAGATAATTTTAGCGATTTTCTGTTTCCCCACCACCCTTGGTGAGATGTCGTGAGTTCTTGCTCGACCCACTCACCCCCTCACGGAATCTCACGTGAGATTTTTTGAAATGCATATTTGTTATATGAATTAGTTAATCTGTGCTTATTTTATTAGTTCAAGTAAATCAGTAATATTTTATAAAAATGTGAAAAAAATTAAGTTAATAATAAAACAATGGTTGTAATAAGTCACAGTTTTTTCAGTGAAAATTATTAGTGCATCGTATGTTTATTATAAAAGGTTATGGCATTATTTTTTTATGAATAATATTCACACCATTCCGTTTATGAAAAAGAAATATTCACTCCAAAAAAAGTATTTACTGTTAATAAATATTTATGAAAAGTTAACGAATAATGTTAGAAAAATACTTTTTCATATTTAATAAATGACTAAATTGTTTCCAGCCAAATGAGTTTATTTATAGTTAATAAATTCTTCCATCAGTGCATAATTGAACCGCTATGAATATTTTTATGAATCATTCAGCTTTATTTTAGTGGAGAAATATTTTTTACTTAACTTTACCCAGTTTTCTCGCTATACTGTTTCTTGCGAAAAAAAAATTAAGTGATATTGAAGAGACTACCCCCTACCCCACGTGAGATTGAGTGAGATTTTTCTCATCCGATTCAAAAAATTCTTTAAAAAACTTTTAGACTGGAATTTCATGGTGGACATAGGCTATATATTATCGCGTTGGAATAATAGTGTATTGTTTTATTAGGAGTAAAAGTGATACTTTTTGTGGCGAGACTAAATGTTTATAATAATTTAAGACGACCCACAAAAAGTGCTTTTCTCCAAAACAGGCGATTTTTTCCGCAAACGTTGTTCAAACGATAGAATTAATATAATATCTTTGATAAGAATTAGATGTAGAAAAATGTAAAACTAGATTGCTTTTCTTAAAGGTTTTGTAGTTGTCAAGGCAACACAAATTTGACAATTCAACAAAATAATTAAAGTCACTTATCTACGCATTATAGGACTGTGCGTTTTTAAAAAATTGTTAAATTTGAGCGGTGCAACCTAAAATAATTGTAATTTTACCATTAAAAATAACTATCGTCGATAAAGTTCAAAAATTTAACTAGTATTTACTTTCTCTAACTCAAATTTTTTGTTCGGCCGTGAGCTCATGGCCGGACAAAAAAGTGAAAACAAAATGACGTCTGTGAAATCAAACTTCAACATTAAGAACTGAGGTTAAAAAAGTCGTAAATTTTTAACGTTTGCGGAAAAAATAGTTTTTTGTGCCAGTCAATTTTTCAAGTAAGGTCTACGAAAAAACGGCGAGGCATATGCGTTTTTCACAAACGCTGGCTAAAGGATAAGAGATATTTCAATGGTTTCTATAAAAAAGTTGTAGGACTCAAAAAGATCTATAAAAAAGTAATCGATACTAAGACAAATACACAAATTAATAAAATCTAGCTGTGCTCCCGTATCACCCGCGTAGATTTCAAATAGTCTATTAACCTTAACATAAAGATATATGTCGTCGGACTTAAGACCTTTTTGAGTACCACAGCTTTGCTATAGAAAGCATTTAAATATCTTTTACCGTTGAGGCAGCGCTTGTGAAAAACGCCGATTGTTTCTTCGACAACTCTAGTTGCCAAATTGTTTGCCACCAAAAGCCCTTTCAATTTAACGCAGTAATATACAGTGCTTTCATGATGAAAGGAACAAATTCATTAAAAAATTAGGTTTCTATTTCATGTTAAAATCCTCGGACAGGTCGATTAGTATTTTTATTTGGGCATTTTTCGCAATAAGAATTTTGTATACAGGGTGTCTCATTCAAGAGCTATGGCTTTGTCATTAGTTTTTTTAAAGGTAATACCCTGTATATTATTTCACTTTACAATTCTACGATAAATTCTTATCACTTTTTGTGAACATACCATATGCCTCAACTTGATGGATTCCCAGATTATAACGGAGATAGTGGAGCACCTGGAGATTTAAAATGTGGATTAAAAGTACAAAAAAAAATTTAGGTAAACATTGTCATTAAATCTGAAGAATGAAATTTAACATGTACTATCTGAATACATTCACTTGGTGCCTGTATAGTCCGCAGTTTTCACGTTTTTAACGCTCCAGGCACTACATTACTTCATTGTTTAAGAAAATGCAATTACTTGAGAGAGAACGTATTGAAGTACTTATGATGATTGGTTTTGGAGATAGGGTGCGTTCACAAGAAGAAGTCTGCAATCTATTCAATGAAAATCATCCTGATCGTCCGCCAATTACTAGATCGACAGTCAGCAAAATTGAATCAAAATTCAGGAGATACGGCCACGTTAGAGATTTACCTAAAGGAAGACCACCGAGAGTATCTGAAGAAACAGTGCTGAACGTTCTACTAGAAACCCAAGATAACCCTCATACATTCATTACTACAATTTCCAATAATTTCAATTTATCAGTAGGGTCCGTGCATAAAATACTTAAGGTAAATAAGTATCATCCCTATAAAATTAAGCTGGTACATGAATTATTAGAAGACGATTTTGACCGCAGAGTAAAGTTTTGTGAGCAGATTCTTGAAATTCATATTCAACATCTTAATTTCATTACAAACATAATTTTTTCTGATGAAGCCACCTTTACTTTAAATGGCCACGTCAACAGACAAAACTGTAGGTATTGGGCGACCGAGAATCCTCATTGAATGCAAGAATGCCACACACAGCGGCCTCAAAAAATTAATACATGGGCAGCGATTGTTCGAAATCGTATAGTTGGTCCCTATTTTTTTGAAGGAACACTAAACGGAGAGGACTACTTGAACTTTCTCCAGTTCGAACTCATTCCGGATTTAGCTGTTTTGTTTCCTAACCCACAAGATCCTGACATACCTAATAACGAGATATGGTTTCAACAAGATGGGGCACCTCCTCACTATTCAATCGCTGTTCGACAATTTCTTGATGCAACTTTTCCCAACAGATGGATAGGACGGAGAGGTCCGATTGAGTGGCCGCCAAGATCACCGGACATAACCCCATTGGATTTTTTCTTATGGGGTTATTTGAAGTCTAAAGTTTATTTGAATAGACCAAATAATATTGATGATCTAAAAAGAGAGAATCAGGCAGGAAATAAGACTTATCAGTCCAGAAGTAATTGAAAATGTGCAACGGGAAACATTGAATCGACTTCAAAAATGTCTCGAAGTAAACGGACAACAGATTGAACATATGTAAAAATTAAATTAGTAATTACATTTGTGTGTTTTCATATCGTACCTCTCATTACCCACTATCTCCGTTTCTGGCAATCCATCGAGTTGAGGCATATGGTATGTTCACAAAAAGTGATAAGAATTTATCGTAGAATTGTAAAGTGAAATAATATACAGGGTATTACCTTTAAAAAAACTAATGACAAAGCCATAGCTCTTGAATGAGACACCCTGTATACAAAATTTTTATTGCGAAAAATGCCCAAATAAAAATACTAATCGACCTGTCCGAGGATTTTAACATGAAATAGAAACCTAATTTTTTAATGAATTTGTTCCTTTCATCATGAAAGCACTGTATAATCAATGTCCACCCATAAAGTCCATTCTAAGTATTGGTGAAAGATTTTTTTCAATCAGATGAGTAGTTTGGGAGATAAAATTGTTGGGACAAGCAGTTTACATTTTACTATCGTATTCTTGTAATAACAAAATACAATACGCTTACGTGTCAAAGGTTGTAGAGGGGCAAAGTGCGTATATGTAAGAGATAGATATACAGCACATAGTGGCAATTATGTTAGAGCTGACAATTTAGGGATATTTCTTCCCTAACCTTTTTTGCAGTGCGCCACTAGAAGATTCTGAAATACAAACATCCTGCAGATCTTGCAAGAAAAATTTGTGAAACTTTTTATATCTACAATGTTTTCTGAATCGTGTTACAGTATGATTTCTGATCAATATTTTCATATGAAAAATTAGCCCGCCTAAATGCAATGAATATGTTGCCACTGAAATACTTTTCTCCTAGCTAAAAAAGATCACTTTTTTCGTCAGGCTATGTCGAAAACTGATTCGTTTTTATATTATTTGCGATGGTAATTTTGATAGTTTTATATTTAATCGCATGATGAATAGTGTCTCCACACCATGTTTCCAATTTCAGTATTTCTTTTTATTCTTGTCGGTCGAAATTTCCCCAGAGGGCTGCAATAAAACTTAAAAATAGACCACCCCAATTTGATGTCTTGTTGAATGAAGAGCAGACATGTAATAAGACAACACAAGCTAAAAATATCGTAGTATGAAGTAGCACTCTCAAAACAGGGTTTTCGTGTTTACTATAATATACCATGATCTCTTTTGCGGTAGTTTGGTAGTATAGTATATATTCTTCGTGCTCTATGAACTCTTTTTCTAAATATTAGCTTCAGGAAGTTGATATTTCATTTTCAGGTTTTCATTCTTTTATATTGAAAAAATATACTTAGTTCAATTCTTTGATTGACTAGCATTAAGTTAGATCAATAAAATTCTAATAGATATATATATATATATATATATATATCATATAAATCATATAAATCATATAAATCATATAATTTCAATCTCCTGAACCTACATGAAAACTCCTGGGGGCCCACATGAAGACTCCGCGGGGCTCGGTGCCCCCTGAAGAATCCCTCATAAAAAATTTCAGTTCTCTGGGTCCCTATTAATAGCAACATAAAAAAAAAAAAAAAACTAACGATCTTACAGATCACTGTATAATCGTCATTCAGAACCTGGTCAACAGATGGTGGATCGTGTATGACAGGTCACTGTATTCTCATCATTCACAATCTCACCAACAGAGGGGAGGGCATTGGAATTGTATTCAAAATTTAAATGTTTAACGTATTACAGTTCTATGCTCCGAGATATCTATGATTCAAGATGACATTTGACAGTTACGAATAACAGATCGGATGACGTATGACAGATCTGAGATATCTATGATTCAAGGTTTACGGAATCCTCTCTGCGCAAGTTAGTTATATCACTCGCTCAATCCTAATTATAACAATGGGTTGATGGATGACCGGTCTGAGTACTAGACTCTGGTGCACAAATTCTGCGGTTCGAATCCCAACACAGCTTTTTTCATTTATTAATATTTCAGCTAGGGTTAGGATCGATGGGAAGGAGTGAGAGGACTCTCATGAGAGAGAGAGAGAGAGAGATAGTCAGGGCCCCCCAGGCCAGGATCGAGGAGAAGGAGCGTCTATATTAGATGACAGAGGGCCCCCAGGCCCCATGACGTCATAGCATCCATCTTGAATACCGATTTGACGTAGACGGAAAGGTCCCCCCACCTCGATGGCCGCCATTGTGGATTAGAACTGTCTTAGTATTAACTATTCCCCTTTTTAATCAATAAAACTATAAGGTCAATTTCATATTCGATTATTTTTCAGTTGAAATGGAATAATTGAATCTCACAAATATACAAATATATTTTAAGAAAATTCATCCTTCGTTTGTTAGTTGTTAAACTTTTGTAATTTCAAATGAATTAAGCAAAACCCAGTTGAGATTCCTGGAATGTTTTAGTTGATTTCTTGTTACACAGACAGAACTAATGTCACGTTAGCTGCTGCAATAAAAAACTTTTAATTGAACGTCAAACCAACTCACTATTACAGGTAAAATAACTGGAATAGAGGTATCGCATATATGTTGGTACAAAAAGAAACTATTAAATTATGTAATGTTGCAACTATGTCATACGTCAACATAACCAACGGCAACTTGTCAAACGTCAACTAGGAGTGCATGCTGAATACTGTATGTTAAAACTGTAGATGAAAGTTATTTGACAACATTACAAGACATTTAATTAACTTCTCGGTGGAATTCCAGCCATATTTCTTTTAATAAAGCTCCGTCAGTGAAGTCATATTATCCCTTCATTTTTACATACAAATTCCTAACGCCATAAGTTAATCTGGAGGGGCAAAACCTTGAAACCAAAAACAAAACATGAAATATTTGCATTGAAATGGCAGCAGTTGAAGAAAATAATTGAAACCATCAAAAGCACCTATCAGCAGCTTAATACAATAATTTCAACGCTCTGATCTCTAATCGATCCAGCTGTGGAGCTGCGAAAAAGGAACCTTTATATAAAAATGACTACTACTAATACCTCCAAAATAATCTTCTGTAACATCAATTTAATTTACGTACAAATTTTAAACCCTCCAATTCATTTTGGTGGTGGAAATTGATTCAAAGACCTTTAACCTCCATACTCCCTTCAGAAAATACTAGAAGGCTGAATTTCGGATATGTTGTTCATATGTTATTTCCATATCTTTGGCCACCGGTTTCAAAAATTTCTGTCTTCCCGCCAATCCCTGCCCAAAATTTGGTAATATCCAAATTTTGACTGAATTTGCCCAAAATTTTGGTAATTTTGTTCTGCCTGAAGAACAACCTCAGAAAACAAGTTCAATTGATCTTATGGGGTTCACTGTATGCCAAATGAACTGGGAAATATATATGTAGGTATATAAATAAATATATATATATATATATATATATATATATATATATATATATATATATATATATACATATGTTTATATATATAAATATATATATATATATATAAGTTTTTGATAATTATTAGCAATAACAGGCATTGTGAATCTCAAAAAAACTCGATTTTATTAAAAAGTTGACGTTTCGCCACGACATTCGTGGCTTTCGATAAAGCCACGAATGTCGTGGCGAAACGTCATCTTTTTGATGAAATAGTTTTTTGAGATTCACCAAGCCTGTTCTTGCTAATAATTATCAAATAGTTAAAAATAGTTCACAGGCAACAACAATTCAAATAAATATATATATATATATATATATATATATATATATATATATATATATATATATATATATATATATATATATATATATATATATATATATATATATAATATTTGAAAAACTTGGTTCACGGAATGAACCGCGTAAAAGATTTGAAAAATCTCGACGTTTCGGCTCCTTTTGCGAAGCCATCTTCAGGAGAATTAGAAAGGGAATAATTCAGAATCGTGGCCTCAATCTGCCTACTCCACGAATCGAATTAGGAGGAATCGGAAACAATACGATTGCGTGGTCTCAACCTGCCTACTCCACCAACCGTACTGCTTCCTGTCAACTCTGAAGTCTCTATCTACCTACTCTTCAGAGTCAACTGACGGGCCGATCGTCGCGTGGCCGTATTTATAGGGGAGGGGGGCGGGTACTCACGCTCATCAGTGCGGGATGCACTCTGATTGGGTGTGACATGGCGACCACTGAGAAGTGGTTTCCATGCTGATGGGAGTCTGTGACTGTCATCTCTGGTGTTCAAACAATTTGGACGTTTTTCTATTTCTACAGCTTCACGGAAAATTCGGGATTTGAAAGATCGGACGGGAGCAATAGTTCTTGTATTGGGGAAATCGATAATGTGGCCTGTTTGGGTGTGATGTTGGGAAAGTGCGTTGGTGATATCTGAGTGTCTTACTGAAAGTGAATGTTCTTTGGCACGCACCTGAATTCGTCGGTTCGTTTGTCCTATATAAGAACGAGGACAATTGGAACAGGGAATCTCATAAACACCGTGATTTTCGTTAGGAATTTTATCCTTGACGGATCTGACCAGATGGGAGAGTTTTTGTTGAGTAGTGAATATTGTTTTGATGTTTGTGTTTTTGAGAGATCTTGCGATCTTATCTGTTACTCCTTTGATGTAAGGAAGAAATAATTTAGGTGTAGATTCTTGTTCAGTGGGATTGGAAGGTGGTAGAGGTGGGGTGATGTTTGTGTGTTTGCGTATGCTCTTGTTGATTTGATATGTGTTGTAACCGTTCTGTAATAATATATGTTTTAGAGTGTTGAGTTCTGATTCACGGTGTTCGTCGTCAGATAGTCGAATGGAACGGTAGATTAGGGTATTAACTACAGAGTTAAGTTGAGAAGGATGGTGGTGAGACTGGGCGTTCAGATAACGGTTTGTATGGGTGGGTTTACGATAAACTGAATAGGAGAAGCCTTGGGATGGAAGTTTTTTGACCATGACATCGAGGAATGGCAGGGACCCATCGTTTTCCACTTCCATTGTGAATTGGATACTTGGATGTATGCCATTCAAATGATTCAAGAAGTGGAGCAACGAATCTCTGCCATGGGGCCAGATCGCAAAGACATCGTCTACATAACGTAGCCAGCATGATGGTTTAAGGTCGAATGACGAAAGAGCTTGGGTTTCGAAATGTTCCATGAAAATGTTGCCTATGACGGGGGAGAGAGGGGATCCCATTGGGGCTCCCTTAATTTGTCTGAAGAAATTGCCTTGAAAGATGAAGTAAGTGTTGGCCATGCAGTGTTTGATCAGGGATAGGTTGTCTGGGGATATTTGATGTTTGGTGTCTAGGATGGAAAGTGTTTCTTCAATGGGGATATTTGTAAATAAGGAGACAATATCAAAACTAACAAGGAGATCAGTTGGGGCAATATCAATACTTTTGAGGAGTTCTATGAAGTGAAAAGAGTTTTTGACGTATGACTGGGTTTGTTCGGCAAGGGGTTGAAGGGTTTTGGCGAGATATTTCGCAAGAGGATGTGTTGGACAATTGTAAGCGCTGACAATGGGTCGAAGTGGAATATATAATATATATATACATATATATATATATATATATATATATATATATATATATATATATATATATATATATATATATATATATATATATATTTATATATATAAATATATATATATATATATATATATATATATATATATATATATATATATATATATATATAATATCTTTTGATTATTATTAGCAATAACAGGCTTGTTGAATCTCAAAAAACTCGATTTTATTAAAAAGTTGACGTTTCGCCACGACATTCGTGAAACGATTAGAAATAGTTCACAGGCAACAACAATTCGAACGAATAATTATATATATATATATATATATATATATATATATATATATATATATATATATATATATATATATATATAGCAAAAAGAAAACTAATTTTTATTGGATATTTTTAGGTTTTTTTTCTACTAATAAAGCTGGTAGTTTAAAATATACTTTTCGAAGGTAATGGCCTCTTACCTCAGTATTTAATTGAAATAAAATTTTTACAATACACTCATTCTAAAAACACAATGTTTACGTCCTCTTTGAAATATTAAATATTGCATTTCATTAAACCTGTTCTGTCAATGTTAATGTTCTTCTTACGTTCAGGGCCGGATTTACGAATTTGCCGCCCATGGGCCCAAAGCATTTCGCCGCCCCCGCCTCCCGAACGCAACAATTTGCCAGATCTAAAATGAAACTATTCGAACAACAATATCTTAAAAATGAATTTGAATAACATCTTAATAATATCATAGCTTTATATAACCTCACTTACTATGATCTAGGAATAATGCTAATTACTTATTTGTTATGTGGAATATTTGCAGAGAATCTATGATTTCCGTTTACACCTCAAGATATCGTTTTAACTGTTCGACTAAACATAGTACATTTACTGTTATCATAATTAACGGAAAAATATGGATTAAAGACAAAGTTACATGTTTCGTCACTTGTTGCCGACGAGATTTAAAAATAAATCAATTTCGTTTTTTTTCAACGTGATTGTAACATCAGGAAATTAAGAAATCAAAAAGGATTCAATGATAAAACTGTTTATTGAGAGCTAAAACATTCAATTCATAGTGAAACTTTTCGAAAAGTTCAAACTCAAGTAAATATATTATTTCATATCACGTATCAAATTTGCAACCAATTTAAGGGTACGGAACATTTTTTTATTCAAAATTAACGGTTTTCTTTGATAAACTGACGAAAAAAAAATTTCAAAAGTTTTGCAAACTTGACAGATACTTCGAAAAAATATACCGAACAGTTGTATAAATTTGCAACCTTTTACGTTGACCGGAAGATGTTTATTCATAATTTTTTTTATTCGTGGTCATTTTTTCGGGCAAGATGGTCTCGAAATAATTACAAAAGTTTTGAAACTTGGTTGCAAATTCAGAAAATATCTATTCTGATGCATTTGAAATCTTGTATACGGCCCGGAACTTTATGCAATTTGCAAAAATATGATTTTTGGATTTTTATATTTTTGCAAATTGCATAATGTTCCGCACCGCGTACAAGGTTGCAAATTTTCAAATGCATCAGAATAGATGTTTTCCAAATTTTCAACCAAGTTTCAAAACTTTTGTACTTATTTCGAGCCCATCTTGCTCGAAAAAATTACCACGAATTAGAAAAATATAAATAATCATGTTTCGGTCAGCTTAAAAGATTGCAAATTTATACAACTGTTCAGTATATTTTTCCGAAGTATCTGTCAAGTTAACAGAACTTTTGAAATTTTTTTTTGATCAGTTTATTAAAGAAACACGTTAATTTTGAATAAAAAAATGTTTCGTACCCTTAAATTGGTTGCAAATTTGATACTTGTTATGAAATAATATATTTAATACTACTCCAAGTTTGCAGAACTTTTGGAATTTTTTTCACAAGTATAAGGCAAAATTCAATGTTATTGCAATTTTAACAATGTTCCGGACTTCGGAAAAGGTTGAAAAATTTCATAGGCTCTACAATAAAGTTTGAAAACTTTTGGAATTATTGTCAATTGATTATCTAAACTTACTGGCCCATTGCTTTAATATTAGCAAATGTATCAATGACATCAGTCAAGCTTACACGTCAAGTCTTTTTCTCAAATCTTTTTCTATGCTAAAACAGCTGAGTTAACTAAACTTTTCTGGCCAACAGTTGATCTTAAATAATTATGTACTCGTGAAAGAGTAGAAAATGAACGTTCTGCTGCACAGTTGAAGGCTGGTGTACACAAAAACATCTTTAGAGCTACCCTACTTACAATTGGATATAAGTCCTGGAGATCTTTTGACAAAATATATCTGTTCAATTGTGGCCGCGACATTTCTTTTGTACTGGATGTCTTTTCTTTGCACAGACCTTTCAAATGATAACATTCAACAACAACAAAAAAAGAGCTTCAATGTCCGTTTAGTGATTAGTGTATAAATCTGAGTGAAAACAAAAATTCTGCATAAAACGCTATTGATTTTTTAGCAAAATTTAACAGGCCTTTACAATTTGCCGCCCCTAAACATTTGCCGCCCTGGGCCCGGGCCCATGTGGCCCATGCCTAAATCCGGCCCTGCTTACGTTAGGTGTCCTGTTATTAGTGAATATATATATATATATATATATATATATATATATATATATATATATATATAGAAAACAGAATTCTTCGTGTTAACGATACACGTTCGTGGCAATTAGGCAATTAGCTCCGCTAGGAGGTTTGTTTGATTAGTTTCAAATAAATGTCCTAGTTCACTTCATTATATATATATATATATATATATATATATATATATATATATATATATATATATATATATATATATATATATACTTATATCAGACTTCAAAAAATCTCATTCTCTTGGTTCAGGAGATATAAAGGGATTCAAAAACCTCTCCCGGACCTCACCGTTGACTTTCGATACAGCGTAATACAGTCTATTATTTTCATGAAAAATACGACTAATAATAAAGAGTAATCTTTAAATCTGCTATTTATAGACATTTACTCGGAGTCTGCCTAACTGTTTATTTCACATTCCAAGATGCAATTTTACATAAAATAGAAATTATCTTTTGAAATTATTAACTTCAAGTAACAGCTCGTTAATTATTCGTTTTTCTGATGAATAGTTATTACCATTATATTTTTTGATCACTGGGTGTTACTCACGTCTTCCGTATTATGCGTATTTAGAATATATGTAGTAGCAATACTTCCCACTATCACTATCACAGTGTTTCCTTTGTTAGTATACCCTAATAAATGAGGCGGTATAGTGATAATCTCCAAGTGAAACGTGCGCATAGTACGTTGCGCAAAGGAACGTAACATTTCACTTTTAGTTAACGCTCGATTTTACTCCTCATAAAATTTTCATACCGCGGGCTAAATATCGAAAATCGTTTCTTGAGGAAAACTCCAATAAAATTCAGAAAACGCATTAATAACAAAGCATAACTCAGCTTTTGTATATGTTCAATAATACAAGTAATATATTCTAATACTTTAGAAAGCATTATTTATGAAAAGAAAGAGTACTAACATCAGTTGGACTTGATAAATTCATGTTTTTTATATCCAACTTGACCGTGAAAAAGAAAAACTGATAATGCATGTGAAACACGCAAAATAGACGCTCCTTTTAACCGAGAAAACTCACAAATATTTCACAAAAACATTCCTCCTGTCAATAAAACACCAGCCACTTCCATTTAACAGTCGATCGAATAAAGCCAATTATTCACTGGCAGCTCAGCTCTTCAGGCAATGCAACATTTCCCGACTGAAACACGAAATCGAAAACAGAATATTATTTCAAACATTTTTGTTTATTCAGGATATCGTTGCTTCCTTTCCGTTTTTCTGTCTTTTATGCACACGCAAGCTGATAAAGCCATTAGGGTCCTAGTCTGTCAGAATCGAAAACTAGGTGCCCTTTGTTCCAACTTAACTATGCTTTAAAGTTGGTTCATTCAAGTGCATTCGAAAATTATCATTTAACTCCGTTGGAATTCGTGCCGGGAACGATAATCTTAATTTAGCATCTGCATTGCTTGAAAATTATTGTTTTGCGACGTTTCTATGCGACGAAATATGATATTCAATTTATTCAAAAATGAGTCATGATTGTGCTGCAATCTATCTTTTGCAAGTTGCATAGGATCGGTCAATTTTTCTTTATGATATGTAACCTTTGACTAGTTTTCGAGGTAGAGCTCTTTGAATACAAACGTATTAAATTTTTGAAAAAAATATTCCTCGAAGTTTTGATCAAAAGTATTTCAAAGATCATATATATTTATTAAAATTTTGATAATAATAATAATAATATAATAATAAATTTTATTCGTACGTTGGCTAAAACAAGCATGTACACGTCATAATAATGTATAAATAGAATTTTAGAATACACATATAAATAAAAACATACTAACATATCTACAACATAAGTTACAAACACCAGCACAGAACTATGTGTAACAAAACTCTTCGAATGAATAAAATGCATGACCTAGTAGAAAACGCTTAAGCTCTTTTTTGAACTTTACAATACTACTAATGCTAGTAATAAATGAAGGCAATTTATTATAAACAGTAACAGAAACATCTTTGGGACTCTTTTCATACAACGCACTCTTATGCTTAGGAAAAAGTAATTTCGAATAATTTTTTGTATTATATGAAGCACCCAATCTCGCAAAAGAGGCAAAATTCTGTCTAGCGTACATTGCTGCTTTGAGGACGAATATCGAGGGCAGAGTGAGTATACCATGGTCAACGAAATACCTCCTACTGTATTCTGTATTCTGTATTTTTGGGAGTGCAGTCGAGACCACAGCACTTAGGCCCCATCGGGCCCTTTGTGCATCCTCCCCGGGAACATCACCAGCCTAGGCTCCCAACCATCCCAGTCGTTTGAAAAAGAGGGTGATTGCACCTAGGGGGATTTCCCTCAAGGTGGCTAAAATTGGCCACCGTTCACCCAGAATGGATTCTCGGAGTGACAAGACAGCGGGGCATTCACAGAGAACATGTTGTACCGTCTCGTCTTCCTGTTCACAGCCTCTGCAGAGAGGTGTGTCGCTTAATCCCATATTAAATAAGGGCTTCCGAAGTTGGCAGTGTCCCGTTAAAATTCCCACGACATTGCGTAGTTTTCCTCTGGGCATCGCCAGGTAAGTCATTGCTGCATCTTTATTGGGATAATTTAAAAGTTCCCTGGCAAGTCTGCAGGTGGTTGTTTCATCCCATAGGATTTTGAATTTTTGATGGGTGTTCTCTTTCATCATTTGTGACTTTGCTGTCAGCGGTAGTAGGCTGGAAGGGCCAGGACCGAATATGTTCAGGCCGGCTGCTTTTCTAGCCAATTCGTCAGCTTTTTTGTTGCCATTGCATCTCGAGTGGCCTTTAACCCAGCCCACCATAATTTGGTTTGTATGGGCTGCACCCGCAAGTGCTTGATGGCATTCCCATAGTGACTGTGAAGTTATTTTATGATTCTTCAGGGCCAGTAACGATTGTCTACTATACCTCCTACATGACTCAGTAGGATGAAGGCCAAACAAGAGTCGAATAACTCTCTTCTGTGCAATGAATACCCTCCTCCAACCAGTTGATATACCCCATAATAATGTGTGGAAAGTGAGGTGCGTGTGAACCATAGCATGATACACACCTACAAGATCTGTAAGTGCCATACTGGACCTCAGCTGAAGAAGAGCAAAATATCCGCTACTCAGCCAGTTGCAAACATGATTCGAATACTTTAAACTAATGATAAGTATGTTATTTATTAAGTTCATCAAGACCTTTTCATTGTCAGCATAAATTTACAATTCATATGAAAGAAATATGGTATATGAGCAAAAAAGAAAATGAGCGCAACAGACAAATTCACTATTTGGAAGGGCTCTCCTGCCCAAGGGAACAATCAGACCTCCGTGTAGAAAATCGTTAAAAAGTTCTTGCCAAGATCTATCCAACAGTTTTTTTTCATAGAAAATTTAGTAAAAAAGTTTCGGGATTCAAATTTTCATAAAAGCAGGTTTGAATATGCATAAATCGAAGGATTCCAATCATATGGAAAATTGTTTATTTTCCTTGAATGAAATAATCTCATTATTCTCATTATTAACGTAATTTTGTTCTAATCAAGGTTATAGATAAATCATTTGGTTGCTCAGAATTGACACCTGACTTCCTGAATACCAGCGACTGTTGGAGAATTTGAAAAATCGGTTTTTAATGATGGTGTGACATACGAGATAGTTAATTATTATTTGAGTCAGTATCGTGAAATCAGGTCCGATTATGTGTAATAACGAGAATAGTATAGACAAATTCAGTTGGTGTAAATATTGAACTGATCAGGACTAAGATTTAAAATATTTGGATTCATAAGGCCGAAACTTGATGTAAATTAATAAACATATTAAAAAATGGTTAATAAAAATAATTTACACTTGCATTAGATAAAATATGCATGTCGCACGTTTCAAGAGTAACCTCAAGCGTATTTAGATCGGGTGTTCTTAATGGTCATCATATTGATAGGATTAAATTATGTATTATTATTATTACCATTTAATTGAATATTTGTAGTGATGTTATTTTCATTGGCCAGCCTTCCTTAAATCTTTATATTTTCCTGTACTCATTTGGAGTCCAAACAGTAAAAGTCTGATAGTATTTTACGAAGTAAGTATATCTTAAATTTTATGGAAGAATCAATGGTTTTTTTCTTTCGTTTATAACATACATATGTTTGGGATTATTATTGATTCTAGTCTCCGTTATAAGATGCCCAAATTGACCAGTTAGCCTCGAAACTAACAAAAAATATATTTTTACTGAAATCGATGTCACACCAATGAGTTATTAAGAACAGCTTATTTTGCTTTAATAGAGTCTTCAATCAGATATGGACTCTAAGTTTGGGGTAATTGTGCATCCGCTACTAGAATATTTGCACTTCAAAGAAGAGCGGTTAGAATAGTTGCTGGCCTTAGATACAGGGATGATTGTAGAGCAGCCTATATTAAACTAGGCATTTTGACTTTTCCTAGTGTATATATCTTGGAAGCATTGATTTTTATCCATGAAAATAAATCTAAATTTTCTTTGAATGGAGGTAGCCATGCATATTCCACCAGAAATAGGGATCTTTTGAGGAGTGATTTTCATAGACTCACCTTATCACAGAGGGGCCCATTTCATATGTCAATAAAACTTTATAATAAGTTACCCTCCTCACTTCATGGTTTGTCTATACTGAATTTTAAACATAAAATTAAAATTTTTTTTAATTAGGTGTTCATTTTTTGATGTGGATGAGTTTTTGGATTCACGTTGTATAGATCTTTATAGATTCGCTTCTCTTCTTTTTTTATCAAGGAAGAATAATACTGTTATAGGAGAGTTAAGACATGTTGCGTCTCCGAATTTGTTTCTCGTCTATTCCTGTTAATTATTTTATATTAGTGTTTGTAATACTTGGTATTTAACTGTATGTTTTTTATGGATATATTACCTACTAGTTTTGTAAGGTATAACTGTTGACATGTGTGAACATTGTAAATTTGTAAAACACGAATAAAAATATTATTATTATTATTATACATACATTTATGAAAGGGACAAGTAGTAGAGTAAAATGAATCAAAATTTGCATACCACATAAAAGATTTATTGATAAATATAACAATATTTCGACGAAGATATATAGTTTTTAATTAATATCAAATGTTGATGATTCATTTAGAACGTGATTTTTTGAATTGATAGTACACATATCAGGCTATCTGATCCTGAATGAAGTAACAAGGTTTAATGTTTCAATTTTTCCGTAGCACGCCCAAGGACGTTTACCGCTTCATATGTGACATTTCGTGCGAAACGTGTTCCTCGGGTGAATTATTTACGTTTTATTGCCCAAGTAAATAGTTCGGCTTTATTCAAGCTGAATTTTTCAATAGGTACCGTGTTTTAGACCGTAAAAACCTGCGAAATGCGAGCATTTAGTTTTGATTGTGGAAATTTCATAAAACGTAAATTAATTATAATTTAAAATGAAATGTTTACCCACAGTGTCCCCTTGGCACACACGTTGAGCGTTAAGCAGTGTACCAGTCTGTTGCCCTCAAAAACCAGTGCTGTTTCCAAAGCAATAATGTTTCGCCAAATTCACGGTATTTCCCTACAATCATTGTATTCAATTAGAATAGTACGTGAAATCGTATTATATATACATATACATAAATATATATATATATATATATATATATATATATATATATATATATATATATATATATATATATATATATACAGGGTGTCCCACAATTTTTTAGACAGGCTATAACTCTAAATCGGCTGAAGATAACTTCATAAAATTTGGTATGCAGCAATTGGACGGATTTTACAATATTGCGAATCCCTCATGACGTCAGCGAAATCATCACCGTAGTTATGACGTCATGTCATTATAAAATATCAAATGTAAAGGTGGTCGTGTGACTGCTCATATTAAAATTCTTTTTATTATTAATTCAACCATGTAATACACTTAGTATTTTAAAATTTATTAGTTGTGTATTTTTGATCAAAAGGAGTTTAACAAAATAAATAAATAAGTTTAATAAACAAATTTAATCACATGAAAATCAGGTTTGAGGCTTGTGTTGAAATTAATTGTACAATAATGGTATTATTGCCTTGATTTCCATGTGATTAAATTTTTTCATTTATTTTGTTAAACTCCTTTTGATCGAAAATACACAACTAATAAATTTTAACATACTAAGTGTATTACATGGTTGAATTCAGAATAAAAAGACCTTTAATATGAGCAGTCACACAACCACCTTTACATTTGATATTTTATAATGACATGACGTCATAGCTACGGTGATGATTTCGCTGACGTCATGAGGGATTCTCAATATTGTAAAATCCGTCCAATTGCTGCATACCAAATTTCATGAAGTTATCTTCAGCCGTTTTAGAGTTACAGCCTGTCTAAAAAATTGTGGTATACATATATATATATATATATATATATATATATATATATATATATATATATATATAATATTATATATATATATATATATATATATATATATATATGTATATATATATATATATATATATATATATATATATATATATATTTATTTATTAAATATACATATCAATATTAAGAAAGCTTTTAATGAAGAAATATCAAAACATAATTCACCAAGAGTTCAGAGGAAATTTGATACATATCACACATCGAACAATGTTTGAAAATCTTGGTCCCGGGGGTCTACAACGGACATACAAATACCTTGGCACAGTACAATAATACGACTTGACAAAAAAAATTTCGTTCTTTGTCCTAAAGTTTATTTTATACTTTTCCGGTTGATTATGCACCAAAACGAAAAGAAAATACATTTTCGCTATATAAAGTTTGCTTTTGAAATGACTAACAACATGAATTAATTATAAAACAAAATGGTCAGAGGAAATCAAAAAATGACTGTATATTGACGGAATAACACACAATTTAAACAAAATTTGCACCATATATTAGATACAAGGAGAATGTACAATACAAGTTAATACTGAAGAAGGAGGGGACCTCCGAAACGTTTATTGATATATTTCTAATGAAGCTGAATTGATGATATCTAATTTACCTCGCACTGTCAACCATAACCCAATTGAATATATATATATATATATATATATATATATATATATATATATATATATATATATATATATATATATATATATATATATATATATATATATATATATATATATATATATATATATATATATATATATATATATATATATATATATATATATATATATATAATATTTCATTTCCGTTTTTGCCTGTGCAAGATTTTTAGTTAATTCCTACAAGAAGTTCGTTTATTGTGAAGAATATTATTTGCAGTCATACATGAAAACCATCCACATAAATTTGGATAATTGTTTTCAATTCTTACCAGTTAAATGGTATTAAATTAAATATAAAACAGCCTCTTTCGCGAATGTGTTTCACCAACTAAATATGCTTACATTCGTAGATGACCCTCATTTTAAACATTAAGAATGACATGAAGAAAGTAAATTAAGGATTTTACCGGAAAAAGTAAATTACTTACTTTCTATTTCGCTTGTGATTATTAATGTTTTTTTGTACCTCATAACCCCAGATGGCGAAAGTTTATAATTTTGAAATTCTACATTAATCTGATATTAATAGCAAACTGCTAACCTATTGTTATTTTAAACAGGAACTTCCAAGGCGCAAAAGTTGATGAGAACACTAACTTCTTGTAGATGATCACAATAGGTACACTATATCCTTTCAGAGCAATTGAATGTCACCATGAAATTTTTCAAAATTCGCACATCTACCGATTACTAACCTATTAGCAATATAGTTACTCGGACGAAGTTTACATGATAACTAGCTCAAATGGGAGGTAGAAAATTGAAACTATGTATTTACCATCTCTGCTAGGCATAAAACTGGCCTGAAGATGAACTCTACTTAGTTCTGGGAACCCAACAGTCGTTTTATTGCTGGTGCTTTTAATACCCTTTATTTGAGGTTGAAGTTAGGGCACAATATTTTACAAGCATCAATAGGAAATGCCGAACCTGTGAAGAATATTTAACAGAAATATGCTAAAGTGCCTAATTTTAAATATTCTTTATCTATTATAATCATTTATTCTGATTTTAGCTCTAGTAAGTATTTCAAAGCATTTCATAAGTTCCATCGTCATTTTACATCTCGAAATCTATGTATTCTAAGGATATAAATTATGGTACCGGTTAAATAACCACTCTGGTTCATAGAACACAAATTTCTTGGAGAACGACCATACGAAACTACAAAATATTAATTCCTGTTTTCTTTATTAACGGTCATCAAAGTTATGTAGTCGTTTGACGGATCTGATAAATACAATTGCTATTAATTTGTACTTTCTGTTTACTACCTACTGCTTACCTAAAAATTCCATATTATTAGTTCAAATTTACTTATTCGTTGTTATAATGACTGAATTTGTGTAAATATTGCTGACCTCTTATTTGAACAAGCTATTTTTAACTAATAATTAGGTTTCAGTGGCAAATTATAAAAGGTATCTTCCTGAATCTAGTGAGTGTTTAACTCAGATTATGAAAGAACATTTAATACCATGGCCCCGATTTTCATTTGATGAATCGGCAATTATCTCTTAGATAAGTAATAATAACATTGGTTATTATAGTCGGTGGGTTGAATCACAAGATGGGCATGGATGACTCAAACAAAAGTTGCTCAGAGGAATTATGCACCTATCGAAATATTGAAAAACTGAATTTACAATGTTTACTGTCATATATATATATATATATATATATATATATATATATATATATATATATATATATATTTTTTTTTTTTTTTTTTGAATCAAAATAACCATCAATTTATAGAAATTTACATTAAGAAATAATAGAGTCAGATTCCAGAGCCCCCACCATCACCAGGCGTTACCTATTTTCTCAGCAATAATATGTATGGGATGAAGTAGTGCTCGTATGTACTTTCAGTGTATGCATACCTACTACTTTGTGCCGACGGTCAACTTCTAGGTACCAGGTGCAAAAGATGGAAAAAAACTCAACATCCTTTTCTTATTTTCTCAGTCTTGATTTTTATATATGGTACTCAGGGAACTATTTCAATAGCTTATGCAAGCAGCCAGACCGATCCTATGGGCTAAACATCCCGCCAGACACAAATTAAGTGTCCCTATGAGTACGACAGTATGAGCGAAATGTCATGATTTGCTCTATAAGCGCGATAGTGATTATCTATGCGCGTCGATCTCCCTTCTATACATACTGTCATGACATTTCGCTCATAGGGATACTTTATTTGTGTCTGGCGAGATGTTTGGCCCATACGATCGGTCTGGCTGCTTGCATAAGGTATTGAAATAGTTCCCTGAGTACCATATATAAAAATCAAGACTGAGAAAATAAGAAAAGTGAGTTGAGTTTTTTTCATCTTTAGCACCTGATACCTAGAAAATGGCCGTCGGCACAAGGTAGCAGGTATCCATACGAAAGTACATAAGAACACTACTTCATCCCATACATATTATTGCTGAGAAAATAAGTAACGTCTGGCGGCTCTGGTATCTTGGACTATAAGAAGACGTTTATTAAAATTTAATTTCCCCTATATTTACATTAAATGACAATTGTTTCGAGATTTAGTTACAAACTAATTTTTAAAATATATCACAGTGCTTATAATATGTTATCTGAAATATTCTACTAATAGGTATTAATAACAGGGGGTTATATTTATGATTTCCAGAACGGTATAGCAGGTATTTACTTACTTGGAATGGCTTACTATTATTAGGTTTCAAATACCAGGTTTAATAAAGGTGAATTACTAAGTACAGTTTGTTCATTGAGTAAAAAATTTATGTTTTAAAATTTCCCTAGATTCTAATTTACTTAATTTTTGAGACTTATTTTCCGTATTCAAGACTTTAAAATTATGATTGAAATCATGTATTTCTTCTATTAAAAAATAATATTGGTCAGACGAGTTGATTCTTTCATAATAGATTCAAACAACATGAAAGAAGTTATGTTAATAATAAGAGCGACTCCCATTACTCAAACCATTCAATAGAAGAAACACATGATTTCAACTATAATTTTAAAGTTTTACATACGGAAAATAAGTCTCAAATATTAATTTTTTTAGAATATATGGAAATTTTAAAATGTAAATCTTCAGATCTTCTACTCAATGAGCAAACTGAACTTAATAATTCACCTTTATTAATTTATTAAACCTGATATTTGAAACCGCATAATAGTTAACCACTCCAAATAAATAAATACCTGTTATTACCGTTCTGTACATCATAAATACAACCCCCTGTTATTAATACCTACTATTATTATTATTATTATCATTACATATATATAAGGGCAGAGGGACAGGTCCCTATTATGCACAAAAATAGAGACATTTCAAAATAATGGCCTACTAGCATGTACGTATAAAAAAGAATGAAAATAAAATGTCACTACAACAGACCGAAATAAAAAGAAAATACAATATTATAAAATGAGAAAAATAACCATTATCTACTCCAAAAGAAATTTGTTCAGTCTGTTTTTAAATGAGTTTGTAGATGAAGCAGATACAATGGTTGCGTTGAGATTATTCCAGCTGTGGAAAATCCTATTTGGTAGGAAGTTCTGTCTCGACCTAGCAGAAAAGTTTTCCTTCTTGAGCTTGCACTGATGACCTCTGAGACGTTCGTCGCGATTAACGGTATACGTATACATCACGTCGAGATTTCCAAAATTGAATTTTAATATTTTAAATGTAATAATCGGGTCACCACGGTGGCGGCGAATTTCGAAGGAGGTTAATTGAGCAATAGAAAGTCTTTCCTCGTAAAAGGGTCTTCTCAGTCCAAAGGGCATTCGAGTAGCCCTTCTCTGGACGTTTTCCAGAAGAGTCCTATCGCGAGCCACGTCAGGATACCACGTTGGACCAGCGTACTCGAGAATCGGTCTCACATAAGTGGTGTAGAGTCTACAGAAACATCTCCGAATAAGATATAACTTCGACTTCGCACCCTTACAGGTACTGTTTACGATCGCTCCAAGGTCGTTGAAGTAGTAGAACATTTCAGATAATATACAGGGTGTTCTACAACCTCTATGACAAACTTTGACATAAGGTAGGTTGCTTGATTTTGAACATATTTTTTTCAATAAACATGGGTCCGATTCGTTTCTGTTTAGAAGTTACAAGCATTCAACCTTTATTAACAATTAATTATAAAAAATTAAATTAAATGATAATCACAAAACTAAAGACTATGAAAATTGTTCGAAATGTCCACCCTCAGTTTGAATGCAAGCCTCACATCGACGAACTAAAGATTCAGTCACTTGAAAAATGAGATTTGGATCATTTCTTATTTGGTTAGCTGCATCTTGAATTCTTTCAAGTAACTGCTGATGGGTAGCGATTGCAACATGGTAGACCAGCTGCTTCATGTGTCCCCATAAATAAAAATCCAGAGGATGGCCATAATATTGGACCTCCTTGGCCTATCCATTTATTCGGGAAATGTTCATTTAGCCAAGCAACTACTTGTCTTCCCCTATGTGGCGGTGCACCGTCGTGCTGATATCACATATTTTGAATAATATTAAGTTGTACGTCATCAATTAACTCTAAAAGGTCGTGTCCTAAGAAATGTCTATAAAGATCTGCATTTAAACGATCATTTAGAACATGCACAGGTAATAAATTATTGTTGAAAATGCCACCCCAAACGTTGACACTTGATCGTTGCTGAAATCGTCTTGGTCTAATTGCATGTGGATTTTGCAACGCCCATACATGTTCATTATGATTATTATTTATGCCATCCCTAGTAAAGCACGCTTCATCAGACCACATGAAGAGCGAAATTAATCTATCCTTTTGTGCTTGTTGCTGAAGTAATCAGCGACAAAATCTTAATCGCTGTGGGGAATCTCCAGCATGCAACGCCTGTACATTTTGGCGATGAAACGGATGTAACATTTCTCTGTTCAATACACGCCATACAAAATTTAGTGATACATGAAGGTTACTAGATATACACCGAACACTGATTGAAGGGTTATCAAGGACAGCATCTATCACATTTTCTTCATCTTGTACATTCACTTCAGTAGGGCGAATGGTCTTCTTTGGAGCAGGATTACCTTCTTCCCGAAGTCTACGAAATGATGCACTAAACACCGTGTGGACAGGTTGATGTCTATTTGGATGCCTGCGTCGGTATTCTTGAGCAGCTTGTCTGGCGTTACCATTGGCATAGCCATATACAAACACAATATCTGCATATTCCTCATTGGAGAATAAATGCATTTTTTATTTAGAACTTTCACACGAAATATCTAATAAATAATTAAAATGACACTAACAATTAATTGTCATAACAACCGATATTTATATTTATCAGCATTACGTTTTTTTATTGAAGCAGGTGTATATTTTATAAGTGTGCATTGTTTAACATGCTTAGTGACTTTCTATCACTTCCTGGTTGACTGAAAAAATTACGATTCTTCAAATGCTTGTAACTTCTAAACAACAACGAATCGGACCCATGTTTATTAAAAAAAAATGTTTAAAATCAAGTGACCTATCATCTGTCAAAGTTTGTCATAGAGCTTGTAGAACACTCTGTATAAGCACTGTGATATATTTTAAGAATTAGTTTGTAACTAATCTGATGAAGACACTGTGTTATCGAAACATTTGTCATTCAATGTGAATATAGTAGAAATTAAGTTTTAATAAACAGTCAGTCATAAAATGACTGACTTAACTTGACTAATTAATATAGAAAACACAACTCTACTTATAGCTCTTAAATAGCAATGACGTATGGAAAGTTATGCTGATTCCAAAATTCAAAAGTTTTCTGAATTGACTACCAGACAGTGTTTTGTGAATTTCTAAGGTTTCAAAGGTAGGTAATTTCATTTCGAATATTCACGGTAGATATGAGGAAGTTGCATTTCTGAGATGTCAGGGAATTAGTGGTTTCTATTTATGCGGTGGGTGGCTTTACTAGGGTCTGATTCGTGCTAAATATAGGATTTCAAATATTTTATGTATAATGAGTATACAGTATGCGGAATTTGAAGTAGTAATAATTAATAAGTTTGGACTCCATACTCGAGTCAACTTGCAGATTCAAACGTAGTAAACAATGGTGATCTAGTGATCAAAGCGTGTCATACGAATTGTTCATAATTGATTTCCCCTTTAAATAAACTTCCATAAACATTGAGCAGCAAAAACAGAACACAATTTTTTTTTTAATCTGCTATAATCATGTTTGTTATCTGAACTTCGTTTCGAGTTCGATATCGCAGTTTCTTTACCTGCAATAAAAAATTATCAGTTTGGATACTTTTCATGTCAGTGTTAATTTTATCTTAAACGGGTAAACACTGATTTTGTTTTCATTATTTTTCCTTGAAACTTGAAAATGAATGTGCATGGTCGGGTTAGAAATGCATTATCCTCAGAGAATTGTGTTAGAGTGGTAACATTAGTGGAGGAAGGTCGTAGTCAGCGATATATCGCAGAAAGACTTGGTGTGACTCAATCTGCAGTTTCGTATGTTTTAAGAAGGCATAGGGAAAATGGGGATCATCAAAGAAGACCAGGTCAGGGTCGTAGACGCGTTACCAATGCTGTCCAGGATCCATGGTCCAACAAGTCCTTCGAAATCTGACATTAACAGCTCCCGAGGTGCAAAATGTGGCTAGTAGGACTTATGGAATCCAAATAAGCTCAAGAACCGTGAGAAGACGCTTAAGGGAAGGAAACCTGACCCCACGGATCCCAGCTAGAGGACCGCGTTTGACCGTACAGCACCGGAGAAATAGACTTCAAATGTCGAGAATGCACGTTAATTGGGAACCAGCCGATTGGAGTCGAGTTTTGTTTACCAACGAGTCAAGATTTTCCCTCTACCATTCAGATAGACACGTAGAAGACCTGGAGAACGATACGCATAGTGCAACTTCGTTGAAAATATTCGTCATGGTGGTGGCAGTGTTATGTTTTGGGAAGGCATCTCTTTGGGAGGACGTACGGAGTTAGTGACGCTTCGAAGGGGCAATGTTAATGCTGTTCGGTACATTACGGACATTCTTGAACCTCATGTGGTGCCATATGCTGAAAACTTTGGTGCTGATTTCGTTTTTATGCAAGATAATGCTCGGCCGCACACAGCTCAGGCGACACAAAATTTTCTCCGTCGTGAAAATATTGATACTATGAATTGGCCAACTAATAGTCCTGAACTTAACCCCATCGAGCATGTATGGGACATGATGGGTAGGCGCTTCAGAGCACTCCCAAATCCTCCGAACGATTTTGATGGACTTACTGCTTCCATTTCTGAGATTTGCAACGACATCGATCAAGGAGACATAAGGGAGCTTATTTTGATCATGAGGCGAAGATGTGAAGCTGTCATACGATCTAGGGGTGAAAACACTCGATATTGACAATTTTCTTCACGGGTGTGCTAGAATTTAATTTTAGAGATTTTTTTTTATTTTTTAAATTAAAGTTTATTTCATCATTTTTTGCAATATAATGGAGTGTAATGAAGTAATTGAAGTTTTTTTTACGTTCCTCACGCAAAACCAACGAGATAACAAATTTTATATAAAAATTCACTTAAAAGTCTTCTGTGATCTAATATATATATATATATATATATATAAATATATATATATAAATATATATATATATATATATATATATATATATATATATATATATATATATATATATATACTGCCGGCTAAAATTATTAGATCACAGAAGACTTTTAAGTGAATTTTTATATAAAATTTGTTATCTCGTTGGTTTTGCGTGAGGAACGTAAAAAAAACTTCAATTACTTCATTACAATATATATATATATATATATATATATATATATATATATATATATATATATATATATATATATATATATATATATATATATATATATATATATATATATATATATATATATATATATATATATATATATATATATATATATACCTATATACATATAAATATATATATATATATACAGGATGAGTCAATTTTTTGTAGCAGGACTTTTGCATCTTGTGAGAGACATTTATATATATGCTCAGGAGCTCCGTTTCTGATATGAAGGGTGCCAAAGTTTTATATTTTTCTGTTTTTTTCTAAGTTTACTCCTATAATTTTCAAAATTATAACTCAATATTTGGGGTTATCAAGCATTTTTGAATACCTACAAGGTGATACACTTTTGGGGGTCGTTTCCAATTCAACCCTCTCGAACTTCTATATCCGTGCCGCCTCTGCTTCCAATGAAACATCAATTTAAATTCTCTCTTTATTTTGGATACTTTTTGCTCTCTTGTATGTTTTTCGAAAACTGCATGGATGCATATTAAGAATATTAAATCAACAATTCATAAAAACAAAATGTCGAGTAAGAATTTCAGAACATAAACATAGTTTAGAAATAAAAAATAAGTGAAATAAGTGTTCAAAATTTAATTTCCTAGAATTACAAATTAATAAATTCAATTACTCAGGTTTTCTTCTCAATGTTAGGTAGAAATCACAAGCAGCCCCTTATTGAGCTTGTTCAACAATTTCCAGGATGTAGTTCTGTTTGAATTACAGTATTTTACGTAAGTTCATAGATAATTAAGATTCAATATGGATATCTCTGTAGTCTTTTACCTTATTTTAATCAGCATCTGACGAAGAAGGAGAACTATGTACATGACAATTTATTAAAATATAGGTACATGTGAAAATTGTTATCATTACTGCTTTATTATGTATATCAATTTAACCAAGTATCAGCCTCATCAATTAATAAATTAATACAGGTATATACTTAAAGATTGCACTTCCACATAACTTGGTTGGACAACTCCGCACCCGTTCATTTCCATCAATTGAGACTGTTACAGAATTGACCTTAACAGTTTATTATTAATATGAACTTTCTCTCCGATGCAGGGAGCCAATTTACAAGTAAAATGGTTCGGAATAATACCAAGGATATACTCAACTTAGTTACTCAACTCAATGGGGTAGGGATACCTAATAGAAGATACCAACCGTTATGCAACTTGGAAATAGTCTATCGTGTGAATTCACTATTACTTACTCCCTCTAATTATACAGTTCAATTGTTTGGCGTTTATGTCAAAGCAGTGTGGAACTGATAAAGTGAAAGATTGAATAAGTTGGCATTGAATTGGCTATTTTTAATTCTGATCTTAATTTTGAGTCAACATCTACAAAATGGTTCTACAGCGTCTCCACGGATGGAGTGCCCAAGAGGTGAAACTTTTTCAAAAGTTGAAATTTTCACAAATTATGTAATTCTGTTGCCGCTATAACAACAAAGACTGAGAACAAAATAAAATAAACATTTAAGGGGGCTCCTGTACAACAAACGCGATTTTTTTGCCCTTTTTTTGCTCGATATGAATAATGGCAACAGGTAGGCAGTTGAAATATTCACAAAATACTAAGTTGTATTTTTTATTTGATGATAATAATAAAATCAAAATAAAATAAATATTTAAGGGTACGTCGGCACAGCGAGGTATAAGCGAATTCAGCTTCACCGGTTAACCCTACGTTTTCAGTGTTTGTTTACTTCCTCACAGGAGCGACTTGGGTTTTTCTCCCTTATTTTTTTGTGATTTGTTGTAACAGGATTAATTAGTGTGCTATTTTTGTGTAGTGGTAGTGGCGTGTCACCGAAACGAAATATTTAAAATGCCATATAGCTGCTGGGTACCGGGATGGATATATAGATTAGATTAGATTAGATTTTTTATTGATCAAATTATTACACCTTAGTGCTATGACAAGTCAATAATATAAGTAGGTATTATAATACAAGCGTAATTTCATTATAACCCTATAGAAAAGTAAACATTCAACAAAAATTGTATATATACGAGCACAAATATAAAATAAACAAACATATAAATGTAAAAATAGAGGTGCACAGAGACAGTACACCAACCATAGTCACTAAATCGTAAATCTGAAATCAGACACATCATAGTAAGCATTCTCCGAGAGGTGCCTTTTCAGTTTCCTTTTGAAATTCGGGAGGGTTGCAACCTTCATTGATTGGGGCAGTGAGTTGTACAATGATATGTATGAGTTATATCTCCTTGTCATTTCTAGTCTCTGGTTTGGTACTCTAATGTTATCCTTGTTCCTAGTATTATACGAATGGTTGTTTCCACTTGTAGTGAGTCTTTGTAAATTTTCCCGAATGTTTATCAAATTTCAGTATATCACACAAGATGGCAGAGTCAATATACTGAACCTTATAAACCAACTCCTACAGCTCTCCATCTGAGCTATCCCAGCTAAAGCTCTGATTGCTCGTTTTTGAATTGTGAACTATCTCGAAATATGAACAGATGTGCCCCAGTTTATCAGTCCATAAGTCAACGAACTATGTAACATTGCATGATAAGCAGTGAGGGCAGCTTCATTGCCGACTTTATTTTTTATCTGTCTGATTGCGTAGACCTTGCATGATAGATTTTTTGCCAGTTGTTCAATATGAGGTCTCCAAGTTAACCTTGAATCAACAGTTATACCAAGACATCTGACATTATCTGAGGTATTATGAGACAGCGAGAACATGACTCTTTGGGTCTTGCTCTCATTCACACATAGGCCATTCGCCTTGAACCAGTCCGCAGCCTCTTCAGTAACTTGCTTCTCCAAATCGGATGGTTCTTCACTGTTTATATATATATATATAATATATATATATATATATATATATATATATATATATATATATATATATATATATATATATATATATATATATATATATATATATATATATATATATATATATATATATATATATATATATATAACAAAATGGTAATGAACAAAAAACCTGTACAAATTATGTCAAATTATGATGAAAAGGTAAAAAAAAATTTTAAATCCGGTTTCAAGATTTCACAAATTCTACAGGATTTGATTTTATAAAACACTGCTTGAAGCTCTATTTTCAAAGATTATAGCTCATGTCCCGAAAATGATGCAATATTTGAACAGATTATGAAGAAATTAGCAAGCAGAAGTTGAACTATCATAGAAGCTACCTGATAAACCGAGATATATTGAAGGTAATATTCAAAAACAAGTCCCTTATGACGTACACGCCTACCATGTCAAAGTATCCAGAAAAAAAAGAGTAACTATCTAACTGTAACATTGATTACATTAATAATTGAAATATTTCAAAATAAAATGAATTTTTCATTGTAATTCTGTTCCCACGAACTGTCTTAATTTTTTTTAGCCTACCCTGCACCAATAGATACATACAAATATTTCTATAATTCTATTGCTACAATATGGACCTCCTACTGAAACACTAAAACAACGGAAAAGCAGTGAATTCTTCGGAACTACTGTTTTAATGGTCGAAGGTCGATTCAGATAAAATAACGAATAAAAATGCCACAATCGCGAGGTCATCGAATTTTGCAACAGTAGGAAGTCGGCTTTGATTCGATGGTTCATTGTTACGAACAGTTGCCAAAGAACTGCACGACCGCTAAGAGGTTGTTCTTCATGTTATGTTGAAATGAGAAAAGCTACAATGATTATATAAAGCTTTAGTAACATGTTTTGAATGAATTTTCTACTGAAAATATTTGTCGCTAAGCTCAGACAGAATTAGCAATAACAGACCAGTGATGTTCGAGAAAGGATTTTATTGATAACTTAACCTTTCGTCTAGAAATTCTCAACTTTTTCAAAACTTTTATAGATTTTTAGTGCATTGAAATTTTTAAACTGTAGGTATTTATCTCCAATAGACCAACCTAAAATACACAAAAACACAAAAAAGGAATCAATGCTCGATAAATCCACAAGGTTAACACGTACCTATACTTATTATTATAATAACCCAGTATCATCCTCATCTTCACAACATCAGACAAACCAACAATCATAATCCAAACAATAATTTTTTTCTGGAATAAGTTTAATGTTGATCATAATCGAAATTGCAACTTATGTATTCACAAAGACAAATCTATATAACAAATAATTAAGTTTTATAGCAACTACTTAGTTCCAAATTATAGGTATATGATAATATATTCATGTGTTAAAATTAGAAAAATACGACTCTTTCTATAATTCTTGGGACGGCGGAGTCCCAGAGTCCTCCCTCAACAGCCGCCATTGAATATATATATATATATATATATATATATATATATATATATATATATATATATATATATATATATATATATATATATATATATATATATACAGTGCTTTTCATGATGAAGGAACAAATTCATTAAAAAATTAGGTTTCTATTTCATGTTAAAATCCTCGACAGGTCGATTAGTATTTTTATTTGGGCAATTTTCGCAATAAAAATTTTGTATACGGGTGTCTCATTCAAGAGCTATGGCTTTGGTCATTAGTTTTTTTAAAGGTAATACCCTGTATATTATTTCACTTTACAATTCTAGATAAATTTCTTATCACTTTTTGTGAACATACATATGCCTGCAACTTGATGGATTCCCGATTATAACGGAGATGTGGGAGCACCTGGAGATTTAAAAATGTGGATTAAAAGTACAAAAAAAAATTCTTAGGTAAACATTGGTCATTAAATTCTGAAGCAATGAAATTTCACATGTTAACGCATCTGAATTCATTCACATGGTGCTGTATAGTCTCGCAGTTTCACGTTTTTAACGCTCCAGGCACTACACTACTTCATTGTTTAAGAGAAAATGCAATTACTTGAGAGAGAACGTATTGAATGTACTTATGATGATTGGTTTTGGAGATAGGGTGCGTTCACAAGAAGAAGTCTGCAATCTATTCAATGAAAAACATCCTGATCGTCCGCCAATTACTAGATCGACAGTCAGCAAAATTGAATCAAAATTCAGGAGATAACGTTAGAGATTTACCTAAAGGAAGACACACCGAGAGTATCTGAAGAAACAGTGCTGAACGTTCTACTAGAAACCCAAGATAACCCTCATACATCATTACTACAATTTCAATAATTTCAATGTATCAGTAGGGTCCGTGCATAAAATACTTAAGGTAAATTAGTATCATCCTATAAAATTAAGCTGGTACATGAATTATTAAGAAGACGATTTTGACGCGCAGAGTACAGTTTTGTGAGCAGATTTCTTGAAATTCATAATCAACATCTATTTCATTACAAACAATAATTTTTTCTGATGAAGCCACCTTTACTTTAAATGGCCACGTCACAGACAAAACTGTAGATATTGGGCGACCGAGAATCCTCATTGGATGCAAGAATGCCACACACAGCGGCCTCAAAAAATTAATACATGGGCAGCGATTGTTCGAAATCGTATAGTTGGTCCCTATTTTTTTGAAGGAACACTAAACGGAGAGGACTACTTGAACTTTTCTCACAGTTCGAACTCATTCCGGCTTTAGCTGTTTTTGTTTTCCTAACCCACAAGATCCTGACATACCTAATAACGAGATATGGTTTCAAAAGATGGGGCACCTCCTCAACTATTCAATCGCTGTTCGACAATTTCTTGATGCAACTTTTCCCAACAGATGGATAGGACGGAGAGGTCCCGATTGAAGTGGCCGCCAAGATCACCGGAAATCTAACCCCATTGGATTTTTTTCTTATGGGGTTATTTGAAGTCTAAGTTTAGATTTGAATAGACCAAAATAATATTGATGATCTAAAAGAGAAGAATCAGGCAGGAAATAAGACTTATCAGTCCAGAAGTAAATTGAAAATGTGCAACGGGAAACATTGAAATCGACTTCAAAATGTCTCGAAGTAAACGGACAACAGATTGAAAATATGTAAAAAAATTAAATTAGTAATTACATTTGTGTGGTTTTCATATCGTACCTCTCATTACCCCACTATCTCCGTTTTCTGGCAATCCATCGAGTTTGAGGCATATGGTATGTTCACAAAAAGTGATAAGAAATTTATCGTAGAATTGTAAAGTGAAATAATATACAGGGTATTCAACTTTAAAAAAACTAATGACAAAGCCATAGCTCTTATGAATGAGACACCTGTTACAAAATTTTTATTGCGAAAAATGCCCAAATAAAATACTAATCGACCTGTCGAGGATTTTAACATGAAATAGAAACCGTAATTTTTTAATGAATTTGTTGCCTTTCATCATGAAAGCACTGTATATTATATATATATATATATATATATATATATTATATATATATTATATATATACATATATATATATATATATATTATATATATATATTATATATATATATATATATAATATATAATAACTATATATATATATATATATATATATATATATATATATATATATATATATATATATTCCAGAGGGTATTGAAAGATATTTTCATATTTTCGTCGAAAGTATAATTTCATTTGGTTTAATCAAATACCAAGCCAATATAATCTGTCATACAACTTGAAAATATGATTGTATCTGTTTTTCGGATTTCTGCAAGGTCACTGCTCAACAGGAATGTCTACAATTTCATGGTGGTGTGATATTTTGTACCAAGTATTCCAAGCGCGACGATACCTGCGACTGCATGGATGAGCTGTCCATTAACGTGTGAACCAGGAAACATTTGGAAGACAAATTGGAAAAAACATGTGACGCAGCGTTTCTCAACCTTTCAAGATTCGCGGCCCAATTTTTCATCATAATTTGTATAGCGATAACCCCCATCCCTGCATACAATAAAATGTAAATAATGCATTTTGATTTTATCGGCTAGAAACCTAGATTAGGACCTTAAAAATAAAGTGTTTTGTTATGTATATGTGTGTGTACGTTCCTCTCAGTCAATTTTTTGAATAATAGTTTCTCTTCTAGAGTACGATCTAATAAGAAAGGTTTTTTGGTTTGTAAGTTTGTTTTTTATTTTCAGTGAATTAAGTAATCAATTTTTTTAAATAATATTTTCTCTTGGATACATATTCTCACTCCCCCCTTTAGGGTGTTCGTGTCCCACAGCTTGATATTAAGTAATTATATATATATATATATATATATATATATATATATATATATATATATATATATATATATATATATATAGGTAATGGAGTAAAAATATCGACTTGTATATACATTTATATGAGTGACAGGTGCTATCGGAAATTAATTCATACAATCAGGTAAAGGTCTTTACTGAAGCGTACCAAGAATATCAATATAATGTATTGCAACATCATAACCATCATCAATAGCCGTATTTTGACAAAAAGAGGAACCAACATCATGTTGACGTGGTGTCAGATTTCCTACCAACTTCCTAATTATTCATCCGTCATACTGCCTGGTTTTTTATTTTTTATTTTTCTTTTTCGTTTGTCAATTGTCATTGTCAAATTTCAACTTTATATATAGGTATATATATATATATATATATATATATATATATATATATATATATATATATATATATATATATATATATATATATATATATATATATATATATATATATATATAATACAAATATGTAAATAATAGCTTAATCCATTCCTTAGGCAAAATTAACTAAAATTTTTCCTAAATGATGGGTATTACTTTCGTAACTACAGGTAAGGTAAGGTGGGGTAAGTGTGTAGCAATATTTGGAAAGTTCGTATATACATCATATTTTTAAACAAAGCACTAGAGTTGCAGATCTCAAATTTTGGCATAACATAGTTATGGGTATTGCCTACAAGTCCTCATAATAAAACTTTGATATAGACACATTTTCCATTTATTTCTATATTATATATATTTCTATGCCCATAGTACACACTTCTCCTGTGAAACGGGGAAAGTGTGTATGCAAGCCAAATGCAATGCACATATCAAGAAATGTAGAAGTCTGGGGCAAGTGTGTAAAACTGCGATATTTTATTTTTCGACTGGTTCAAAAAAAAAATTTTATCTTACAAACTCTTCAAGTTACAAACTTTTCAACAAGAAATGAACATTAACTGAATAACTAAAAGTGAAGAAAAAACATAAATATATCCTAAAGGTAGAGTAAAATACTTGAATAAATCGAGTTATAATGAACATTATAATCTGTAAAAGAAAGTCCAAATCGATGCAGACCCCTTTTACTAACAACTGGCTTTGGAAGAACCATAATAATATTTTGAGTTCCAATGAAACCACATTCCTCAGGATCAGCCCAGATGAAAGAATTTGTAGCAGTTGGATCTAACGAATGAACGTTTCTTAAAAATTTTAATTTTACTTCTTCGTCTTCTTTTTTTGTTGACAGTAACATGAATACTACCAATATCCAATCACTAACATCTACATCTGAATTTTCTTCGTTTAGTTCATCCATAAATGTGATCAATTCTTCCTAATCTCTAAATTCTTCGTCAATATCATCGTCACTCTGGTCTTCACAAACTTCTTCTTCATCTGATGATGTTTCTGATTCACTGACTACGTTAGAGACTTCACTTTTTTTTCACTGTCTTCTTAATTGGTTTTTTCTGTAAATGTTTAATTACCTCTGGAGCAGTTATAATTTCAGCTCCACCCGCGATTTTTCTTCTAGGTTTCTTGTCTTCTTTTCCTCTGTGATGTTTCACCATTTCCAGAAGCAGCTCTTCAAATAGTGAACTTTTCTCATGTTCACTATTAGTACACACTTGTCCGGCTGAATTAATACACACTTCCACAGAGTAGAATTTTAGTGGGACAAGTGTGTACTAGTACCAAATAATAATAAACGCTTAATCTAAAATAAAAATAACGACTGTAGGTTAAAATTGAACTGTTTCTTACCATATTTGTAGTAAAAAAACTTCAAAAAACTCACTTGGAACTATGATGTCACACGATGAGTAAACGTCTACCAACTACATGCACTGTGTATGGTGAGAGGTTATGAAATATTAGCTTTTCCCGCCAATATAGCAATTATCTTAACTTCGGCTGTAGCTTACAATGGCCTATTATGAACCTTTAGATACTGTTTTATAGATGGCCACACCAGTATGTTATCGGAATAGGAATTATTTGGCGCTTACACACTTACCCCAAAAACACACTTACCCCACTTAACCTTACTCGATTATTCGAAAATAAGTGATACATTTATTTGAAATTTGACTATTGTATCTATCCTAAATTTGTTTCTTGTTTAAATAGTGATAAAACTTCTGCATTCCTTTCAGAATTGTAATTATTCATAACGATCGTTTACTCTGTCTGCGATGTTTTCAATCTGTCATAAATTCATCTGTGAATGTTCATTAAATAATGAAATGTAAAACATGATCTTCAGTAGAACACACAATATTCAATGACTACGATATTATAAGTCTTGTTTTTTCCGGAAGTAAATAAATGTGGATGGATAGTGTTAACTCGTGTTAGAAAATTGTTGCATTTCACTCTCACCGGAAATGTTTGAAGCAGTTACATATTGCAGCCACTTGTAGTTTGCGAAATTACACAGCTGGTGCTAGAAACTGACACGATATGGTGCCGATGTTTGAAACATCATGTTGACGGGAAGCAAGTTTAATTCAGACATTGGTTGAATGCGATCGTTAATTATTTCAATATTTACTGTATTGATGGTTCACTGAATATTTGATTGAAAAATTAAACATGAGCCCATAAGTACTCTATTTTTCCTGAATATTTATATATCTAATCAAACCAGACATCCAACTATTGTTTTTGTTTAAATAATACAAAATAATGACAACTGAAGTGTATATACTCAAAAGATTATAAATATTGTTGATAAAAAAATGTCTAAGTAATTAATGAAGTTTAAACTTTAAAATAAAATAATACTATACTTATTTAACAGACCACATATTTCTAGTTATGACTCATTATCAAGACTTTTAGTATTGATTTTTTTATTTTGCATTATTTCAAAATTTAAACTTTATTCTTTATGTTGAATAATTGCTGAAATTGTTGAAATCATTTGTTGAGAAGTATACAGGTATTACAATGTGATTTATTTTTGATATTTGAATTATTTCGATTTTTTATGTCTTTCTTCTTACAGTCTACAGCCTGAAAATTCCGAAAAAAATTTACCTAGTTTGAATCGATGAACAGAAAAAAACAGACTGGAAGTTTGATGTACACGTACACTCAAGTAGTAGCTTTGACGGGTCTAGTACGAATGTGTCCAAGAAAAAAAAACAAGATTTTCATAAGGATTTCATGAACTTTATATCGCTTCTCATTTCATATAATTTTTTACTAAAAATTTATTCATTAAACATTTGCATAACAAACCAATGAAGTGATGAAGATCATATATTATAATGAGTTTCAATTTTATCCAAATAAAATTAACTACTTCCTCATTGAGAGCTAGTGTAAAATATAGAATCCCAAACAAATATTCACTTGAAACCTAATATTTCATCTCACATAGGTAGATTATGATAGCATATATAACCATTTTATTTTTCTCAGGGTTTATTAAATGTATATTTTTATTAATAAGAATTGATATAAACATCTAAAATTATAAGCAAATATATCAATAAATAGATATACAACAATGGAAAGTATTAGGTCTCTTATTATAGGTATCTATATAATGTATTATCAAAGGAACTATTTACTAGGTCACTAACATAAGATGATCTTCAAGTGTTCCTGGAAGAAGGTAGAAGTAGCGTTAAATTTATCTAAGAATCCTTAAGAAATCTTTAGAATGAGATAGAAGTGTATTGTTGAAATTCTTTAAAGGACTAACTACTTGACATACCAAAGCGATGATTATCATTTACTGCCAACTTACCCACCGTACTAAATGACTAAATGACATTAGTAAGATTGGTCGATATTTCAATTAAGTACTTACTGATTTGATTCAGTACTTTCTGTCGTATTGGTTCAGCTCTTTCGCAAGTTTCTGTCAAATTTTAGGGTCTCTGTAAGAGTGTCTGCACACAATAATGGATAATTGCAGGAAGTAACAGAAAAATAATTAAACCCATTGAAATATGCTCGGAAATATGTATATATTTATAAAAAAAAACGATGGGAGAACCCTAAAACTATAGACAAGTGCGAGTGGTTGTATATCACAGTAGCAACAACTCGCTCCTATTTTATTTGTATTCAATGGTATTCACTAATTAACTTATTAATAGGTTCTTGCACCGTATATTATTAAACTGAGTTTAATGATAAACCGAGTTTAATTTGACATTTTCGCTTGCACCAAAATATAAACGGCGTTTAGGCCGTCTTAAACCCCCCTTAAACCAGGTTTAGTTAAACGACGTTTTATAATAAAACGGTGCAAGAGCCTGTAATAAGTTATTTTTGTAATTCTGAATCTTTCGTTTGGTGCACAACCTGAACACGGTTATAAAATAATATTAAGTAAACTGAATATTTTTTGTAAATTTTTCGTTCAAGTGAATGAATACCCCAAATTGGAGTGATTTGGAAATTGCCATGAACTCTTTCCGCTAAAACTGAGAGAAAAATGTTCTCATTTTGAACATTGTGGACAAATAATGACATCATTTTAAAAGCTGGAATAATCTAGATTCCAGCATGTCTATGGTGATGAATAACAATACAAACTCGTTTGCACCTACTTCTTTGTTAGATAATTATCAGACTAGAGAATAACAAATCATACGTTCCATTTATTTTCACAATTGTGTCTGAACCTTAAATTTTCTTTATACAATGAAGAAATTGTGATCCAAAAATCCAACAAAACTTTTGCTATCGATCTTGACTTTTTTATAATACAAAAAATAACTGTGCTCTCTTATTAGATAAAGCAGAAGACGTACAAACCTTATCTTAGTATCAAGATATTAAATATATTATTATACGGTTCCCTCAAGGTCATTAAGAAAACTAAGATACCAAAAACCAGTATTTACTATAATTTAGTAAACTACCTATCCTTGTGATATAAAGCATTCAATACATCACAACTTTCAGACTATAAGATCTGTGGACAATTAACTCATTCGACAATATTACAAAAACTAATATAATACACAAGTTAAGCAGGGCGAATAACTCACTGAAGCACGTAAATAATTGGATTTCAGACAAGCGAGACAGATCTAATTTCAATTGCAGAACTAAAATTAAGAGTTACGCGCTGATAATGAAGAAGGAATTATGGAAAATATTGGTTTCATATTAACTGTCAAAACAAATGTACCAAAAATTCAAATTTACAAAATAAATACTGAATAAAAAATAATAATTTGTTTCTTATCTATATTATATGGGTTGGTTTATAGGTCCTTACTTGTTTCAGAATGTGCTCTCAGCAGATTATTTAATCCATTTCACGACAATGTAGCCCGAATAACTATTAGTTCAACAAGTTTCAAACAATCTCACTGACTAGAGTTCACTTACAATTCGCGTCATTTCCCCGTAAAGATACGCATTTGAATTCACTTGGATCCCACGCAAACCGTTGATTGGAATGCAATTGTATACTTCTTATTCAAAAATGTAAACAATTAACATTTTAGTAGCTGTAACGAACAATACTACCTTCCTCAATGCAAGCTGTCAACTGTTGCTGCCTTCGCACTTCGTAACGTCTCGCTAAGCGGTGAATTGGACCAAAAGTTTGAGATGGTAGCGCACCTTCTAGTCTACGTTTGAACTACGCAGCTGTTCGTCAGAACAGTTTACTGTAATAAAATTGGTCCTTCGATCAGGATCATCTTTTTATACCGTGATACTCTTGAGATTAACAACATCCTTGTTTGGCACCGACTAATCAACATTCTTCTAAAAACCTGAATTTGAAAAAATATGTCCGATTTACAAAAAATTAAGTAACTAAGGCAAACAATCTAAGTTACATATCAATTTTAGTGGAATGATATTTTTAACGATTCATAGAAACGGATACAAAGATTAGAGGACTTCTCAACTTACTCTCTGGTTCTACCACTTGTATCCAATTATCTGTGACCGATTGCAATATTTTCTAAGGTTAGATTCAAGTTCGTTAAAATTTGTAGGAATGTTTTAGTGTAGCATTAGCATTTGTGTTGTTTATTTGTGTGGGATAATTTCTTAACTTTAGACAACCTTTTAAATAAAAATTGTATAAAGATGTCTGGAACTTCGCAAAAACATCGTAATTTTGTGGCAGAGCCTATGGGCGATAAACCCGTTACAGATTTAGCTGGCGTCGGAGATGTTTTAGGAGGCAGATTAAAAAATGCAGGATTTGACAAAGTAAGAGTTTTTTTACAGTATCAGATAATATGGCAATTATATCTCATTCATTTATTTGAGTTTTGATGATTCATTGATTCTAAAAATATAGTGGAATCTTTTGAAGTATCTTATATTCATATCTACCCCTGATGAGATGGTTGATAAATCTGTTCACAGTACTTCTGAAATAACAAATTGGATTATCCTGACATTTATTTAAACATTTTATGTTCATTCTGATATTTCATGTAAATTATTTTTAATGGATACAATGATCAACGGTTTATGCAAATACAATCAAAGCTTTCAACGTTTAGTATTTGAATTTAAATGATTTTATAATTGAGAATAATCAAAATTTTTTTCAGGCTTATGTTGTATTAGGGCAATTTCTAGTTCTGAAGAAGAATAAGGAATTATTTCAGGAATGGATGAAAGACGTCTGCTCTGCATCTTCAAAGCAGTCTTCAGATTGTTGGCAATGTCTGAATGACTGGTGTGAAGAATTCTTGTAAATATTTCCCATGTAGCAGATTGCGTTTAAGGCAGTTATTTTATAAATATTACCTTAGTATTAAGAAAAAATGAATTTTATATTTGAACTTCAATTAAGTATTGTTGTTTTTCTGTAGAACTATAATTAATAAGCATATTATGAAATTGAATATTGACCTTACTCCTGTATAAATAAACTTCAGAAATTTTATCAAAGATAATGTTTCAGTTATCCATATAAATTAAAATTGGAAACGGTTTGGGAACTGAGAAAATAAATTAACTCAAATGATATTATTCATATTTTATGAAGTTACAAGTTTATCATGTAAGAGAACTCATAAAATAAATTATCACAATCGAATTATAAAAAAAATGCGATTATTTATGAATATACAGTTAAAAATATGTCATTGTGTGAAAGAACGAAAGAACATTTATTCGATCTAAGATACCTACATAATTACTCAAAAACAATAGCTTATTTTTCACAATAGACCTATTATTAAGTGTTTACTTTGTAATATACATACAATTTCATATCATTTTGGAGTTCAAACTGGAGCTCATAATGTAGGAAACATGTACCTATTCAATAGTTAACATTGTCCAGCTATAAATTCATCAATTCTAGTCATTCAAGTTCTTTGAGGCAGTGTGGAATATGAGGATACAATGATTGACTTTACAGACACTATGTATTTAAAAAATATATATCAAACACCAGGATAAAGAAGGTATTTTTACATTATAGCCTGTATAGTGTTTTTGCATACTGAAAACTTACCTACTTTACGCTATTAAAAATAGACAAATGTGAAACTATTATTCAAAACATTAGCACCTCAAGATTACTGGACAAGATTCTATATACATTCAATATAATATAAGCGCAAATGAATCATACATACACACACATATGTATATATATATATATATATATATATATATATATATATATATATATATATATATATACAGGGTGTTCTACAAGCTCTATGACAAACTTTGACAGATGGTAGGTCACTTGATTTCAAACATTTTTTTTTTAATAAACATGGGTCCGATTCGTTTTTGTTTAGAAGTTACAAGCATTTGAAGAATCGTAATTTTTTCAGTCAACCAGGAAGTGACAGAAAGTCACTTAGCATGTTAAACAATGCACACTTATAAAATATACACCTGCTTCAATAAAAAACGTAGGCATTTATTCTCCACTGAGGAATATGCAGATATTGTGTTTGTATATGGGTATGCAGCTAGCCAAATAAGAAATGATCCAAATCTCATTCTTCGAATGACCGAATCTTCAGTTCGTCGATGTGAGACTTGCATTCAAGCTGAATGGACATTTTTTATAGTCTTTAGTTTTGTGATTATCATTTAATTTGAATTTTTATTATTAAGTGTTAATAAAGTTCAAATGCTTGTAACTTCTAAACAAAAACGAATCGGACACGTGTTTATCAAAAAAAATATGTTCAAAATCAAGCAACCTACCTTCTGTCAAAGTTTGTCATAGACCTTGTAGAACACCCTGTATATATACATATATACAAAGTTTATGCATCCTAAACTTTGTATACTGAATGTTTTTGAATCAAAACAGGCAATAAATTAAAACAATTAGGAAAATGAAGATTTATATTACTGATAATTTTAAAAAGTTTTATCGCGATAAAACTGTTGATAGACGTAATTGTGCTTTTTTACACTCCTTTAATTGTTCTAACGCCGCGAAAAGACAATATAAATGCGGTAATATACGTACAGTATTTTGCTAAAACAAAATATAGAACTTCCAGAACAAAAATGAAATACTATTTAGAAGCTTTCAACAATTCTTCAGTTTTGGAATGTTTTATATTTGCAGTTCTCTTCAAGTAGTCGCATTGTCTCGTGCAGAGTAATGTTCAGAAATATTTTTAGTGCAAAATTAATTCGTCACATTTGTAATGAAAAATGAAAATATAATCGTTAAGTTTCACATATCACCAATTTCGGAGAATCAATTTTGTTAAGCGCTCACTAACTAGAAGGGTACCAAAGGCCTTCTTAATAGGTTTCGTCAAGTTATCGATTCTTTTAAGCCGAATCCTTTATAACTCACAATTTTAGAAATTCTCATCCATTAATACATACATTTACTCCAGTATTAGTACCGTTTTTATATATCTTGAACAACTAACTCGAATTTAGACTGGAATAAAAATAAATTCAAATTGTTCAGTAGCTGTAACAATGCCCCTTTCCATCCTCACGGTATTTTATGAATCAGGTTTCATATTCAAGAAGTTTTTATTTGAATTAATGGATTCCTTATAATTTCAGATAACGACTCAATAGTTACATACTACTACAAAGGAAACACAATTATAGAAAATTCGTGAAAACGCATAAACATGTAAAAATGGTAATATGTTCGAAAATTTGTTTAAAGAATCGGTTTGAAATGAGTGAATAAATAGTGACCTTACACGCTAAAAACAAAACAAAAAAATTCAAAATACGACGAGTGAAATTCAGAAACAAACCGACACAGAAATCTCAGCTACGATCGAAAATTTATTTTTTCTCTGAACGGGAATTCAGTGAAATTTGGCACATTTCTTCCTTCACAATATCTGTACTTGAAACACACTTCTACAACGATATTGTTGGCAAGGAACACTTGTACTGCCAATTGCTTCTTTCAGTATCTTTTAATGTATGCTGAAACGACTAGAATCAATGACTTATCTAGTGGTGAGTACAAGCACATCAATTATTTATTTACATTCAATATGACAAATGCAAACAAAAGATACATATAAAAGGATTTTAAATTAAAAACAAAAATTATATACAAAAAAAAATGGAATTAGAGGTAATTCTTTACCTATTATATACAAACCATAAGAATATTTCGAATTTTATGTACACCTAAATTCTACGTAACGATTAAATAAAGTGTTATAATAGGTATTTTGTTTTAGGTCTATTTCCAGTGATGATTATTGTTATAAAGGAATATTTTTCTTCAGACTTGATAGATTTCTCGAATGGTTTACAATGTTTCGACTTTTCGTTAGAAATTTAATTTATCTCTTATGCAAAAGAAAAACTTTGAAACAGAGTAAGAGATTCAAAACAGAATTAACCTTCTTGATATAATTAAACAGTGTTAGCTACCTTTTAACCTTTGAAATTTATTGATTTTCTCATCTTAACTGGGAGAGTAACATGTTGGAAAAGCAATTAGCCTTCAATTTTCATTCGATAAATGACTTTATTATCGAAAGCAATAAATGTTTCTAGAATATTGTTAAACTGCTGTTGCGAAGTAATTATTAATTAAATTAGCGTTTTTTTAGCTTATTTCAAGAAGTCGCAGCTCTGTAAGAGATATGCTAACTTTCTAATTTGTGTGCTCAACTTCGAAGATTAATATAAAAGAACTAGTAGCACATGATATAAGTGGGCTGAATTAAAAATAATCAAATGAGTATACAATGATCTTTCAATATATGACAACAGAAGTAAAGATTTCAAAAGTCGACCAATTACCTATGAAATTAAATGACAGTGCATGCATCACTTGGCGTACTTTTCTTCTTCGATGCCAACAAATCTGTTAATTTATGATCAGATCGCCTTCCGTAAGTCGTTTTCACCTGGCCGGAGTAGGTTTGAACACTGTTTAGAATCGTCCGATTCAGACAGTTTCCGAACGGTCATAATTCACACGAACACTTTGGCCAGGCCGTCTGCACCAGCGCTTGCTATATAAGGTTTTGACGGATGGAAAGCGACATCTAGTATGCTTTCGTCGAACTTCTTTCGGTGCGCTGTGATTTCTTGCACGCAGGTCTTATTGTCCAGGTGCCAGAGCCGTATCGAACAATCGTGAGATCCTGGAAGAATTACACCATAGGTTAGAAAGCCTCATTGATATTAACCTTAGAGTTATAAAGTAGCTGATGGACTAGTTTTAAGAGAAACAAAAAAAATTATACTTCTGAACTCGTTGTGGAAAATATATGAATTAACAAGCTCTTCCTACTGAACTAAATTACAATTTGGGGAAAAAATAGTGTCGTTATGAGAAGAATAGAACTAAAAAATTGAAATATTGGCTTTAGATCGCAATGTGAATAATTGGTAAGACTTGTTAGCATTTCCCTGAAAAAAAATAAAATATGTTGCCTAGTGTTACCATATTACTTTTTTGTCATTTATTAATTTTTCAATAATTCTACAATTTGCACATATTCATTCAAATTCAAATATGGATGACCTGGAAATGTCTCAAATTTATGCAGATATTCCAAGGCCCAATTTGGGAAACCCCTTTTACATATAAACATAGCTTAAAATCAGAGAAAGATAACTTATTTCAGCCCACAACCCAAAATAAATTGAACGGAATCGTATAAATACGAAATTTTCTGAACGAAGCAATGAATCATCAGTAATTTTTTCAACAATTACCGCTAATTCAAACCATATTTGTGAGGTTTTGAAATTTCATTTATCTCCAGAGCTTATGACAAGATAGATAAAACAGAATTGTTGACTTCCAAGATATCTTCAACTTAGGGTTAATGCTGGGGATTAACAATTACTGCGAAAAGCGATAACGTGTTAGAAGGTACATATGTACATGATTTGAAATGTTGATTGACAGGAATGATTTTCATCGAAATGAATTTTAATTACTTATTTCAACTCAATAAAACACACTTAAAATCAAATTCAAACTATATTGGAAATCCTTGATCAATCAAAAATCTAATTATTTTACGAAAGAGAAGGACATCATTTTTTAATTTCCCAACATTTAGAAAACCCGAGATCTATAAATCCACCAGTGACAATGAAATTAAATTATCTACTATCCAAACACTGTTATTTAATGCAGTGTTAGAGAAAGTGGTGGGAGATAGCCAAATAAATAGAGCAGGGACACTGTTAAACAAAAGCCACCAAATAATAGCATACGCTGATGACGTCGTGCTAATAGCACGTTTCAAAAGGGAACTGGAAAATATAGTTAAAGAGTTTCTAAAGTCAGCAAGAAATTATGGCTTAGAAATAAATCAAGAGAAAAGTAAATATATGGTATTGAAAAAATCGAAAGGAGGAGAAAGTGAAGCTCTCTTAGATATAGAAATAGAAGGGAAAAGAACGAAGTTTGAGAGAGTGAAAGAATTTGTGTACTTGGGGGTGCTGCTCAGTGAAGAGTGCAAAGAAGAAGACGAAATAGATTGGAGACTAATGAAGGCAAAGAGGTGTGCAGGAGGACTAAGAGAAGGAATGAAGGCGAATGAAGTGTCCTGGGGAACAAGACGGAAGATGTATAAGACAATTATACTACCAACATTAATGTGTGGATGTGAAACTTGGGTAATGAACAATAGAATGCAAGAAAAGTTAGATATATGGGAGAGGAGGATGCTAAGAAGTATATATGGAGGAAAAAAAGTAAATGGTATATGGGAAAGAAGAATGAATGAAGAACTGTATGAATTGTACGGAGAAAAAAGAGTGTCTGAAAAGGTGAGGGAGAGAAGACTACATTGGCTGGGACATTTGGAGAGAATGACGGAGAATAGAGAGGTGAAGGGAGTGTGTTGGAAGCGGCCGGAAGGTAGGAGAAGAAGAGGAAGACCGAGGAAGAGATGGAGCGAAGCGGCGATGGAGGACATTCAGGAGAGGAAAATAGGAAACTGGAGAGAGAGGGCAACAAACAGACGGGAGTGGAAGGACCTGATAAATTAGGAAATAACATGTTAGAGGCCTCAATGGCCTATGTATAACTGTAATTAATAATAATAATAACTATCCAAAGAACATATGCCATCACTCTCCTAAATAAACTTTTTGAATCTATGAGTTATATATGTTAGTTCTAGAAACAAATAGATATACTTTATAATTGAAGACCTTAGAGCAACAACGGTACAAGCCACAATTTTCTCCAAAATTACATATTTACAATTTTCACTTCAGATGGCAGCACAATATATGAATATCCTTGTTGCTTTTAAAATAAAATCGAACTTTATTAGTGTAGAAACGGTACAAGCCACGTTATTTCTACCATGGCGGCGTCAGGTAGCAGAATGGATGGACAAAATAGGGATGAATTTGAAGTTGCAGAAATTGATAATGTCTCAGATTGTGGGTCTGACGATAGCGTTAAGGATAAGGATTATATTGACGGTGATAGTGAGACTGAAACCTCTTCAGATACTGATAGGGAGTTAAGTTTTCAAAATATGTGGCTTATCCCTTTTTTAAGTAAAATTATTGTGGCTTAAAATTGTCAATAACGATGTTATTATATTTTATTACCTCTTAAATTAAACATTTTCTTGTTACTTGTTTCATAATATTTCAATATATGTATATATAACGTTCTTGTATATTAATTTCAAGAATAATAATATAAATTGAATTGTGGCTTATCCCCTTTATGCATTAAAAAATTTACAAATAGTATGATTTCGGAATGAAAAAAAATGATCAACTAAAAAATATTTTTCACCATTTCATTTTATATAAAAAAGTCGTTTTGGAGAAGCTTAAGTTCAGCAAAATCTGCGCATTTAAATTTAACACCTTCGGAATGAAGAATTCAAAACAACAAATTTTGGTAAAAAAGGAGTGAGAACATCAGTGAACCTTACAATAAGAGATATGAAATAAAATACATTGCTCCTATTCCATTGAATCCCAAAAATTCTAATCTTTCAGCGCTTCTGAAGTACATACCGCCGATTTATCAACAATATTATAGAGACATCGGCGTTGTTGCAGCTATAGATAATGCAGATGAGATGGAACATTTTGGACAACTTTAGTGACATTGAAGATGAAAATTAGTTTTTTTATACCAAAATTTATTTCGGAATATTCAGTGTTTATTTTTAGTTATGAAAATAAATACTATATATACTCAATAGTACGTTCAGGATTAAATATTTTTGAATTTGTTTTAATTGAAAAAGGGTGCATGCGACAATTTTTTTTGTAAATATTTTTTTTTCGGCTAAGAAAAACCAAAATTTAATATAATTGCCAAAATTTTTTGAGAAAGGGTATGAAATTTTGAAAATGGAAGATGTAATATTCTTATTCTTTCTCATAGTATTTCAGGATTTAGTTGAAAATTTCAAATTGAATTTTCTCAAAACCTCAGTTATAATAATAATAATAATAATAAGGCCTTTATTTCCTACAGGTAAAAAGAAAACCCAGTTACAGGAAAAATTCTTAAAATAACTAAATAAAAATTAACAGAAGCGGCTTCAAAAATATTAGTATTACAATAACTAAAATTAACTTTTAAAAAAATGAAATGACAGAAAAAAGAGAAAAAAAAAATTACTTTAAGATATTAATACAATTATAACTTGAGAAACGATAAGAACTCAATATCACTTATGTCTATCTATCCAGATACTCCAAAAAAACTCGACTTATGGCTGAAAACGTATCAAAGTTCACATCGCAACTATCAGAAACCTCATTGAATAATGAACACATGTATCTAATAGGCGATTGTACAAGAGAATTGGTTCTTGGAGTGGCCAAGAAAAATAGTTCATTACATCTTGAGCACAGCCTAGGCACCTGAAATTTCACCATAGCCAGAAGAGAGGGACAGTCAATACAGCCGTGTAATAGTTTATATAAGAATTTCAAAGAGAGAAGTTTTCTGGTGACTTCAAGCGATTTAACCCCAAACCTGTTCAATAAGTTATCCTGATCAAAACCTCTTGAAGGGTAAACACCATCCTCTCTCCACACCAGATACTTAAGGAACCTCCGCTGCACTGACTCCAAATGATACTTGTGAACATTGTAGATAGGACGCCAAATCATACAACCGAAATTTAATCTGCTCTTCACTTCAGTTTTGCGGCAAGTATCGTTGTTGCTCTAAGGTCTTCAATTGCCAGTTTAATTTTTAATAGGTAAAAAAATGTTTACATAATTTTTATATAATGACATGCACAACAACTACCTACCAATTGCACAACATTTTTATTCGTGCATTTTGTTAGTTATTGGTGATCTAGTTCATAGCCATAATGATACATTAAATAAACTGTCACTAGTACGATGAAAATTAAACTTATCGGTTGCCATATATTTTCTGATATGAGACTTCAACTTTCAGGTAGGGTACTTCAAACAATTCAAACAAAATGGTGTTTTAATTATATTAACTGAGTTCAACAGTCTGCTAATTTCGAAAATTATATTTTCTCGAATGTCCACTTGAAAATAAACCAGCTTTAAACCATGCTTCAATGTCACTCGCAACTGCATTTCGACTTACCGGATAATAAATAGAGCCCGTTCGGATCCACCGCAAGGCTGGTAACTGCATCTAGATGTGCGACCATGGAGTGCACCATCTGACCCGTCATGTTATCCCAGAAACGTATGTGACGATCCTCGTGTGCCGTAATCGTCAACGGTAGCGTCGGATGCGAGACGATCTTGTTGATCATCTTATTCGCGGCGTTCGCCTGCTCCTGTCCGGATTCCAAGCGTACCACCGGCTTCGCCGTCTCGGCGTCGAAGATAATACTGTGCGAGCTGTTGTAGGCAGCGACTATCTGTATAGGATGGTCGCGGATGAAGTCGACGCTGGAGGGCACGCCGTCCTGCTCCGACGTGAACGTGTTGAGCAGAGGGACCTGGGAGAAAATAAGTAAATAAAAAAAAAACGTGTGGCACTCGGGGACTGCCGCGGTAAAGCTATTGCATAGCATTTTTTATCAACTGATGCAATTTAAATTATTTATTTATTTTTTATTTATGCAGTATTTTTTTTCTTTTTCTTTGATATTAATTCAAGTGAAACTTTTTGAGTGTGGTGACCGATAAGAAAAACGTGTGGCACACTGGGACTGCCGCGGTAAAGCTATTGCATAGCATTTTTTATCAACTGATGCAATTATAATTATTTATTTTTTTTTAATTTATGCAGTATTTTTTTTCTTTTTCTTTGATATTAATTCAAGTGAAACTTTTTGAGTGTGGTGACCGATAAGAAAAACGTGTGGCACACGGGGACTGCCACGGTAAAGCTATTGCATAGCATTTTTTATCAACTGATGCAATTATATTAATTTATTTATTTTTTCTTCGTGCAGTATTTTTTTTCTTTTTCTTTAATATTAATTCAAGTGAAACTTTTTGAGTGTGGTGACCGATAAGAAAAACGTGTGGCACACGGGGGCTGCCGCGGTAAAGCTATTGCATAGCATTTTTTATCGACTGATGCAATTATAATTATTTATTTTTTTTTTATTTATGTAGTATTTTTTTTTCTTTTTCTTTGATATTTATTCATGTGAATATTTTTGAGTGTGGTGACCGATAAGAAAAACGTGTGGCACACGGGGACTGCCGCGGTAAAGCTATTGCATAGCATTTTTTATCAACTGATGCAATTATAATTATTTATTTTTTTTTTATTTATGCAGTATTTTTTTTCTTTTTCTTTGATATTAATTCAAGTGAAACTTTTTGAGTGTGGTGACCGATAAGAAAAACGTGTGGCACACGGGGACTGCCGCGGTAAAGCTATTGCATAGCATTTTTTATCAACTGATGCAATTATAATTATTTATTTATTTTTTATTTATGCAGTATTTTTTTTCTTTTTCTTTGATATTAATTCAAGTGAAACTTTTTGAGTGTGGTGACCGACGAAAACAATTTTTTTTCTTTTATCGAATAAATGAGAAGTTAATATCGTTTGAAATATTTTTATTATCTTACAATACATGTAGGTTATTCAGGAATTTTGATCATTGAAATTATAGGTTTATGGTAACTGAAATAAGAACATATCATATATTAACATCGCTAACGTGTGCAATATTTATATCAATATTCGGAGTCATAATATTAGTAATATATATAGCTATTCACTGTTGTACATAGGTACACCTATGTATACATTTATACCTACATGTACGGGGTGTCCCAAATTCGAGGGTGACCATTGGGATCTCGGAAACTATAAGAGATACGAAGTCGGTTAAATTATGGCAAAGTTGCGCAATTTTATGACCAATAAAATTCCGTTTTCAAATTTGAAAAATTCCGAATACTTCCGAAGATATTCGGAAAAAACCGAAATTTTGTAAAATAGGTTTTATTTTGTCCTCGCCTTATTTGAAGAGATATTTTAAAATAAATGCCACTTTGTTATTGTCACCTTTCCTCCTTTATAATATAGTGCTATTAAATTTCAAATCCGACGTTTCGTCTCCGAGATACCATCATCAACTTTATTTTTTTAAATACGGACCTGGATTTTTTATTACGTTTTTTGGTAGCTTATTACCACCTTAAAGTAATGACGTATCATAAAAATTATTGGCATCTATAAACATTTTTAGCAGTTGAAAATAAATGATAGAAGCTGAAAATCTGACAGGTGTATGAAACAAATAAAACATTATGACATTTCCAGGTAAGTTCTGGTTCTTTTGTTTCACAGACATCTTTGGTTTATTGTAAATTAGATATTTTTATAGATGCCAATAATTTTTCAATTTTTATGTTACGTCATTGCTTTAAGGTGGTAATAAGCTACCAAAAAACGTTATAAAAAATCCAGGTCCGTATTTAAAAAAATAAAGTTGATGATGGTATCTCGGAGACGAAACGTCGGATTTGAAATTTAATAGCACTATATTATAATGGAAGAAAGGCGACAATAACAAAGTGTTATTTATTTTAAAATATCTCTTCAAATAAGGCGAGGACAAAATAAAACCCATTTTAGAAAATTTCGGTTTTTTCTGAATATCTTCGGAAGTATTCGGAATTTTTCAAATTTGAAAACGGCATTTTATTGGTCATTAAATTGCGCAACTTTGCCATAATTCAACCGACTTCGTATCTCTTATAGTTTCCGAGATCCCAATGGTCACCCTCGAATTTGGGACACCCCGTATACTTACAAGGCGAACATGCGCTGAGTGTGGCTTATAAAGATATGATAGATACCTATACACCTATATACTTTCTCACAAACAGTTGCTTACGTATTCGTCCGATTTCGGAGCAGCTCGTCTCGATCCGTGCGAGCTTCGTACAGTCGTACCATATACATACACGTTTAGCTAATGTATTAATTATTTATAATATAATAGATGAACACGGTCAAATTCATATATCATATATTCATAATTCTTTTCCAGTGTAAATCAGTTAATCCAAAACAAGAACAAGAATCACAAACGAACACTTTAAAAACAGTCTGCGCATTGCCACACTCAACATGACAGAAGATATTAATAAAAACTCAAACAATCACAGTCCCTACATTGAAAATTAAGAATGTTTGAAATAATATTACTTACTAGTTAATATATTACGCTATTTCACTTTCAAGCATGTTTTAATTTCACGGTAATGAAACATTTAGCTACTAAAACTTATTTTTATTCAAATAATAAAAAAAAGAAACGGTGTCATTGGACACCAGGTAAAAAAGAAATTCCTTCAGATAATATAGAAGCAACACAATTTGCAAAAAAACTTGTGTGTCTCGGGACGCTCGACAGAAGTAATTACTTATACTAATCCAAGTTGAAATAATTAATATTGAAATGTGGGGCAAAGAGCTGCAACGAGATTGTAAATGAATAAATGAAAAAAGCCTGGAGTCACCTCTGGGATTCGAAACCAGTAATACGACACCAATGTTCAGTAATCAGAGCACTCGGCCGTCAATACAACAAAGAACAAAGAATGTATATAACGAGAGTATAGCGTATCGCCACGCTATATAATGGAATATAAACTTACTATATGTAGTCATCATTTTATAGAACAAATTTGTAATGCTTTATCTTTTCATTATGCCATATCTGATTCCTGTCGTAATTTGTTCTTTTATGTATATAACTAATACAAAATAATTTTGTATAAGTTATATGTATAAAAGAACAGGCTTCATTGTGAATCGCCTGCCTAGTAACTCTCGAACAACGGGAACGCCGTCCAGTACGGAATCAGAAAGAGAAGGGACGAGAGAACGGAAAGGTATTATACGCTACTCCCTTGTGTGAGTCACATTCGTTACGGTTAAGTTCTTACGGTTTTAATCTCATATTATTTTCAGTTTGGTCGCGCAGCGAAATCCCTATCTCCCCCAAGCCTGCCGTGAGGAACTTCTTTCCAAAAATCAGTTTATCCGAATAATGTCCGTGAAATGATAATTAAGGGCAGTAAATGGCCGAGTGTTCGAAAAGTTGGAAATATCTGATCTATCTGATTGAAGGAGTATTCAAATTTCTTTTTCGAGTTGCAACTGCAAAATTATGGACTTACCTCGCTATGGGGCATCCACAACTTGATGGTGCCATCGGCCGAGCACGATAATAACTGCTGTTTGGTACTGAGAACGGAGAGCCCCCAAACGGCGTTCGTATGACCCTGAAGAGTGGTGTAAAGAATTTCCGGGTCGAACTGATCGTAGGGATCGATGTTAGAGTTGGGTACGTTCCACACGTGGATAGCGGAATCTAAACTGCCAGAGTAACAGTAATCGCCAGAACCGGATATGGCTAAACACAGCACGGGTTTGTTGTGACATCTGAAAATAATCGAGGATCCAGCATGAATTAATCTGGTGAAAATACATTCAAAATTTACAAAATGTACGCAGATTTGTGAACTTTGAATGATATCCCGACATGCCTACTCTAAAAATTTGTGATTACAAAATTTGAGCCCGGGAATCTATTAAATGATAGGTCAACCTGAAATAACTACCACGGTAAAGGTACATCAATGAGAAAAAGAATACAATAGAGATAGAATAGTACTTGAAAAAGAGAAGTTGTAGGTGCATAAACAAAAACTTATCTTAATAAAGGAAAGAAATGAACTTCTCAGAGAAAGAAATGAATTTTAAAAAAAATAGAACCTGTTCTACTTGTTCGAAAGTCTTTATGCAACGTTTTATTAAGTAAATTGCAGATTTTTTTCTTACATTCATATTTTAATTTTTTTTACTTTAATTTTAGAATTCTTTTTTTAATTAATGTGTTAGTGCAATTGATATTTTAGTGCAATGTAAAAAGCAAATGTAGTACCTACAATAAAATGTAAGTTTGTTGTTTATGAAATATATGCCATTTTTTTAGTTCTACCGAACAAGAATACATAAACATAAATATGCAGAGAGTATAATGCGAGTTTTTATGTGACAATAGGTTAGGTGAATGAAAATAAGCAAAAGGTCTTAAAGAAATTGTCACCATCTGAAAAATAATAGCTCCACCCATGCGCCATATGAACGGTCAGAAGATAATCCGCAAACCGTTCTGATGAGTTTTCAAACAGTTTGCAACCTTGGATGGGAAGCAAAACTGACCGTTTCCTAATCGTTTGTGATTCTGGTTGGAACGCATTTAAGTTACTGCGCAGAATCCTGACTGTAAGAAACTGTTTCTGATGCCGATTGGAACGAACCTTATATAAATAGCAAAAAATACACGTTACAAATTAAAGAAAGCAATCATTGATGCTTCCTATATAATCGAAAGAAATCGGAATAGTTTGCGTTTTCTGGTTATTTTCCAGCTACTCACCTGAAAGTATATAGCGGCTCGACATCTAGCGACGCAGACTTTTTCGCCGGCACGGTTTTCTGCAGGTTCCACAGTTTGAGAGTGTGATCCTCGCTTCCGGTGATCAAGACTGGCTCGGTTGGATGAAACGCCAACGCTCTCACGCCGTCGAAATGGCTGCGAAGCGTATACTTGGCGTTCCATGTCTTCCTGAAAGCCTCCTTGCTTGTCGCCATGTCGTACGTGTTTTCTGCGTCGTTATTCACGGTGAGCTGCGCAAGATCGCCTAGACCGAGCGCCGTGTCCATACCCTCGGTGAATTCCTCGTTGACGACGCCGCCGCTGACGGCGATCGGTCGCTTGGGGATGGTAGTTTGGTAACCTGGACAGGTGATACGTGTAGGATAATTTTTTTACCCGGAGAATGTAATAATATAATATTAATTTAGTTGTTCCAAAAAATCGATCGAACCCATATTTGGCTGTGGAATATGTCTCAATAATAAATAGAATAAGAACAATTATATCCATAAATAATAGCAAACAAATGAACATAAAACGCCAAAAAAAATCAGTTATAGCAATCTAAAAATTATATTTTCTCTTATTTTTGTGAATATATATTTTAACATACAAATTCTTAACCCCTTAGGACCATTTGGAGCAGCTGTACCTCAAAACCACGCAAAGAATTAAAATCTCTAAGGAAAAGAGTTGAAATGCTTGCAGGATCTACTTCCTTATCGTCAACTCAATTTACGTATCAAATTTCAAAACTCAATCTGCAGAAGCTATGGGGGTGCGTAAAACTATGGATAAAAACAACAAAAAAACAAGAAATTTCTACATAAGAATGTAGTCAGTTAGAGAAAAAAGTTTTTACCGCCTAAAGATACTCCCCTCAGCTTAATTCACAGACAAATTTTAAAACCCTCTTAACTCAATTTTTTAAAAGCTCCATGCGACCTACCAGGCTGAATGTCGTTCATAATTAGTTTCCACATATTTCAGCTCATGCACCTCCCTGCCACTTACTTCCCAAAAAAAAAAAAAAAAATATATATGTATATATATATATATATATATATATATATATATATATATATATATATATATATATATATATATATATATATATATAATATATATAAATATCGCTCTCACAGCTCACTTCTGGTTTTCGATACATTGCAATAGTCAATTATTTTCGGGTTTTCAGGATAATACAACTAATTAGATAAATGAAATAACTATAACCAAATTGAACATAATATACGCACTTAACATATTCTATAAGAAGTGAGAATATTATGAACTTTAATGCTCTTTAAACCTATCAACTATATATTCATCTACTGAAAAGAGAGCTTTCTCATTCTGTACTTTCAAAGTTCCTTATACTCACAGATGAGGTATTGTACAATATTACAGTATTGAAGTATATTTTATATGTAATATCACTTCTGAGATGATGCTGGTAATATATCGTTCTTTGTCTTTCAATAACCCAGAAACATATACGAATGAAAACTAAAGGCTAAATTCCTTTCATCGAATGAAATATCTATTACAAGATGCTGGAATAGTGATTACTATATTATCTTTATGTCAGGTGCTCTTTTTTTAATCACCAAACATATGGAAGATTTTAAACTCTTTCCTTTCATATTGTAGTTTTAAGAAGATTATAAAGGAATTATCTAATAATATCCTGTCTTAAAACTGACGGATCTGAATCCGTATATACCATAACAGTCAATAATAGAAACCTAGAATACAACTCAAACTCAAGAAAAGTAGAAAGCTGTTGGGATCTTTTTAAATGTGATTAGTAATGTCTATTCTTCAAGTGAGCAGTATTGATTCGGTCAATTTCTTTCCCTAATGAAAGTCCAGACAATAAAGAGACTTCTATAAACTACAGCCTCATCAATGGACATAGTTAATCTCAATCAAGCAAATTTTAAATTTTTTGAAATTTAATAAGAGTAACAATTCATTTTTTATTGGATTCTTATAAACCATTTTCACTTGAGCTGATTGCAAACATACATGCTAGTCAACTACGCAAATTAAGACAAATGTGTATTTGCATTTTCACGAATTTCTTCTGTGATTATTGAGTTCTGATAATCAAAAAATATCCGAGATAGTTCTCTTCTAAACTTGTAACAAGAGTTCTTGTAGACAGAGTTATTGTACAATTTATAACTTGAATAAGCATCTAGGGCGATATATTAGTCCCATTATTCTTATAATTTTTTCACAAACGGAACAGTTGCATGGATTCCGATTCAAATGATCATCTAGAAAGAATCTCAGATATTAACCCTTATCAGCCTATATATTCTTCAGATGTGGGACTAGCAAAATGGAAGCATCATCAATATGTTAAAATGAAGTATTTTTATAAGAGTTTAATATCTATGTTTTAGTAAAAAAAGAAACATTTGTGTATTTGTTCTCTTATTCTACAGCTGGCTTTATTCAGTATTAGAGTTATGCTTGAGTACAATACTTATTTGCTCTGAACAGGTATCTCACTTTCTGTGATGATGATTTCACAATAACTATTCTAGATGTCCCTGAAACTCTTTAATTCGCTGCCAAGCAATATTCAACTTCTGAATAATTTTAAATCATTCAGAAAAAGTTTATTTAGATTTTAAATTGTGAGCCATATGATACAAATGAATTTGTTGTATATTGTAAATCTATGAACAATTTTAGGATGAGCGATTAATCTGCATGTTTTATTTGTGTGATTTTGTTTTTTGTGATTTATTTGAAAGCTTTTGACATTTTCCTCAATATTGTTGTTTATTGGTTTTTGTGATATTTTCAATATTTGTTAAATAAACTTCTATTCTATAACTGATACATTTGAAGTACTTTGGTAATTACTTTTAGAGAAGTATGTTTATCTATAGACTGTTCAATGTTTGGGAACTGTGGTTGAAGTCTATCTGGTGAATATATCAAATTTAAAACTCTCTGCTACTTTTTTATAGGGTAGTTAATCTAGTGGCACGTTTACAAGAAGAGACTTAAGCACTGTATTAATTGTTAGTTAATCAAATTTCGCTAAGATAATATCATGAGTTTTAACGATTGTAATCATAAGTAACCATCCTACCATAGCTTTAAGATAGTTTTACAAGCAATCTATCATAATTCAGCCATCTTAATGTACAGAATTTCTAGTTCAAAAGACTACAACTTTCACACTGATTTTACCACTCAAAGCTAATCAATATGCTTCACAATTATTTCAAACGTTCAGACTCTAAAGGTTGATATATAACAGGGGTGGCCAACCGGACGATCGCGGCTATTAGTCCAGTCGATCGTGGCAAGGCAAAAAATATAAGTTTAATATACCTAATAATAATATTTATATGTAAAAAAATACGTAGAACAGACCGCGCAAAGTAATCACCAACTGCTGGGCGCATCATATTGTATCATTTTTCAATCGCCGTTATTTATCATGTCTTTTTCTCTTCGGCGCGCGAAGGACAATAGGCGGGACACAGTATAACTACTGAAGTAGCGAGACGCGGAGGTGGGGTGGAAGTCAATCCGTCAGTTGACGACAGGGATCGAGGAGTTACGACGTCAACGACTACCGATGTAAATCACGATTAGACTTTGCATCGCGCGTTATGCTATGGATAAGTGGTTGAAGAGAAACACTGAAAAAACTTCAAATGAAGAAAAAAATGCTTCTGAAGGTTCATCAAATAAAGTAAGATAATATTTTCAACTGTTACTGTTGCAAACGAAACCCTCAAAAATATACCTAGTTAAATATATTATTAACTACAAGAAGTACGAAATACCTTAATACACTGTTATTTAATGAAAATAAATTAGTGGTAGGATATTTCTACTTTTATTATTATACTAATTATGTTATTGATATTTTAATTTTATTTTTGTAGATCGTCGAAAAATGTGCTCCAAAGAAATCAAAAACTTATCACTTTCACCAAGAATGGGAACTGGACTACTTCTTTACTATGGTGAAAGAAAACTGTTGCTGCTTAATATGCAATACATCTGTGGCAATACCGAAAAAAGGAAATTTAAAGCGACATTTTAACACAATTCATAGTAAATACCAGACAGACTTTCCACCTAACAGCGAAATAAGAAAGAGTAAATTGCAAGCATTGAAATCGCAATTAACAGTTCAAGAAAACATGTTTTCTAGGCCTATTAAGCAAAGTAAGGCTGCAACTGAAGCTTCTTTCCAAATAAGCTACAGAATTGCACAAAAGTGCAAACCTTTTGCCGATGGAGAATACATCAAGGAAATTTTCGAAGAAGTGTCAGATTCGCTGTTCGTGAATTTCAAAAATAAAAATGAAATTAAAAAAGCTATTCATGATTTACAGCTGTCTCGAAATACTGTGATGCGCCGTATAGAAACGATGAGTGAAAACATAAACGAACAACTACAAAGAGATATCGTCCGCTGCGTTGCTTTTTCGCTACAACTTGACGAGTCAACAGATATCACTGATACTGCACAATTACTTATTTTTATTCGGATGGTCTTTGAAGATTTCTCGACGAAAGAAGAACTGCTAAGTATGATTTCCTTAAAAGGAAAAACTCCTTTGCTACCTTTGTATAAACTCGTATCAATGACAACTGATGGGGCTCCTGCAATGACAGGTATTCATAATGGTTTTATTGCTTTTTGTCACAAAGACGAAGACTTTCCAGACTTCATTAGCTACCACTGCATAATTCATCAACAAGTACTGGCTAGTAAGAGACTAAACACAAAACATGTAATGGATATTTCTTTCAAGATTGTAAATTCCATAAAAGGAAAATCTCTCCAAAGGCAGCTCTTCAAACAGCAATTAGATGAGAAGGAAACAGATTTGGCATTGCACACTGACGTAAGGTGGTAGAGTCAAAGCAAGTTTTTGCAAAGATTTCGAGATCTATTGGACGAAATAATAAAGTTTCTTGAAGAGAGGGGTGATGATTATCAGCAACTGCGTGATTTAGACTGGCAATGTGATTTAGCATTTTTAGCAGATTTTACCGGAAAACTGAGCACATTAAATCTGGAACTACAAGGCAAGAATAAAACAGTAACAGAAATGATGAGCTCTATTGCAGCATTTCAAAGTCAAACAGCGTCTATGATAGTTGACATCAAGAAGAAACATTTTCAACAATTTGTAAACATCAAAGATCATATGGAAAAACATCCTACCTACAATTTCATTCCTGACAAGTACACGGCAGAAATTAAGGCAGTGGTATCAGACTTCGAAATTCGCTTTGGTGATTTCAAAAAAATTGAGAAGTTGGTGGAATTCATCAGTTATCCGTTTAATAATTCCATTGATCATAGTGACATCTATGAAATGGCTAAAAAATTTGCAGATACATTTCAAATGGACCACATGATACTTCAAAACGAAATTTTTACTCTGCGCTGCGATATATTCCTAAAAGCAAGGTCATCCTCCGGTCTAGATTTCTGGGCATTGGTTTCCAACGAGAAATATCCAAATTTCAAGAAATGTGTTGAACAACTGCATTCGTGTTTTGGTTCAACATATTTATGTGAATCAGCATTTTCCTACTTAAAACAAACAAAAAATAATCACCGTTCTCGCTTGACAGACGCCCATACATTGGATTCTTTAAGGTTGGCAATTTCCAAGTACAAACCTGACTTTGCTAATCTAGCGGAAGATGCTCAGACGCAATGCTCACACTAATATAAATAAGTAGTTACTAAGAATAATTTTCAATTTTATGTTTTCCCTCTTAATAAAATAAAAAATACTACATAATTGTATATTGTTTCATTTAAAATTTCAAGAAGTATGTAATTGGTAGATCGCACAGGGTTTCGTCAGTAAACAGTAGATCTCGGGTCTAATCAAGTTGGCCACCCCTGATATATAATATACTATTAAATAGCTTAGTTAATAAAATATCCACGAGTTAATAATTTTCCCTTTATTATAGAAGTTCCACAACATATTGTTTTTAGTGGAAAAGATAATATCCTCTTTTTTATTCTGAATATTATTTGATTTATATCAACATGGTTTCGCCCATTTGATTGAAAAGTCTGATAATTTGGGTTTGATTCATATTCACATTCAGAACAAATGGTCTCATGGAAAGTTTTATTTTACAATTTAGTTTTATAACTTTTAACAACAAATCTATAATATCATGCCGACAGATTATAATGCAAATTTCCAAAAAACATTTGTAATTTTGATTTATGAAAATTATGTTATAAAAAGTAGTTCTATTCAATTGGCAATAATATACTGTTTCTTTTTTTATTTTGAATGTTTACAAACTGCCAACACAAGACCTAAGTGATAAGTGTTTATCATTATTAAACACCTAGAAATATACTACTTACAACAAAAAAAAAAAACATCAAAATTCAACTACATATTGAGAACTCATGTTTTATTTGAAAATTTATTAATTTTATATATCATGAAGATATTATTGTTGTGAAAACTTCATTTTGAATATTAGCTTACATGTTTTTTAACCTCTAAACTATATTTACCTTGATTCCAATCGCCTTGTTCTGCCTTGTCATTTCGCTCTTCAGATTCGAAGAGTAATGTAAGTTCATTGAGTACTTCCATTGCTTCAGCGTCGACGTCGCTGCATAATCGATCGCCTTTTGCTAGGGAAAAAAAAGGGCTTAAATAACTCAACATTTATCTTCATAATAAAAAGTCATAGGTCTCTAATGTTTACACTTCGATATGTAATTTAGTGGCAATTTGAATATAATTAATTAACTTATTTGTCATTTCATAAATTTAAGAAATGTAAATAGTACCAGCACCAAGTGACTAATAAAAGATGCCTGCAATATCAAATTTGTCACAAAACAAAAATGAGTGAAACAACTCAAGTTTTTCAATTACATATTTATTCATTGAATTTGAACAATCTTCGAACAGATTATTTACTTTTATCCATTATATATATATATATATATATATATATATATATATATATATATATATATATATATATATATATTGCCGAAGTGTTTTCTTCTATCTGTAAGATGTGGTTCATTTGTTTCCGACTGGTGGCGCTGTGTCATATTTATATGCCATATAGTCACTGGAAGGAAAATATAACGCCGTTAGGAATATTTGGTTGGTTATCACTTTCGATGGATGGATGATACTGATGAGCCCCAAATAAGGGCGAAACAGACTGTCTATCATTTCCATTGATTGTGATAAACAACTTAATGTTTCTAACATACACCATCCAAGGTATATGGAGGCATTTCGATGTTTTGTGAACTCGTATAACCAGCTCCGCTAGGAGGTTTGTTTGATTAGTTTCAAATAAATGTCCTAGTTCACTTCACATATATATATATATATATATATATATATATATATATATATATATATATATATATATATATATATATATATATATATATATATATATATATATATATATATATATATATATATATATATATATATATATATATATATATATATATATATATATATGTGTGTGTGTGTGTATATATAGTCTGTCCAGCGACCGTTGGCGTGTACGTCACCAATTGTATATGACGTCGATCGTGAACACTGTTGTCAGACGTAATAAATAATATATAATACTAAATAAATAATTGATTTGCCAAATTCGACTTCCCAAAATGCTGGCGGCCGAAGGCCGCATTTTGGCAAACTTATGAAGCCGAGATAAGAAGATTGGCCCTGAATCGCGATTGTCCACGTCCTTTCCGTAATGCTTAGGCTACGTCTCGCCTCGATCCGAGACGCCGATCTTCGATATCGAACGTTTAAAGTTTGACGTTTCTCCGAAATTCGCGAAAACGGCTGCATTCCCGACGCTTAAGAACTATTTTCGCGTCACATGGACTCGAATTCACGTGACCGGCTTTGGAGCCGATAGTTGGACGGGTTGAATTCTATCGAGAAGTTTCGGCACGGCGAGGCCCAATGAGGTCGTAGTATCTAGCCGATTCCGTACGAATTCGAGATTGACAGCGAGCAGATGGTGCGCCCGTTCGACAGAGGCAGGGACGGGCTTAGCACTCCTTGGCGATCGAGAAACTATATTTTTATCGATCTTTATTTTTCACGGATCTATTTAATAGGCGATGGAGCCTCTCACTAGTCTTAAATCTAAATAGCTAACCCAATTTTCAACAAAATGGGATATCTTGCATGATGGACATGGCGGGGATTCTGAGCGGTAAATTCAAATTGACCATTATTCCCTACCAGAAGTGTCTATCTATATTGAATCCATATTCATCGATCGATAAATCAAACTTAATTACAAAATCTTCTAGGTTACTCGGCGACTGTCAAACGTGAAATGCCGATTACCGGCGCGTTGGTCGAGAGGGTCCGACAACATTGCAAATTTTTCAATTAAATGACAACTTAACAAACATTCAACTTATTTTCATTACTCGGAATGTTAGTTTTTCTTGAGAGATACATACGATTTGATATGTTAAGAACAAAATATTTGTCGAAATGGATGATCCGGTCACTATCACCATATAACTACTTTTTCAGAAAATTACTTACGACAGATATGAATTTTGACCATTTCGAATTTTATTTATTTGGGTAGGCAGCCTTGCGTCGTTATTTGCGCATGACTGTGACGTACACGCCAACTTAGACTGAACAGACTATATATATATTTGTATGCATGTATATGTATATTTATTTAGTGAAACCTCTTTTAAGCGGACACTCACGATTCTACTGATTTAGTGCTTATTGAAGGTGTCGGCTTGAGAGAGAAAACTACGAAATTTAAAGACAGATTTATTAATAAACGTAATGGTTACATAGCTACCAACTTTAAAATGCTCTGTTGACACATAATTTGTATATTTTTCTACAAAACAGTAGAATGCAAATGATTTCCTGAATTTTTGAGGAGTTGAAATGCAATGTAGTCCTCGGTTGTAAAAAAAAAATTTCCAAGATTAAATTTTTCAGCTAGTTTTCATGTAACTTCTCCGAAACGTAAACCCATTCCATTTTTTCACGTAAACTAAGAAGTTTTCACTAGACGCAATTATAAAGAAATCTCTTTCTTCCTATCCGGACAATAAAAATAAGACAGAAGTATTTAGTCTCCGCATTAAAACGGAAAAAGGTAATTCCTCAGTTAGAGAGGGTATTCCCCGGTAAGAGTGCGGTGTCGCCAATATACTACATATCTTTGTGCCATATCGTGCAGCACGACGTCAAGTTGTCAGGGGTTTCCTTCCGATCAAGGGGTTCCAGAATTCTTAAACCAGAAAAAATTGTACGCGTCCGGTTATAGGTGTATGAAATAGGCGAAAGTTTGATTCCAGAAACTTTGTTAACATAAATGGAGTGTCCTCTTAACAGAGGTGTCCGCAAGGAGAGGTTTCACTGTATATACATGGAGCGAATAGTATTCTCACCTTTTTTTCTAGTAGTTTTAACATCGTCATCTGCATCTTCCATGGGCTCGACGTCTTTATCATTTATTATATCATCTTCGTCATCGTCCATTTCCATTTCGGAATTACTTAGGAATTCCATATTTGCCATCACCGCTTGTTCCGCCTCCAACATCATCGCTTCTGCCAGAGACCCGGGACGTTCTTTTTTGAAAGGTTTCCTCCCTGTAAGAAACGGATTAACGATTATTCTACGTAACAAGTTTTCACCAAAGTAGACAAGCTTTACCACCTTGGCTTTCGCTGGGGCGCTTATTAGATTCACCTCCGTTCAGAGAGCTTCCATTGTGATTTTCTTCCTGTTCCGCATTGTTGTTCAGCCCCAACAACGCCCTCACGCGGGTCGACCTAACATCTATGATTCGATCCGTATAACCGATTTCCTGAAAGTGAAAAATTCATTCAACATAATTTTGACAAGATAGTTAATTTAAAAATTGCTGACTGAACGTTTGGAAATGAGAAAGTTATCCGCAAAATAATTGCAACGTTTTTTGAAATTGAAGAGTCTTTACAGCAACTCCTGTAGTCACTGTATGGATAAAATTATCGTTTCTATGATTGTTGAAATAATTAATTCGAATATGTTTATTTCAAATAATAATTAAAGTGTAGCAATTTTACAAACAATTTAAAGATTCAAGGGCACAATTAATCCGATTGGATTAGTGTGTGCACTACACTAAATAAATAAAAAATTTCCTAAAATTAACTACAAAAAAAAACAAAATAGAGCGGGAGAAGGCAGTCATCACAAATAGTTACAGCAGGTACGTAAACATAGATTTTTTTTTTCTTTTTATTATTTCTAATTATTTATAATGGTACTTCGTAAATTAGCTATACGTATACATATTATACTGACGTAGTAATATACTGAAATGTTCTTATTGATGTTCCAATAAAAATAATAAATAATAATAACCAATGCAAACAATCAAAAACAAATATGCAAATAAACCAGGATATTTTTTAACAGACACCTCTATAGTTAGTTATTATACATTCTATAAGTTTACTATTTATTATAAAAAAATTTTGATTTCTTAAATTGTCTGATAGATCTAAAGGCTCTTGCACCGTATATAATTAAACTAAGTTTAATGATAAACCTAGTTTAATTTGACATTTGACAAGCGAAAATGTCAAATTAAACTCGGTTTATCATTAAACTTAGTTTAAAATATACGGTGCAAGAGCCTAAGTATATTTTAGGGATAAAGACAGATGTCTTCGAATAGGAAGAAGAAAACAAATAGTTTGACAAGTATGAGTAATTTTTTGTAATCGACCTATATAGTATGATTCACATAATCAATAAAAGTAGTATTGTTACAATTAAATCAAATAACATTTTTTACATACAGCTGCCGGATATTTAGCAGTTTAGATACCACAAATAGCTTATCAGTAGAATATAATTTGCCTTTAAACAGCATTACTTTCACTATAAATTTATGTGTAATAAAGAGGGGATAGAGGGTGCTACTACATGAATTCCCCAAGCAGTGATGCCACAAGTAAAAACAGACTTGACTGTCAATTACATATACGATTTTGCCATGCACAACATATTCGTACCTGTAGATACTGTCTTAGCAACTGACGGCCCTGTTTCCACGTAGAATTCGACACTGAGATGTAAGACTGGTCGGAGTCAAGCTGATTTTCGTTGGACGTTTCATCTAGGACGGGCGGATTCATATCGCCCTGTTGAAGATCCGTGCCGTACTTGAGCTTATGGAACTTGCTACGCTCTTGCTTTAGGGCATATTCGAGCATCTTTATTCGACGTACGAGATCGTTTTTGAGGTTCTCCTGGCCTTTACGTTCTCCCTGTAAGAAAGCAATACGCGCCTGGAAAGATAAAAATTCGTTATTAAATTTTTTTCACTGAATTTACCTGGATAAAATTAAAGTTTAAACTGTGAAAGGTTGAATTCACCCAGTACTACATATCTTCTATCGATTGTAAATGATTTAACCACATGATTTTACGATAACAAAATCTATAAAATAATATAGGAACGGTATATACGCATAAATTTTCAGTTTGAAACTTCATTTTGTTTAGGAGAGCATGTGAAGTTAATTTTACCAAGAAATTCATGCCAAGATCATAAAATACTATCAACGGGCGACCTGCACCAAAGGGTATTCATTGTAACAAAAACATTGACATTGAAAAGAGTCTAATCAAGCCTCTCCAAACTGAAAACATAAAACAAATAAAAAACTGACTGGAAAAAGGAACAGATCCTAAGGTAATCCAAGCTTTTCTTTAAATCACCCTTCACAACCTACGAAACTTGTACTCAAAAGACTTCTGCAGGAATAGAAACCTATACGTACATTGCTCATGCAGATTTGTGTCTACTCTTTCCATTCAGTATAGCAACTTTGGAAGAGAAAATCCCAATAGTACTACGCAGAGTAACAATGTATTATCTGCCCAAGTTGAAGTCGACTTCATTGAGACTAATGAATACGATGACTTTCAAGATAAAGGTAGTGGTCTTCGAATGATTCAAATCTAAGGGGTATCCTTATATTTACAATTTGATTGGTCAATTAAACAAAGAGTAAGAGAACAGTAGAAACTTGCATTAACACAAAGAAAAGATATATATTTACAATTTGAAGTTGAACTGTATAGGTATATAGGTGTCCCGCATGCACTTTTTGCATCTTACCTAAGTAAAAGAACGCAATGTGTAAAAATTGATGAATATTTAAGCTCAACCAGGCAGGTAAACTGCGGAGTGCCTCAGGGTACCATACTTGGACCAGTGCTGTTTATTATGTATATCAATAACTTACTTAATCTCCATACAACAGGAGAGATAATAAGCTATGCGGATGACACTGTCATTTTTTATCAAGCAAAAAGCTGGATTGACTTGAAGAATAAAATTGAACTAGACTTACCTATTGTCTTTAATTGGTTTTATCACAAGCTATTGACAATAAATTTTGAAAAGACGTACTATCTACCTATGTCTAGCTATGTCAATCACCTTCCTAATTATGATACAATAAACATTAATAACCAAGGAAACAATATAAAACTCAAACAGACACACAAAGTCAAGTATTTGGGTATAACTGTGGATTGTCACCTTAGATGGGATCACCATATCACGTCCCTTGTGCGTTCTATTCTGGGAAGATGTAGATGTCTCAGTTCAGTTCTGGAATTACCCCAGTTGCGTATGTTTTACTTCGGTCTAATAGAATCGAGATTATCATACGGTATACTGGGATGGGGTGGAGCATCGGACTGTTATATAAAACAGTTATTAATTCTACAAAAGACAGTTCTAAAAATATTACTGAAGAGAGAACGCACTTATCCTTCGGAGCTTTTGTTCAGGGAAGCTCACGTATTAGATCTGAGGAAATTATACTTCAAGAGAGCAGTTTCATATTATTATAGGGATAGGGAATTCATTAAAAATCAAGTGCTTTGCCACGGATATTACACGAGAGGCGTTGGGGCCTCTAAAATAAAGACTATTTCATCAAAAAAGAGTATCGGTCTCAAGTGCCTAGCATATTTAGGGCCGAGATTTTTGAATCTTCTGCCGGCAACAATATTGAATTCTCCTTCATTTTGTTGCTTTAAACGGAGAATTAATATATTCCTTTTGGGCGAAGGTGCTAGTCCAGTGGAAGAGCTCTTTTTCTCTTAAAGTATTGTTGTGATATTGTGTTTTTGCTGTGATTTGCGCTAGTTCGCGGATACCTTTATTTTTGTGAATTATATAATATAGGCGGTAATATTAAGTATAGAGTAAATATTTTCCCATAGACAGCCAAAGGCTTTATGGGTGTACATTGTACATTTGAGATTTTTATTTGGACTCGAAAGTGTAAATTTATTTTGAATGAAAATTGTATGAAAATTCTTATGTTATATATTATACACTGAGGGCAAATAAACTTATTATTATTATTATTATTTGCAGAAAAAAATGGTTATGCATATTTCAAATCATCCAAGAACAGGTCTTGGCTGATTTAAATCATGATTTGATCACTCTATTTTTGAAATTAAAATTATTTAATTGAAACTATTTTTCTTTCAACTTTGTTTTATTACGAACTATCTTCTTGAATTTTTTCTTTGTAGTTTTCACAAATCACTCTACAACCCAGATATATTTGGATGTTTTGTCAACATAAAACCTCTTTAAACCCATTTGTATGTTTTCACCTTCCCTATATGCCCAAGAAGAAATTATAATTATTTATCTACTTTCATTTAGTAGTATGAATTTTTACAGTTAAATCGTTTCATAAGGGCACCTACTACAGAACTAGAGTTGTAATAGATTTCTTTACAGCACTAGTGCTGTAATGATGAAAAAAATCGGTTGTATTAACATTTTGCTGTTAAATAAAACCACACTTTTCATATTTTTGGATTTGTTTGACAAAGTTTCGACAGTTACCATGCGAAAGGTAACATAAAAAACTTGATTAGTAAACTTAATAGCAGGTACATTTTTATTTTTAAAAATGCCAAATATTTTTATTCATAGATGAAAGTAGATAAAATTTTTCAAAATATTCTTGTTGTAAATTCATATTACTACACTCGAGACTTTAACGTCTCGTGTTGTAATATGAATCTTTACAACACTAATATTGTAAATGACTATTACATCCACCTTCGATTCCCTTAAACAACTACTAAAGAAACGCGCGAGAAGCATTGGGAAATGGCAATTTATAGGTTAGGAAAGAAACAAGTTGCAAAAGAAATTTTCTTGCAAAAAGCGCGTCATGTGAACTTTATCAAATATTTAGGCTTCAATTGTATAATAATTCTTGAACTTATATTTTTATATTGATTTGAAAAAAGAGAGAAGTGTAAATTTTTTTATTGAATTTAAAGAAAAACATGACATCGAACATACTGTAACCGAAAGTGCAATGATTATATATACATAAATAAACTGAGATAGTACCTAGTGGAATATAACACATAGCTTAAAAGATATTAGGCCGAACGAACGTAGTTCAGAGCTATCATCCATCTGAGATTTATAACATTGGTATCGAATACACAGAAAGGGACATACTTGAGTGGTTCTTGTGCAATAAATTATCTCTCAATAGCTCAAAATCGCAGATTATGAACTTTACACTTAGGAGGACACAGAGTGATCATCCGCTTTTGGCGAGCTGTGCTGGGGAAGTTAGGTTTCTTGGGGTCTATCTGGATCCAGGGCTCACCTGGGAAAATCATGTCATCCATCTGTCTAAAAAGCTTTCTCAATACCTCTTTTTGTTTCGAAATCTTGTGAAGGTGACTTCGAGGCGGACTGTTCTGATGGCTTATCATGGATACTTCCACTCAAATATATCATATGCCATTTTGTCGTGGGGACATTCCTGTCATATGGAAAAAGTCTTTGGACAGCAACGTAAATGTGTTCGCATTATGTGTGGACTGGGTTATAGAGACGATTGTCGTCGGAGCTTTATATCTCTGGGAATCCTTACCCTGCCATCTATATATATATACTAGAATGTCTATTGTACATTAAACAAAATCTTCATCTCTATAGAACCCATCGGGACATTCATGATTATCCTACAAGGAATAATGAGGATTTGGTGCCTGACTTTGGCCGCCTTGGGAGGACGAGAGATGGCACTAGATACCTTGGAATAAGCTTTTTTAATAAACTACCTCCACAAGTTAAAACACTTGACATCAGATACTTTAAGACTAAAATCAAAACATTCTTAATTAACAGTGCTTTTTACACTTTTGAGGAGTACTTTGTTTCAGGCTTCGGTAATTTATAAATTTATAAGTTTTAAAATGCCTTTAGTTTGCGTTTGTGTTGTCTTACTTTTGGTTTGTGTGTTATCATCTTAATGACAGTTTATTGGAGTTTAATTGGATGGATTTTCTACTGTTTTTAACTTGTGCTTGTGTTTTGGATTGATGTAAGATTTTGGCAGATGTGGTAATTTTAAGATTTTATTGATTTTTGATTGACTTATGTAAACAAACCATTGTATTGTATTAACATCAATAAAGAATTTGATTTGATTTAATTTGTAGTCTGCTGAGTTACTTTCATCGACTAATTACAATTTAAGATTTTAGGTTCTATTCAAATAGTTCTTGTGATTCTTTCGAGGAATGCCATCTTCTACTCTTTTTGTACTATTCTGAGCACAAACGTAGCATTGGATCATACGCCAATTTTATTTGTTAGGAGATACTTCCACATATCAGGTTGAAGTTCCAAGTGTTGAGTGTTGAAGTTCCAAGAACATGTAATATAATAATAATAATAAACAATGGCTAAACACCCCCTGTGGGGTTGCGCCGCATAAATGCTTTCTACATCCGCTTTCTGGGGTGGATCAATCCCCATCATTCCTATAGTTTCTGGCTTATTTTCCTCCATAGAGCCCTGTCCTTAGCTTTTTCCTTCCATCCAACGACACTTGTCGTTCTTAAATCCTCCTCCACTTCCTTCAGCCACTTAGATCTGGGTCTTCCTCGCCTTCTCCTACCTCCTGGTTCCCACTGCAGCACTGAGCAGACCACTGCATCCTCTCCTCTTCTCCATACATGGCCAAGCCATTCTATCCTTTGCTTCTTTATTCGTTTCACTATATCTTCGCCGTTCATCTCCCACAGTAGGTATTTCATAGTTCATCCATTGCCTGTATTCATTGTCATCAACTTTTATTAATCCTAGGATTGTTCTCATTATTCTTCGTTCCACTATTCTCAATTCCTCCTCTTCTCTTTTTGTCATTGTCATCGTTTCTGCTCCATACATCACAACCGGTCTTATCATTGTGTTATAAATTTTGAGTTAAGTGGGCCTTGCTCATAATTTACTCTTTAATAGTTTCTTATTGGCATAGAACGCCCTATTAACTGCCATTATTTTGTCTTCTATTTCTGATCTTCGTTCTCCGTTACTGCTGATCGTAACCCCCAGATATTTGAACTTTTCGACATCCTCAAATTCGTGTTCATCCATTTTTATAATTTTGTTTCCACACTGCTTTCCAAATTTCATTATCTTTCTTTTGCTGCTGTTTATTTTTAATCCCATCTTCTCACCTTCTGTTGTTATTTCTAATAGCATTTGTTTCATTATTTCTCGTCGCTTCGTTACTATGACTATGTCGTCTGCATACGCGACCATTTGGCCTCAGCGTGTTCTTAAATTCCCCTTATTTACGTTTCTGATAACATACTCTATGGCTAAACAATGTTGTTGAGAGGCCATCGCCTTGCCTTACCCCTCTATTAACTATAAAGTCTTCTGTTTCTCTTGTACTTGTAAGTATACTCGCTTTTGACTGGTTCATAGTCATTGAAATTAATCTTCTTAATTTAGCTTCTATCCCCTGCTTTTTCAGTCCTTCCATCAATTTACTCCTTTTGACTGAATCGAATGCTTGTTGGAAGTCTCTAAATAGAATTTCTATTCCAATTTTATATTCATAGGCTTTTTCCATTATTTGCTTAATTATATGAAGGGCATCGGTTGTGGACTTCCCTTGTATGAAACCGCATTGGTATTGACCTATTATGCCTTCAGATATTCTAGCTAAACGCCTCTGTATTATTGCTGACAATATTTTATACGCCACATTTAAAAGAGTTATACCTCTTCTTGCACTCATGTTGGTCCCCTTTTTTATGAATTGTTACAATTTGTCCAACTTCCCATTCCTCAACCATTTTCTCTTCTCTTCATGTTTTTCTAATTAACTGGTTAAGTCTTTCGTGAAGCTCCACCGTACTTTATCAATTCAATATTTATCTCGTCTTTTCCTGGTGCTTTCCCGTTCTTACTTTTTTTAATGATTTCTATTACTGCACTTTTTGTTGGTTCTTCTCTTGCGTTCTCCTCCTTTTCTTCTTCCTTTTCTTCCTCTTCCTTATCTGTAGCTGCCTCTGTTAACAGTTCTTCGAAATATTCTTTCCAGATAATTTTATATTGCGTTTCTTCTTGTATCACTTCATCGTTTTTGTTTCTTATGCCACTTACTTTGCCTTTATATGTTTTATTTTGTTCATTTATTTCTTTATAGAAGACCTTGTGTTCTTTCCAAGAACATGTACTCAATGGATATAATTTTTTCTACTTCAGATATTATTGTATTATCAAAAATAAGAAAATAATAAACACAATCATTCAAACGTGATTATTCCAATTAATCGAGTTAGTTTTAGCGACTGAAATATATATTGCATTGAAATCGGAAAAGTTGAATGAGAATGTTGTCAAATTTGGTACGCAAAAAGTTCTCAAGGTTTACAGTTTGGATATAAATTTTCATATTACACAACAATTAAATTATCATAAATAAGTACTAGTGTATGTTCGACATGCTCATTAAGTTTTTTTGCACGAATTTCCTCTATGAAAAAATGAGAAGGAGTAATTATTCCTAGGATTAGTATAATTTTTTATCAACGATTTTTTGTACGAACTTAGTTTTTCCTAGTGAACATTTTGAAAGGGTCATTAGTTTTACTCAAAATGTGGAAATTACCTTCCTAAATTTGAATATTATTTCGTCAGAAAATCCGGTTGGAGTAAAATAAACGAATTTTTAAAAATTTATTTATGTAAATAAAGAAGTAATTATCTCCGTGATAAAGTTATCATATGAAATATATTGGACATGTCAGGCTTACTTAACAAAAAAAAGCTATTATTATATCAAAAAAGCGATAGAGCTTCAATTGCGAGGAGTTGGACGTGCAAAAACTCATGAAATTTCTACATAAAATTTTCGGAGGTGAGAAATAGTTATTTATATACCAAGTGAGTTATATAGATCCTAACGCCCCGAGGTCCGTTGGCCCGAGGGATGAATGTTGCCCGATGGCCGTTAGGATCTAGTATAACGCAAGTGGTGTATACAAGATTTTATTTTTAACGAAAAAATTATTTTATTATAACGAAAAATCGATTTTAAAATCGGTTCATTGCTCCTATACTTTCCATCTTCCTTCTCATAGTAGGCATGATTGTCATTTGTTGATATTTTGACGTTTGAGAATATTTTTGTCATCATATTTAGTGAATGTCATTGCTGCTTTCTTTGTGTAGTTTTATAGAAATAATGGAATGAAAATGAATTTACTCAAGAATATCATAGAAAATGCAGCCACAGCTGCGAATAATTCATTGCCCGAGAAATCCAGAGTCGTATACGACAAGGATTATGAAGTATTTAATCAATGGAAGTTACTTCAGTTGTCCTCGTACAATGAGCGGGTGTTATGATCCATAATGCCCGCTCATTACGCCCTAGGGCATAATGAGTGTATTTATAGCAACCGTATTTAAGGTAAAATCAACAAATAATATAAGGTGAAAAATAAAAAAAATATTTGAAATCCTCAAATATCACCTCCCTAACAACCGGATTCATTAAAAATTTTTAGACTTTCAAAACACAATGAATTCACTAATTTAAAATGGCGGCAGTAAAGAAAAACACATAAGAATGGATCTCATGCATCACACCCCGCCACTCCCTTGAATTAAGTTTGAAAATGCTAACATTTTGACTGAATTTACCCAAATTTTCATAGTTTTGTTGTGTATCAAGAAACACTAGATATCAAATTGCAGCTACAGTCAGCTTTAGTGTGATGGGAGTCGCTTGAGATGACAATATGTACCGGGGGAAAAATACGCACACACACACACACACACACACACACACATATATATATATATATATATATATATATATATATATATATATATATATATATATATATATATATATAAAATAAATACGTTGGGAAATTCATTCGAAACATTGATTATTAATCAAATCAACCGACATGGAACTCAAATTCATCCTTCAATGGAGAATGTTAGGACATTCGACGTCGGCGCCACACACGATGGAAACACTAGTAAATATGTTTCGCTCTGCAACAAACTCATTCATATATATATATATATATATATAGATAGATAGATAGATAATCTTTATTTGTCCAGTTATACAAAATAAATGTGTAGGACACGTCAATACTAAAAATATAGAAACATATAAATTAATATTCTAACAAGTAAATATAAACATAAAAAACATATTGTCAAACAAACATACACATCATATCATCAACCTAACCCAAATCACAAATAGCAGCAGGTACACATTATCACAGTTTTATCGAAGAAAAATCACTATCTAGGAACTCCTGAAGGGTGTAAAATGCACCTTCAACTAAAAAGTTTTTGAGTTTCTCTTTCAGCTTATTCTCTGAAAGATTACGTAGATTGATTGGAAGTTTATTCCAAATTTTTTTAGTTAAGAAATCTACATTTTTTTGTATGTAGGTATATTTAATTTTATTTTGTTTTAAGTTTTGTTTATGTCTTGTATTATATTGATGATCCAATAAATTATCTTCGAATAAATCTGAGTTTTTCTTTACAAACAAAACACATTCCAAAATGTAGATAGAAACCAAAGTCAGAATCTTATATTTTAAAAAGATTGATTTACAGCTCTCTCTTGGTTTCAGACCAAAAATTGACCTTATGCATCTCTTCTGCAGAATAAAAATTCTACCAGCCTCCACCGACCCCCCCCAGAAAATAATGCCGTAAGAAATTCTCGCCTGCATATATGCATGATATGCAATCATTGCAGTTTTATGGCCCACGCTCATTGACAATACTCTCAGGGCGAAAATGTACTTAGAAAGCCTTTTTGAGAGATCAGCAATGTGCACTCTCCAGTCGAGCCTGCTATCAACCCTGACACCCAAGAATGAAACGTGTTGCTGTGCCCTGAGAATTTTAGACTTATATGTTAAACTAAGCTCTTCGCCCTGTTGACCGAAAGATATGATCTGAGTCTTTTCCACATTAAGCATCAGATTGTTTTGCCTGAACCATTCTTCCAGAAAGCTCAACGTCTCCCCCACACTAACCTCACACTCCACTCCAGACATCTCACTAAAGATGACAGAAGTGTCATCAGCATAAAGAACCATGTCCTGAGATATTATTTTAGGAAGCTCATTTACATATATAATATAGAGTAGTGGCCCCAGTATAGAGCCCTGTGGCACACCTCTAATGATCTTCTCTGGTTCGGATTTGATTAATGACCCTCTGCCATCAAGCTCAACGGCACACTGAATACGAGCAGCAAGATAGGATTGCATAAGACTCAGACTAATCCCTCTGATTCCGTATGTTTCAAGCTTGTTACTAAGGATTTGATGGTCTACTGAGTCAAAAGCTTTAGATAAATCAATACAGAGTGCTGATGTATGCTTTTGATTGTTTAATGACTCCAGTATAGTAGCCATTGCCTGATTATATATATATATATATATATATATATATATATATATATATATATATATATATATATATATATATATATATATATATATATATATATATATATATATATATAAATATATATATATATATATATATATATATTTTATATATATATATATATATATATATATATATAAATATATATATATATATATATATATATATATATATATATATATATATATATATATATATATATATATATATATATATATGTGTGTGTATTAGGGCCAAGAATTGGTAGCAATGGAGCAACTTTAATGAAATAAGAATTTTTATTCGTATTGTATGATTTTAGTTCTATTTAATGTTATATGGTTTTAATAAAATTGTTGAAAAGTGATATGAACCCTTACAACATCTCAATGTAAGTAAGATAAATGATGAAAGAATCATATACGATTACACAGAGGAAATTGAAACGTTCTATACATTTCTAGTATTATATACTGAATTAAATGAAAATTAATTAGGAGATTTTATATTTGATACAAAATTTAGGTAAAGCAAAACCATCAATTTCTTTGAAATCCTAGACAATAGAATATAGAAAAGAACTAGAAATGTTACCTGTATCGAATTCGATTTAGTTATCCATAAAACCATGAAGCAATATTGGGACAGAATAGTAGCAGTATATGGAGTTTCTAATTAATGGTTGACCGCACTCTCGATGGTTATTACGCTATTAACTCTTGCCTGCTAAGAACTGATTGTTTCTTGTTTAATTGAACGCTGATGATCGTGATTACACGCAAGCAACAACAAGAAACTTTCCTTTGATTACATAATTTTTTATTAATTAAATATATATATATATATATATATTTATTTTTATTTATTTTATTTATCTTTATTCACGGGGCAAGCCCCATACATTAAAAATTACAAAGTGTTTATGGCTAGAAGCCTACAAAACTATAAACTTGATTACATAAAAAAAAAAGTATTAAGTTATTCAATTCATTCAAATTTTAACAATGATTTTGATAAATTTTTTATTTTGTATAACGAAAGTGTGTTTGGATCAAACCAGTCTACGATTTCATTACATAACATAAATATTCTATCAATAATTCTCTCTTTATCTCCCCGACGACAATTGTTAGTTTGAAAATCATAAATATTATGACGAAGGTTGCGGGGTGGGGTACATAAAAATTAAATTGACTCAATATTTCAGGTACATCAATTAAATTGACCAAAATTTTATACCCAAAGATATATATATATATATATATATATATATATATATATATATATATATATATATATATACATATATTATATATTATATATATATATATATATATATATATATATATATTATACATATATTATATATATATATATATATTATATATATATATATATATATATATATATATATATATATATATATATATAGTGTGACCCATTTAAAAAAGAACTACCCCTGTAAAATACGCATTTTTCAAACAATCTCAATTTACAAAAACTGTATTTTGACACAAATTTTCATACCTTTAGTTTCATTTCCAAGGTACTCTATGTTTTTTTCTTCGTCAAAAACGGAAAAAATATATCCCGTAAATGTAGTCAAATATCATATTATTATCCATTATGATGACACCTAAATCTTTAATTGAAGATACTTTATCGAACATGATATCTACTTGTTGATATTTAAAGTTAAACACTATACATTTCGACAAATCTGTTCAATGCACAATATGCTGACAATCTGTCAAGGTCCTCCTGAATGAGGAGGCTGAAACACAAACCTGCATCCATAGAATTCTTCCTTTGGTCATCTGAATAAAGCAGGAGCTTAGCTAATTCAACAAAAACATGGGACACCAGATGTCATTGAAACATATTAAAAGCATTATCCATCCCACAAAACTTCCTGCCTGTGATTGAACAAATAGAAGAAAAAGCAACTCAAAAAGCTCCTAGCCCTAACGACTTAATTACATACTTCATAAATAATATGTTTCCACTGATTTTTTTTCAAAAAGCCTGGTTGCTGTGGTATAATCAACTTTTTTATAAGTAAAAACAAGCCACTACATACAACACTTTCAAACACTTCACTATTTATATCATTATTTGATATTGGCCTGACATTAACTCTTCAACTTGAAAATAGGAACTATATATAAAATGGGTATGGCTGGTAATGCATATAAACTCCTGAAGTCGTTCCTAACTGGTAGAGAACAATACGTCCAATTACATGATCACGTAAGTAGAAAATTACCAATAAAATCTGGCGTGCCCCAGGGAACCGTGCTGGGTCCGTTCCTATATCTAATCTATGTGGAGAGCATGGCGAGTATTGGTTTGCAATGCAAATATTGGATGTTCGCTGATGATACAGCACAGGTGTTCAATAACAAAAACGATGATGAACTATATCGAAACATCAACAAAGATCTCGGAAGATTCCTTGATTGGCTCCACATGAATCATTTAATTATAAATAGTCAGAAAACAGTATATATAGAGTTTAAAAGAAAGAATAAACCTACTTCACCAGACAAAAAAATTTTCATTGACAAAGTACAAATTCAAAATGTAAAAAGCTATAATTATCTAGGATTAACCATAGACGATGAGTTGACATGGGATGACCACATGGATGCTATAGTGCGAAAATTGTCTGGACTAATTGCAGCTCTCCGTAAACTCTCTCGATATATGAATAACAAATGCAGAAAAATGATCTACTGATCATATATAGCCTCTGTTCTTACCTATACCATGCCAATATGGTCTAACACCTCGCAACATAATTTAAATAGATTACAGCGGCTGCAAAACAAAGCAATCAAATCTATCGACAACTTGATTATCCAACAGACACACTTTTTAAAAAATTTCCATATATGAACATCCTCAAATTAAAATACTTCGAATGCTGCAAATTCTTATTCAAAATACAAAACAAACTCATCAAATCAAAAATAAATTTACGGAAACGAGCTGAAATACATGAACGCAACCTGAGAAATGCAAACACATTTTCCAATAATATGCTGAGAACTAATAAAGGCAAACAATCTCCTGTGTACTCATCGACTGTGCTTTTCAATAAATTACCGCAAACAATCACCTCCACAACAAACTTCAAGAAATTTGTGAAAGAACTCGAACAATACATTATTAAAAATGATTGTGGTTAATTTAGTTTATTTTTCTTCTTATGAAGCTGATTAATTGATTTGGTGTATCAGAAATTTATGTTTATATTGTAATCACATCCTGCGTTTATAAACAATTATGTTATCAGCATTTCATGCTGCTTTATAGTTTATTTTCATAAATAAATAAATATGAGAGGAAAAACCTCATTGTGGAAACACACCTATTTCGAGAGACTGAACATAATATGGATTGAATGGACTATGCAATTAGTACATGACCATAGAAAAAGAAATGCAATTACATGGGCCAGCCCATTTAGTTTCATCCAAAACGAGGAATATCTATGTAAGCTTGTGTGTAATGAAAGAAGTTCAAAAGGTCAAAAATCAGAACAAACCACTTGCAATTGAAGCAATTGTTGATATGGCTCATAGACAATTTAAAGTAATTTGAAAAGAGATTTGCTTTATCTAATCCACTTGTCGCCCTATCATCCCCATACACCGAAATTAAGAGGAATTCTTTTCAAAGAAAACCAAATTCCAGTACTTCTTAACATAAGTAGATACTTTTATCAAATTCTAACGAAGAAATTTACGATTTGTAGTCGTGTAGTATGGAGATCTTATCCATCTAGCGCAACTCCTCAAAATCACCAGTATCATTAACCTTTGTGCAATATTTAATGGTTTATTTTAAACCATTTTAGGATAAGTATTAATAATAACCAACTTGTATACCTGACGAAAGTCATAAAAAGCTATATGTCACACCTCCTCATGTACTCTACAAAAAAAAATTAAAAACTAATAAAGGTTTCTTCATATTTATCATATTACTACTGCAAAATACATGAATAAAATTCCTAAACGGTATAGCAACATATTACAAGTGAAATATTTTTAATAACTTATTACAAATTACTCACATCAGCATCAGCACAAGCAGACTTTTAATAATGTTATTTTTCAAATGAAGTAAAACGCTGATTAATTTCACTAAAATTAGTTTAATTCACTAGACATACGTTTTGGGCCATTAACCCATTAAGTATCAATACCTGATGATAAACTAAAGTTGAAATTACAAGAATCTATCTATTTATAATACTGCTTTATTGAGTGTGGAAATACTAAGATCTATTGGTCATTAGTCATGAATAAGTTCCTTGAGATTGCCTATTTAAACTCCAAAGCCTCTAAAAGGTCCATACTCTTTCCTTAACTCAATGAACATAGTATTTTTATGTTATCTAAATCTATAAAACGGTTGTTTTGTGTACATTGCCCAAAAATTCCAGTTACGTTCCTATTTTGGATGATATTTTATGTTTATGAACTATTCCGTTGTCAAATTTAAATTACCTTTTTTTGCACTAATTGAATGCGTTATATTAGAGCAGCAAAACATACTTCATTACCATAACTATCAAATCAAATTGATTCATAATTCCTTTCAAACTTCCATGAAAAAAATCACTTGTGATATATTAAATTATGAGTTGCATATTTGGAGCATCATTCAATGAATGATGAACGATGTTACTATTGGGTAAGCATCAAGAAAGTGGAAAGTACTTACTTGGTCATTGTATGAATAATGAACTAAGAGTTGATTAGAAGGGTGTGCAGATATGTGTAAATATTGTAATTAAAATTGAAAATAAACTCATTGATTAAATGAAGATGATTTATAAATTTTGAACGGTAATATGAGCTGAAATTTTTCACGCTACATCTCCATTTTGATACACCTTCAAATAATAGAGAATATTTCTATTGAACGAAAAAAATATCTAAAAGGTGGGCATAGTTATGAAATTATATCATCATTGTATCAACAGTTAATATAAATTGTCTTTTCAAAACCTCAGACATGCGCACTTATACAATTTTGATCTAGGAAGAGAACATAGTGTTGATGGAAGAGCAATCAACATCACCAATTAATTTATTTGAGTTTTTTGTTTCATAATTTCAAATTCATTTGGTTCTGTTTCAGATGCTTGAAACATTCACTGCAGTATACTGGGTGTAATTTACTAAACATACACTTCTTATTGTTGAAATTGTAAGTTTTCTAAATATCAGATACATAATTCACTCATGTGATTTCTGACGATGGTTACAATGAAGCAACAATTAAAAGTATTGAAATTGAGTCTTAAGCTATGTTTTATTAAATTTCTCAACCAATTTGGTACCACAAGTATAGGGGTTAAACTGAAAAGTTAATAAGAAAAAAAGGCGAAACTAGTTGAATAAAAGTTATTTTCAGTTTGTGGTTTTTAGACAAGTTTTTTACTTATTATTTATTTTTCATTTAAATATGAACTACCACAGAGTTGATTCATCGTCCATCGAATTTATGAAAAGTTAATAATTTCTGAATATTCACTAGTATTACAGTAACTGTTATTTAACCACTTCAATGGTTGATGCAAATTGAAATTATTATATATATATATATATATATATATATATATATATATATATATATATATATATATATATATATATATATATATATATATATATATATATATATATATATATATATATATATATATATATATATATATATATATATATATATATATGATTCACATTGTGACATTGTTTCCAAATTGACATCTATACTCTAATTGCACTAATATGCACTCTCTTATGAATTATGCTTAAATAAATTAAACACAATAAAATATTTAATAATTTCATTGCTCACAGGTGACAACATAAACTTAAACTTTAATTAAAAAAAATTAAATAACATTGATCCATAAATTTTAAATTTTGAGTAGACAATTTTCATATAGGTAATTAAGATCTTAATATCCCTTATTTCCTTCAACACAGAAATAATAAGTAAATTAGTACTTAACATCATTTCAAATCAAACAAAATTTTGCTTTAATTCCAAGTTCACAGTCCTATACAACAATATATTTATGTGAAAAATTATATGGAATATTAGATGCTTTAATAAATAATAGTTTTCTAATTATAAACTAGTCTTTTTGATTTCCAATATACTCAATGATTTACTGCTATGTTATTGATTTGCTTCCCAAATGAATCACAATAATGGTATTAATTTCAGCTCAAAGATTTTTGAAGATCTATATTAAAATTATTAATCAATTTGATGAGAAACTACAAATACACAGTATTCTCAGGATTTCAGAATCTTCTGTAAAAAATCAGTAAATTTCAATTTAGAGAAGCATATTCAAAATTTGTTACAAGATAATTTAGTTGTAATCCTTTCCATTTATAGAAATAATTGAGAGAATAAATATTATTTCTATTTCTATCCATCATTATTCCTTCATAACTGAATAAAGAAGTTTAAGGTGTTTTTTTTCGAGAAATTTTAAAATCATAAGTGATTCAACTTTATAAGTTTGGTATTAATCAATAATCTATATAAATCAGTCACACTTTCTACAGAGATTAGGTACATTTGTTTGATATAGAAGGAAAAGCATTATATTTAAGCAATCAATGAAAAGCTTGAGAAATATCTGTTCAGACACTTAATTAATATCAATACCTTTTCTATATATTCCTTATAATTTTAAATGGGAGAAGATTTGAATAAATGTCCATTAAATTTGAAAGAATAAAATTGTATTTTTTAAATCAACAGCTTAGCATTAACTTATATCAGGAGTATAGAGAAAATTATAAGTTTTTCTTTAAATGTAAGTGTTTTCAAATAAAAATCAGAAGAAATACCTGCAATTCCGCTCTGTCAACTTCCCATTGTGATCTTTCCAGTTCAAACCTAGCCCATTCATGTTGAATAAAGTGCAAAATTCCGGGAATGGAATATTGTGCTTTCCCTGATCCTTCATCATTTTCCTTGTTATTGCCAACTGTACTCTCTTGTTTAACGACTTGAACACCGTTTTGATGATTAAGAGAATTATCTTCCATTGTCGTATTTCCGATCCAAACTTAAACCAGAAATTTCAATTGTCCACCATTGCTCTTCAATACGCCATTTTATTTTGACAAATTTTAATGAATTTTATCTAAAGGAATGTCTATTCAACCACTCACACAAAATATTTAAGAGATAATATTGTAACCACTAAAATGGAAAGCTATTTGGAAATTGTATAATAGAGTTCTTTAGAAACACATAACTTCTTGGTTCTCGGAAAATTTCCCTTTTCTTCTTAGTTCACTTTAACAAACTGTATATTGCGCTCTCTGTCCCACCAACATGTCAAGAAAGGGGATAATTCCTCTTCTTTCTTTCTCGTTTCATAATTGACTTTTATTGACAGTATGACAGATATACAAAGTTCTGTGTACATAGTTGTATATTTCTATGAAACGATGCAACAAAATACGAATTGGCCAGACAAAAACTATCACGCTTTTAGGCTCTTGCACCGTATATTATTAAACTAAGTTTAATGATAAACCGAGTTCAATTTTCGCTTGAACGAAAATATAAATGGCGGTTAAGCCGTCTTAAACCCAGAATAAACCAACTTTATTTAAACGGCGGTGCAACAGCCAGAGATGATTTCAAGCTTTCTACTTGTTGCAAATATTAATGAATCGTATTTATCATTCGTATTCAAGCGAAAGTAGTTATAGAAAAATATTCGAAAGGCAATGACGTCATTGTAGATCTTTCGATACGGACGATACGTCACAAGTAATCCATTGTAATTTGATAATGCAATATTATTTATTATCTGCTAATACTATATCCATTGTTAACGTCCATGAAAGATGAATGTGGAGTAAGCAACGGACTACTTTACTGTTTACGTGTTTTTCTATTCAGTCATTTTTACGCAAACGCTAGTCTGTAGTTGGAAATAACGGTATAAATCAATCAAAATTATGAGAATAATGAGACGTAAGCACGTTTCGGAGAAACAGGCAAAAAATATTAAGTAATGTAAATGAAAGTTCAATACAAATTTTTAACTCCCTTAAAGATTACGAAAAAAGCATGGAATCTCTACATTGAAATAGCGTCAGTGAAGAATAGTTGAAAACCATCAAAGGATCGTATCTTAACATAAACTGAATCCACATACCAAATTTCAAACCTCTTACTCAATCTACAGTAAGTGTGCAGGTGCACAAACCTTCATAATCTACGAAAAAAGAAATATCTACTTAAAAATAAAGGCGGATGGTGAAGTAGTTTTTACTTACATCAACTAAATGACGTACATACTTTCAACTCTCTCAACTTAATTTAAAAATATATTAATAAACATGATATCCTTATTAAGTGAAATTATAAACATATTATTTTCGGGGAAAACGAGACTAAAAATTCATATGAAAATTACATTATCACTCTTTTTCTGCAGTTTTTACGAGAGAATGGAATACTTTTATATTTAATTATGTTTATCTCATTCAACCAATAATGGTCTTTCTTTTTTTTTTTTTTAAGGGGATGATGGGACACAGGCGACTGTTCGCCTGTGTTCCATCATCTACCCTCATGGGCTCGCAAACTTAGTACATACACCCAGACTCAAGTAATATCTTCGTCAAATTGTAATGAAATGTAATGGGACAATCACAAACACCCAAGGACACGGTGGGAATCGAACCCACCGACTCCGCCAACGAAAACGGCATATTGTTATCTATACCTCTCCGCAATAATGGTCTTAATATTTTTATGGTTGAATTGTTTAGTACTAGAGGATTTACAGAAGCCGTCGACATAGTGAAAAAGAGTAAATGCAGACAATTTCTATAGTCAAACAAAAGTCTCTCTACTCTGTGATAACAGACAGAATAGGAAAAAGTGACAAAGTGACAAGGACAAGGAATAAAGTATTTAGAAATCGAATCGAATTATTGATGTTGTGTGGAATTTGTTGTGCACATACTTTTCCCTAATGTATTTTGCTGTAAGAAGAAAACAATGAAAATTCTTTAACGGATGTCTGATAGTATGTGGCATGAAGCTAGACGCCAAGAGCGTAGAATCAAAGGTATGCTTGTTGACTATCGCAGAAGAGCCGAAAGGCGAAGAGATTTTTATGAAAGAATTGTAAGTTTTGAAATAAAGCAATATTTAATAAAGAAAACTCTCGCATTGAACTAAATATTTCATTTTAAAGAAAGCTGACCCCACCCAGTTTCTTCAAGTTCATGGAAGACAATGTAAAATACACCTGGATCCTGCTATTGCCGCAGCGGCTGATAGTGCAACTGCTATGTGAGTGACTATTCATTGAGCACCTCTTTAAATGGGGTCATATATTTTTATTGTTCTATTATTAAAAATTATGATGTGATTAAAATAAGTCTGATTCCCTTATTATATGGATGTGCTATTTGAAATAACAGGACTTCATAAGTTTAATGTTCCTCCTATACACATTTGCAAATCAACAAGCAAAAATGTGCAAAAAAGTTGAGAATTGTTTTTGCAGGTGTCAGGTTCATAATTGTTTTTTATCTACTGCAAATACTTGTATATATCCATAGCAAGTTACTATCTTATGTTAGTTCGAGGCCTCGGTAGACCAGCGGTAAGGTGAACCGCCTTATACCGTTTGTAAACCGAGGTTTGTGGGTTCGAGTCCCACCTCGCTCTTGGGTGTTGTGTATGTCCGGAATTTAGTGGTTATTTATGATTGAAAATTGTTGGGTAATGTACATAGTTTACAAGCCCATTGGCCGTTCGGAACCGGCGTTAAACTGTAGGTCCCTCGAGTTTTAGTTATGTTATGTCATTGCTTTATAAGTACTTGTAGTGCAATCTATTGATTCATTTATTGAAATACCCCTACAGAATTTTGAATATTATGAATCGGTCATAACATTTTGAAAGTTCTACAAAATATAATGTAATTAAAAAAAAATTAAGTAGAAATAAATAATAATTATCTCGAAGAGAATCCATCACAAACAAATTTTGCAATCAATGTTGATGGGCCTAAAATAGTACATAATAGATTGATAAAAAAGTACTTATAATAATTGAAGAGCTTTTCAGAAAATGTGACAGTTAATATTTTGTAGCTAATATTAAATAAATCTGCTCCTATTATATCTTAATTTCCCATTTTAAATAAAATTTTTACATAGCTGAATCAATAATCCTGAAAAAAGATTTTGATAATGTATATGTAGACTATTCAATTTTGATCAAAATATCAAAACAATAATTGTTTAATAATTACTGAAAATATTTGTAAATTCAATTCTAAAAATTCTGAAAGACGTTAGAACTTAATTGTGATTTAATATTACAGTTTATTGGATTTATTGGATGCATTTTGTTATTATTATAGTTTAGTCAAATATTCAGTTTATTGTATGTGTTACTTTAATCACTAATATTATTGTTCTGTAATTTTCAAATAATCCATTTTCTGCTCTAGAAAAATCATCAGTTAAATGATGAATTATTATCAAACATAATAAATTAACTGTTAGCCTGGGGTGAAGTCCTTTTATAATATATCTCTTTTTCTTTCAATAGGATGCCATGGCAGGGTGATTCAGATAATCTAATTGATCGCTTCGATGTAAGAGCCCATTTAGATTTTATACCTCCAGTCAAAAAAGAAGATCAAGATGAAGAATTAACTCAAGATGAAAGACAATTAAACTATGAGAGGTATAGGATAATCGCTCAAAACTCTTTTTTGGGATTACCTGAGGAAAAATTTTTAAAACAGCTTCATATAGAGGAGCAATTTGGCTATACTGAAAATAAAGAAAGGAAGAAAGAACGGAGTGGTGGAGCGGCTATTGGATTCAATTACGAAGATGGAAGTGGTAAATGTCTGGTTTTATGTTATTCACATATTGCATGTTTAATGATTGGTTCAATTTGTTCACAAATGGTGAAGATTGATCTCTATTTCATTAGTCTTTATGTCTTACATTACATGATTCAATTACATATTTTAATAATTAAATTTCATTAATAGGCATAAGCCAGTCTCAAGCTGGTTACGATTTAAATGAGGCTGAATCTGAACATTCAGATAGTGATTTAGATGTCGATCTTTCTATAAATGTTTCAAAAATGGATCCATCGGAAGCTCATGAAATGAATCGACATGGAAGAAATTATGGAATGAGCTCCAATGACTTTTATTCTTTTCTCATAAAAGATTTGGACGAAGCTGAAAGTTATAGGTTGGCCAAAGAAGAAGAACACGAGAAGGCATTGTATGCAGGTCGAAAATCAAGAAGGGAAAGGAGGTATTTATTTATCTTTATTCACGGGGCAAGCCCCATACATTAAAAATTACAATGTGTTTATGGCTAGAAGCCTACAAAAATACAACTTGATTACATAAAAAAATATTAAGTTATTCAATTCATTCAAATTTTAACAATGATTTTGATAAATTTTTTATTTTGTACAACGAAAGTGTGTTTGGATCAAACCAGTCTACGATTTTATTACATTACATAAATATTCTATCAATAATTCTCTCTTTATCTCCCCGACGACAATTGTTAGGTTGAAAATCATAAACATTATGACGAAGGTTGCGGGGGGGTACATAAAAATTAAATTGACCCAACATTTCAGGTACATCAATTAAATTGACCAAAATTTTATACCCAAAGATCACATCAGCTCTATCCATAGCTGATTCAAAATTTGAGATTTGAAATCTCTGATAAAGGGTAACTAAATTGTGATCTGTAAACGGAATTCTCATTCCAGTTCTATACCCTGCATACCTAATAAATACTCTATTGAGAGATTCTAACTTTTTTATCTCTCCCTTATCTTTGGGTCTCCAAATAGGAGAAGCATACATAACTGTTGAATACACAAAGGAGAAATAAAGTTTTCTAAATGTTTCAATGTTGTTAAACTTATTCGTAAACCTCTTAAGAAAATAGATTTCTTTTGACCTTTTAGAAAAGTAAATTCGTAGAGCTGCTTAAAGGATAATTTGTCATCAAAAATTACACCTAAATCTTTCGTAAAATTCACTTGATTTATAAGTTCATTACTAAGAGAATATGGAAGAAGCCAAATAGATCGTGATCTACCAAACCTAATGTGGAAGCATTTATTTACGTTGATATTCAATCCATTAGCTACACACCAATTATTAAAGCTATTTATGTCATATTGCAATTTATCCATATCCTCGTAGGAGGTGATTTCTCTAAAAATCTTTGCATCATCAGCGAACAACAAAATTTTACTATACAGGATTTGATCTATCACATCATTAATAAAAATGAGGAAGAATAAAGGGGCCAAATGAGTCCCCTGTCCTACTCGGTAAATAATATTTACTCTGAATAAATTTATATGTGATCAATATCAATATGAGATGCAATTTTTGTAAATTTTAATTTTTATTAAATTTATGTACAAAAACTTACAAAACTAACTCAAAACGTCTTTAGTTGAAAGGGTAGATCAAATGTCCTTGTAACTTTGTTCTGGATATCTCTTGGTTAACTCAAAACATAATACCAGTATGAAATAATTGAATTATGTGAAGCTGATTAACAGTTCATCAGAGTTAATAATTGCATTATTTCTACATTTTGATGTTATATTGAAATATTGTCATTCAGTTTGCACATGTGATAAATGGATATTGCAAGAGGTGGAGTTCCAGTTAATCATGCCTTATCAACTCGAAATGAGTTTTTATCTTGTTTAACTTCTGACACAGTGAATCATTTTATATAATATTCTCCGGAAGGGCAGCTCGGTTGAGGAAAAGAGTTGAAACCGACAAAGGATCGCATTTCAACATGAACTCAATCCTCTTACCAAATTTCAAACCTTTAACTCAATCTGCCGAATCTGTGGAGTTGAGCAATATTTCAACGAAAAAACATGAAATATCTACGTCGTACAAATGGAGGCGGTTGGAAAAATTCACACAATGTGTGATACTTTTAGTTCATTTGGGTTGATGGGAGCCGCTGGAGATGGCAACATGTACCGGGAAAAAAATATATATGAAATCAAGGAATATCTACGTAAAAATGGCGGCGGTTATAGCAATTCACTCAAATTTCGTTCTGTTTCGAAAACAATCGCAGAAATCAAATTTCAGTTTAGTTGGTTTGATGGCAGCCATTGGAGATGCTATTATTTAACGGGAAATTATATATATATTTCAGACATCAAAAAAATTTCGAAAATCGTGAACCAGGTCTAAAACGGATTAAAAAAAAGTGGATGTGCAATTCACACATGGCAGAAGTGAAACTTCAGAAGAGTAGCCTACTTGACTTGGGTCGAAGCAAGTATTAGACATATACGACGCCATTTCTCTCGGTTCGGTTCGTTAATACGAATGCCCACACAGCATAAATATAGTGGGGCCACTACAAAGAGGAGACGAAGATTATAGGAAACACTTTATACTTGTATTCTATCTTCATTCTCTTGCATGCTAAATTCTTTTTGTGAAAGTGTTTTTTCTTGTCGTCGCTTTTTTGTTTCATCGAATTTTCAAATCACAAGGGTGCTAAAGATGTTCAAGGGCCGAACCAAAGGGTTCCTGACTAGCAATGCTTTCTACTCCCTGGAGGAGTACTTCAATTCAAATTTTAATCTGTTGAAATAGTCCTTAAAACTGATTCTTATGTATTTTCGTGTATTATTAGTCTCGACTTGGTTTTATACTCCATATTTTAAATTCATAATCTTAGTGTACTTAGTGTAATGTCAAATTTAATAGTATAAGTTAGTTATATAAGGAGGAAAACAATTTTATATTTAAATTTTATATCACATTTATTTGATGTGTGTAAACATTTACAATGTAATAACATGAATAAATTATTGATTGATTGATTGAAAGAAGTTTCACTTCAAAAAACTACTCCCGCACCTAACTGTTGCCTTTCGGTATGCTGCAATATCCTATAATTTTCGGGGGAAATACGACTAAAAAGGGTATAGTGTGTTTAACTCAGGATATCAATTAAATACCAAAGTTGGTGCAGAGCTGATTGGCATTTCTGTGGCACATGTTAACATAAGATTTCATTTCCTTATTTAGTGACTTCAAGGATCTGTTGCTGTATCAGAAGTTGAATATACCTGGTTATCAATTCTACCAAGCTGACAGAAGTAACAGAGGGAGACGCATTACTGCTTATATGTCGGTCACCTTGAAAAGCAAAGTCATGTACTTGCCTGTAATTGGTAGTAATAAATGCTGTGTGGAGGAGTTCTGGTTTTATCTTCAAATCACACGCATGCAGAAAATTATGTTCGGTTTACTCCAAGCTCAAAAGTTTATATCCTTTCAAATTATATCTGCCAGGAACAGTGAAATCAATGCTTGTAGAATAGTTAATTTACCCCCAGCTGAACTACTGCTGTGTTGTGTAATACTTAAGAGTGGAATTTAAAAATAAAATTTGGTTGGCACATGCATGTATGAGTTGCATTTATAGGGTTAATAAGTATAAGTACATAACCCCCATCTATAACATGCAAGAAGTACTAAAATATAAGGATCAAGTTTTTTGCATGCTCCAGTATTGATTTATAAAAGTTCTGACTATTTGAATAAATATATTTTTGCCAGGAGAGATTTGCACTCTTAATCTAAAATATACGGTGGCTCCGTAGTTCAATGGTCAGTGCTTTGGGCTACTGAACAGAAGGTCGCTGGATCGAATCCCGGCCGAAACAACGAATGAATGCGGAGCCACCTCTCGGAAGGCAATGGCAAACCATCGAGAAGCATTCTGCCTAGTAAAGCCTCTCTGTAAAGACGTTCGGAACCGTCGTAAAACTGTAGGTCCCTTCTATTCGTGTATCACTGTTTCACGCACAGCACGAATAGTTGTAGAGAGGTCGCCTACGCCCGAAACCGGGTATGGCATCGGAAGAAGAAGAATCTAATATATATTCGTAATGACTTGCCAACGCACCACACAAAGAAATTTCGAGCTTCCTTTGAATTCAGGGTACCTGCAATTCCAATGGTTTCCATTTGGTCCATCTTTAGGAAGGAATATAAGAATTATCTGGTGCAGCGTATGCTACATAGATGACATTACAGATTTTCTCATTTATTTACACAGTTGTGTATATTTGTTTTGATATTGTTAACGAAACTGTTTCTTTTTCGTATTTAACTTGCAGTTGGTATCAAAGAAGAACTCTGTTGTGAATGCTTACCATTTATGTAATTATTATGCGATATTATTACATAATAAAGCTTCTTTCATATAAACAAGCAACACTCTTTTTTTTTACAAATTATTTTAATATATGGCAAAACTTTCAATTTAAAAACCTTTTCTTTTTGATTTAGAGCTCACAGAGAAAAACGTTTGGCAAATAGGGTTATCAGTCCTCCAAGTTATGCAGCTAGAACATCTCCTGATTATACAGCTTTTAGACAGAACAAGTCGCCATCTAAATCACCTTCTCCTGATAATGCTGGCAAAATAACATACATCACATCATTTGGAGGTAAGAATATATTTAATACGATGATGATTTAAAAGATATCTGTTGTTTATTCGATTTTATTTACAATTGAAACTCAAAATGTTCTTCAATTGTGAAAAAAATATATACAGTGAAACTTGATTAGACATCGGTGGAGAGAAGTGAAAGAAATTAACATTTTTATATATAAACGCTTTAGATGAAGAAGGTACAGTTGTTAAAGATGATAATCCCTTAAATGAGGGTGAATTATGAATCGCTGACATAGATAATATAGCCTCGGAAATCAAAGGAATGTAAGATAAAGTACGGGAATGGATCGAATGTGACAAAAGTGTATTAGATTATGATTGATTATTATCTGAATAACCACATCAAAGCAAAGCTCTGATTAAAGTAGTGACGATGATGAAAAGAACTCCATCAACCAAATAAGTCATCAAGAAATGAGAGATTATATAAATGTGCTCATAGAGTATTTTGAAGAACAACCTGAAATTGATAGCATGGATCTACTTTAGCTCTGAAGAATGTAGGAATTTATAAGGGGTAGAAGTTAAGCACAAAAAAAAACTTATTATTTCAAGTAGTTGTTAATATGTACAATAGTACATGTATGAATTTCCAAAATATTACATATTGTTATGTGTGTATACCTATATGGTGTAAAATTTACATTTATGTGTTCTTATAAATATTAATACTTTTATTTTTTATTACATGTAATACGTTTTATTCTTTTGACTACATGTACATGTTTAACCAAAAAAAAAAATTAGAAAATAAAATTTATCCGTGTTTAATGCTTGGTCCCGGCTGGCCCACATAAGCAAGGTTCTACCATACTTTCTCTTTTTAAGGAAGTTTTTAAGAAATTTTGAAGGAAGTCTTTCAGGACCAAGATATGGGTATACAAGTAATTGGGGTACTAATTTCGGATTTGAGCAGTGGCGGCTTGTGAGATGTTTGTTTAAGGAGGCTACAAGAGGTGTTAAAAAATACACCATAGGCGAAAATTTTTAGGATTTCAAGGTCAACCGCCTTATAATTTAAAGAAAATCAAAGTAAAACAAGCACCCTTAAATATTAATTTTTTTGGGAAACAAATTGTTTTCATTTTCGAGTGTCTACCTTGAGACCTACAACTCCTATTTACAATATTCACAAAAACTCTTCTCAGCCAATTAATCAATTCATCTATTCATCAAATGTTTTTTCTTTCACAAAATAGGTACCTACCTACCTACTTAACGAATTTGTTACCTATTCGAGGAATTAATCACTTGTTGCCCAGCAAGTATCAATAACATTAATTATGTTTTATTTTCCAAGCAATTTAAATTTGATCCGCGACACGACATGTTCCTGGGACTTTTCGTGACTTGCCAGAGAACATGATAAATTTTTTAAATCGTCAAATCCTAAGCGGCCCCAAACAGAGACATTTTTCCTAGTAAAAAGTGAACACTGCCAACAAAATAATTTATTTTTTACCTCTGATCCGGTTAACCAAGGATGTCTCTCATAATTTCTGATATTAAAACCGCGATTCTGTTGGTTGTTACGCTGCACCAAATTGTTTAATTCCGGGGTAGGTCGCAATGTTATTATTAAAATTTTATCGTCATAACTTAGTGCAATAAAGTTATGGGATAACAAATATTCCACTCACTAAGTCAACATTGAAATTTTTAAAATTAACTTCAGTAACCGAACTCATTTTAAAAACAATACGCGAGCAAAATAAATTAAAAATCACCGCACCGGCATAAAATTCAAAACAAACTGATCACGATTAATCACGCTTCATTCTTCACGTGCTTGCTACGTGCACTGCAATAGAATAAATAAGGTCGAATATCGTATGCTTTGAACCGAGCAGCTAGGTTCAATCGGTGTTGCCATTTACATGTGTTTTCCTTTTCTATTGCAATAAAGTATTCATTCGCAGTATTCGCACCATTGTTTGCTTTTATGTGGCATGGAACAATTGTCATAATGAACGTTGAAAATATACCTTTTTAAGCCTCTGCATTTAAAATTGATATGACACTGTCATTTAATATTTTAGATGAGGAAGAAGCACCTGCTATCAAACCAACATATGCAGACAAAGTAAAAAGTGGAATGTCTAAGGGAAAACATCCCAATTCTGAAAGGACAATATACTTCTCAAAATCTGGTAACAGAAATAGATCCAAAAGTCGAGATTCTAGAAGTAGATCACGTCAAAGATTTTCGAGATCTAAAGAAAGGTATTTGGTTTATTTCAGACTACAGTAGAGCAGATTTAAAACCTTTTTTCTATTCTTCAGATTCAGAAAAAGATCTAGATCGAGATCCAGGTCTTCCTCAGGAAGCACAACACTCTCTCCCAGGAAAAGACCTCATGTGGGAAGAAGATCCAGGAGTAGTTCCAGTTCTTCAAGTTCTCGTTCGAGAAATACGAGAAGACGAAGTAGATCGAGCACATCTTCAACAAGTTCAATCAACAGGGAACAAAAGAAGAGTTCTAGCAGGTCAAAATCAAAGAGCCCTTTAGTTAAGAAGGAATCACCCCCAAAAGTCATTCCTAGATATTATGGCAGGAGAAAAAGTGACCTGAGTTCCTCTGAACTGAGTGACTCTGATCAAAATGAGAAAGATGACAAAGAAACGTATGTAACGTTGTGGAGTATCATATATTGAGTAATATTTTATCATTTATTTTTTTATTTCAAATGCAAAACGTTCCATTGTAAGATGAAGCTTTCATTATAAAATTAGCTGATACTATTTGATAGTTGTTTACAGAGAAACAAAATTATTAAAAATATTTACTATGGAAGTAAGTATCGAAGCTTCATATAATGGTACCAAAGGAAATAGGCAGGTTGAGATATTATCAAAAATAAAGAAATTTTATTTAGCACAATTTCTGCATGAACTTAGTCTTTGAACTTGGAAAAAGTGTTTTATGTTGATGATTGGCTAGAGTATAAACATTTAAAGAATCTCAATAATAATAATAATAATAATACTTATATATCATCTACCAATTCTTCTGAAAAAGGAATTCATGCATGTTCTACATCTACAATAACCAAAATTTAAATCAGCATATGGTAACTGCAGAAATTTAATTATGTTCTTTATAACACCATTCAAGATTCAACATATTATAAACCGAACTAAAAAATCCGTAATGCAATGAATAACATTGATTCTATCTAGCAGAATTTTGAAATAGAACACTATAATACTTCTAATAATAACTACCAAATAACAAAAAACGCATTCAAAACTGTCTTCTTTAAGCGTCCAATATCTAATAAATGTCATATTAAAAATTAAATAATAAGAAAACAACTTGTCTAAAAACCACAAAATGAAAATAACTTTTTATTCGACTAGTTTCGCCTGTTACAGCATTATCAAGACTGAATACATAATTGCAAAGACATCGCTTGAAAATATATAAGTATTTCGGTTCGGTACCTGGGGGTGGTAAAATGTTATCGATGGGTCCAAGTTATCAGAGATTTAACAGTGGGGAGTGGTTTAAGTCTAACTGGTCATTGAGAAGAATGTAATTATGGGATTTTTGGATCTTGTTTATTTCCATGGCTTCCAGGAAGTTCATTATCATACCTTTATCACAGTAATGAAGAATTTTTGGTTTGAAAGAGGATGAGATGTTATGTTTTTTTGACTCTAGATGTTCCCTAAATGCTGATTGTCCGTTTTTTAGATGTTCTTTTAGCCTGGTTTCAAAACATCTCCCGGTCTGACCTATATATGTTGAATTACATTCTTCACAGTCCATTCTATAAATTCCTGTTCTCTTCATTGGATCGACTTTTGACATTTTGTTATTAAAAATCATTCTATCCAATCTGCTGTGACTCGAAAAAGCAGTATTCAAATTATTATTTTTAAAGAATGATCTTCGAAGAGGGGATGTGCGTATAAGGGATGCTCACAAACTTTTGTACATTTTTGTTATTGCAGTATGGCCCATATAATTTCAAATTGATAAAATGTTTCTCTTTTTTCGAAATTAAACTATTTATTATTTTTAGTGGAAAATCATTGTTAATACCTATCGCGCGAATCACGTCAAGTTCTACCATAAGGTCTATGAATCATTGAGTTAAGAGCCGCGAGTCGATGGCTAATTGGACTGAAAGAATTATAACTTATGATGGCGTCTGACAAAGTAGGTTTCTGGAATATTCTATATGAACATTTATCCTGTTGTTTCGATATTGTTAGGTCGAGAAAATTTAACGAATTATTTTGTTCTGTTTCTACTGTGAACTTGATCTTACCATGTATTGAATTTAGATATGTTAGGTATAATTTAATATGTCGGTCTGTCCCATTGAATCCAACAAAGATATCATCCACATAGCGGTACCAAAAAATAATATGGTTTTTAGATAGATCTGATTCTAATATTGTGGTTTCCATGTTGTCCATGAATATGTCTGCTAATAACGGGCTGAGGGGAGAACCCATAGGAAGACCTGAATTCTGTAAATATATTTTGTTCTGGAATCTAAAAAAAAATCAGATCTATCTAAAAAACATATTATTTTTTGGTACCGCTATGTGGATGATATCTTGGTTGGATTCAATGGGACAGACCGACATATTAAATTATACCTAACATATCTAAATTCAATACATGATAAGATCAAGTTCACAGTAGAAACAGTACAAAATAATTCGTTAAATTTTCTCGACCTAACAATATCGAAACAAAAGGATAAATTTTCATATAGAATATTCAGGAAACCTACTTTGTCAGACGCCATCATAAGTTATAATTCTTTCAGTCCAATTAGCCATCGACTCGCGGCTCTTAACTCAATGATTCATAGACCTTATGGTAGAACTTGACGTGATTCGCGCGATAGGTATTAACAATGATTTTCCACTAAAAATAATAAATAGTTTAATTTCGAAAAAAGAGAAACATTTTATCAATTTGAAATTATATGGGCCATACTGCAATAACAAAAATGTACAAAAGTTTGTGAGCATCCCTTATACGCACATCCCCTCTTCGAAGATCATTCAATTCTTTAAAAATAATAATTTGAATACTGCTTTTTCGAGTCACAGCAGATTGGATAGAATGATTTTTAATAACAAAATGTCAAAAGTCGATCCAATGAAGAGAACAGGAATTTATAGAATGGACTGTGAAGAATGTAATTCAACATATATAGGTCAGACCGGGAGATGTTTTGAAACCAGGTTAAAAGAACATCTAAAAAACGGACAATCAGCATTTAGGGAACATCTAGAGTCAAAAAAACATAACATCTCATCCTCTTTCAAACCAAAAATTCTTCATTACGGTGATAAAGGTATGATAATGAACTTCCTGGAAGCCATGGAAATAAACAAGATCCAAAAATCCCATAATTACATTCTTCTCAATGACCAGTTAGACTTAAACCACTCCCCACTGTTAAATCTCTGATAACTTGGACCCATCGATTACATTTTACCACCCCCAGGTACCGAACCGAAATACTTATATTTTCAAGCGATGTCTTTGCAATTATGTATTCAGTCTTGATAATGCTGTAACAGGCGAAACTAGTCGAATAAAAAGTTATTTTCATTTTGTGGTTTTTAGACAAGTTGTTTTCTTATTATTTAATTTTTAATATAAATATGAACTACCACAGAGTTGATTCATCGTCCATCGAATTTATTAATAAATGTCAGTTTTAAGATGGTTCAAGAATTTTCAAGGTTAACAAAAATATATGCTGAAAAATATCTTTATATTCCTCTTACTGCCAGAAATATACCAGCATAGGGAATAGCACATTAAGCCGCAATCTGGTTCAATAAATCACGTGATGTAAACATTTCAGCTATTTACATTGATTTTTATGTCTATGGATTTCAATGTCTTTCGGTTTCTGAATTTTGAAATTGCTATTTGTTTCAGGTCTATTACAAACACTGCAGGCTATGGTAATTCAGGCACATCGATCAAAGTCAGTAAGAATCATACTGTAACAGTAAAGATTGTTATGTAAACGTTCGGTTAAACGTTTGAAACGTATTATCCTTAAATTTTTATCATTTTCATAATGTTTTTCAGAAATCAACAGGTTCTGCAGCAAGTACTGCGAGTCTTTCGATTCAAGAACGCCTTAAAAGAAAACGGCAAGCTTTACTGAATAGACAATGTAAGTTAAAATATCTGAATTTTTGAGAAGCTACTGAAGTCAGTGGTCGTGGAGTGACAACATATTAGTTTGCTGATAAAATTGGTTACTGTGGCATAAGACCATACAAAACTATAAACTGCAAATGACTCAAAACAATACTGAGAAACATAACCTATAAATTTTCTGAAAATAACTTATTGTATTAATCATTTTATATCTATAAGAAATCAATTATTAGTAATTGATTTTCATGATACATAAATTTTATCTATTTTTTTTGAACAAAAATAGAGTGAATGGTGTATCTATATTTATTCGCAAGATTATTAAAATAAAGGTGCTAGCTAAGGTGAATTTAATTGAAAAGTGATATCAAGTAAATTGCATGGTTATGTTTCTTTTCAGATACACTTTAACAGTTCTGATTATCATATTCAAAATTGTTTGATAATTGAATAATTGATATGTGCAATTATGCATTATTAATTGCTATTCGTATTCTTCTCCATTTAAGAAAGAGCTGATGTTTTTTACAGTTAAGGCCGATAAAATTGCTGAAATGACAAAAGCAGAAAAGGAGAAGCAAGAGCAACAGAATAGAGAAGATGAGCTCAGGGAAATGACAATCAAATTCAGGAAAAGGTAGGAGTAGAAAAACCAACAACATTTAACAAAGAAAGACGTATAGGATAAATTCTAAATAATACAACTTCACGTACAATTCTGGACGACTTGGATGATTAATCATTCGGTCAACAGATGATTAACGTCATATTAGTAAATTTAATTGATATTGACAAACTGTTCAAACCGACAAATACATATTTTAAATTATTGAATATATCATAAAAAGCTTTCATCTAACGAACTTCATTTTAGGCAGAGGGAGAGGAGACATGCTTACGACAGTGACAGTTCGGCGTCTACTCATTCTGGTACCGTTCATAGTAGAAGTCCAAAAAGAGAGGAAAACAATAAAAATGGAAGTACCAGTCCTTCTTCCAAGAAAGAAGATAACGAACCAAGAAAACGTTTGGACAAAGAAGAGGAACCAAGAAGTTCCCATTCGAAGCGTAAATCACCGTTGAAAAACGAGGATAAGAAAGTAGTTTATCAAGAAGAACAAAATGTCGATAACAATAAAAGATATGGATATGATAGAGGTAACACGGGAAGAGGGAGAAGGGAATGGAGAGATAATAGGGATAGGAGGGATGATCGACGGGATGAAAGAGACGATAAAAAGGATGAGAGGGAAAGAAGGTATAATAGGGATAGAAGAGATGATCGAAGTAGGTGGGAAGATAACAGAGACAAAGATAGAAGAAACGATAGAGATAGAAGGGATGATAGAAATAGGTGGGATGATAGAAGAAATTTTAGAGAAAGAAGGGATTGGAGGGATAGAGATTCTTCAAGAAGCAATAGGTACGAAGGAAATAGCGAAGGGGAAAGCAATAAGAGTCAAGCAATCAAGTCATTAGTGGATTATTAATTTCATTACATTAATAGCTGATAAATATAATGGAAAATTCAGTTAGGACATGTGAAATTGAAAGAATATTCCAGTGGTAATCATTATTCATCTCCTAGAGAGTCTTAATTGATAAGGGCTTTCTAGTAATAATTATCATAAATGAAACTGTTTGAATGAATATTTCATATTTGAAATTTTTAAAGGAAGAATTTTTTTAAAATTGAAAAATGAATAATTATATATATATTTATTTATTTCTCCTCAGTTAGAAAATTATATCATTAATTATTTTGGTCATAATAATAACAAGTGTTTTGACACCAAGTGTTCATAAGTTCTGGTTTAATTAATGCTCAGAGCAACCAAATTGGTGCATACATTGAAAATATTAGAATTGATTTTTAGTATTCAGATTTATCTTTTATTAGTAGAAAATCCTCTTCATTTCTGAAGTTTGATTTCTGTTGAACAATAATTTCAGTTTCAAATTGAATTAATCTGTTTTAAAGAAGGAAATTCACATATTCTTGACATTGTCAGATTTTTGCTTTTGGGTATCTTCACTATAGCGGAGTTCCAGTTTTCATCTTCGAAGTTGGAATATAAAAATTGTTTTCCTATAAGCATACTTTTGTTTTAAGCTGAAGTGATTCACCAAACCCGATTTTATCATTTCGTTTCACTGCAAAATTTTGTTGTGATTATTAAGCTTTTGATTTAGCAAAAAATTCCATTATGTACAGAAAAAGATCCATTAAATATTTGGGAAAGGTTTCCATTCTAATTTCCATATATTTTAGTTATTTGTATAAATAAATCAGCGAAGCTGAAAAACATCTGGTAATAACAGTTTAGTGAATAGCGCTGCTTATTTTTCATATCAGAGCCTGAATTAATGGAAATAGGCTATAATGTTCCTTAGGAAAAATATACTATTTTGTACTACTTGGAAGAAAGTATTCTTTCATTAGTGTTAGTAGTTCACCTATGAAATAATATGATGAAAAAATTTGATTGAGTTCTTATTGTTGTTTATATGTATTATTTCATATCCTACTGTGACCGAAAAATAGTAAATAAATAATTCTAATTTCAAACTTTTCTCTTAATGCTCACCATATTGACTGAAATATTGGTATATTAGCTATTGAAATTAAAACAAGTGTTTCAGTTTTAAATGAATTATAAAATAAATGTGAATATAATGTAGCTTTTGCTACTGAATTTGATATAACATGATTGATATTGAACATTTTAGAAAGATCTAAGTCACAAGAAAAGTAAATTTGTCGACATTGTTCAAGGATTTCAGAACTCACTGTGTTTAAATGTTCTGTTTTCTGAATTTATTTTGTTCATTACATGCTTTGTTATTGGAAGAGTTCTATATGTCTGATAGAGTCTGTACATCAAGTAATTGATATTTGGAATCTAGTTATAACATTTTTGTATTTCAAGCTTTTCTTCATTTATTAAACACATTCTTAACTATTTCTCATTATATATCAAATAATTCATTCCTTTAAACTTTAGCTCTTAATCTTTCAAAATGTTTTTTAACATATCAAATAGGATTCAAGGTAAGTATAGTGGTGATGTCAAAGTTCATAACTATTGAATTTAGAACATATAACAAATGCAAGAATATAACTAGTAGGATATAGGTATTATTCAATTTAGGAAATACTCAATTTACTTGTATTCTATATTATTATTTTCAAATTGGTAGACATTTATCAATTTATGTGATTTGCACATTATCATCTGTTTTGTTTGATACTTCACCTATATAGCTAGATTGTAACGTGTAAATTCTCCACGTAACTGCAGCCACTGCATTCTACACTGAAATAGGTACCGTGATTCCACGCTATCAACCGATACGTCACTTTTGTTCTTCTATGATTAATGACCTGCGTATTAAGAAGGAGAGTATCTAGGTAGCGTCGGATTAACAATCGTTCTCTCTTTAAGCAATTGGTTCTTGTAGATAAAACATCGTTGATTATTAGAATTATGTTCAATATCTATTGAAAGTATATTAAAGTTTATTGAGATTATTAAGTATCTGTGGCGTCTGATAGACGGTAAGTTATGAGAAGAAATATAATTATTCCGTATAAATGCATTATCTTGAAAATCTGAATTAATTCCTTATTTAATTTTTCCGCCATTTCATATTTTTTTCATTTATCTATATTAAAATTATTTATCTTTCTATATTGAAATAATCATCTCACATTTCTTAATTTAAAATATTTCTAATTCATTTGCTTGTTTCATTCTCTCAATTTAACACAAGATTTTTGTAGGTTAACGATGGCAAATTTCACGTGGTCATATATTATGTTCAGTTTAATGTTGGAACATATACCGTCTTTCTTAGCATCTTTGCTTGAGATAAATCTAAATGATAGTTTGAATTGGCCATCGATACCCTACAGATATTCTTGGAACATATTAAGTTTGAGATTGTATGTTGATTTGCCCCGAATTATTTTAGCCACTTGGTCTGGGTTCGAAGTTCACCTTGGTTAGAACTAAAAGACAAGTTGTTTGAAGATTGAAATTCACCATATTTGGAGTTTACAAAAGAAACCACCTTGTCTGGGACTAACATCCACCTTGGCAAACCACAGCTGGAGCTACCAAGAACTTGGGACAAAGATAGGGCAGAAGTCAACAATCCACCCAAGGAAAACGTCGACAGAATATATATTAAAACATAAAGATAAGTCTCATCAATTTATGTAAAAGGAGGATAGTAAATACCTTTCATTTTACCTAGTTGTTATTATTACTGTGAACAAATCAGAACCTTTATATGTTTAACCAATCTCCCTGCTAGCTCGGGCATAAATATCTATAAAAAGGGTGGTTGGTTACAAGATAATGTTTTAGTAGTGTTAATAAACTTAGGCGATTATAAGAGGATGAAATTTAATTCACTTAAAAAATCGTTGTTCCATAATATTATATACTTTAACTCATCGATAAATTTTTATTATTATCATTATTACATTCATTAATGCATTTTAATTCCGGTTCAAGTTATGTGCAATTTCTCGTTTTTAGTTAAAACCAATTGAGACAAAAATGCAAACATTATCTCCCTTATCTATTTTATTAGTGTGATCCCGATGTATTTTATACAACCACATTCACTTTCGAACCTCTGTCACGATTCGAAAGGCAGGTAGGGAGATCAGGAAGAATGTAATTTCGTCAGGACGAGTCCCTCAGGAGATGCGGTCTTCCCCTTTTCCAAACAGTCCGGCCTCGTCCACATCTGCTCAGAATGCGAACCCGAACCAACGCAGAGTTTTGATTAAAAATACAACGAAACCTTCGGGCAAGCCAAAAAGGTCCTCCAGCTATTTGACAACCACTTATGACAGTTTCTATTCGATAAAACGAGTGTTTTCATTTTCGGTAGCCGCCATCGCTAAAAGGTTGAAAAAGCACATTTATGAAATTTATTTTGTAAGGTTTCTGACGAATTTATTTAATATTGGTTTCGTTTATGTGCTAGATATGTTACACTATTACTACTATTAGTAGTTTGTAGAGAAAGTGAAGGTTGTAATTTTGCGAATGAAGTGTTATTAAGCATTTTGAAATCTAGAGAATGATTCGCAGGATTTGTTACCCTGATGCCTCTTTGAATGCTATTGAAAGTCTTATACAATTTGAAAAAAATTTGTTTTTCATTATTTTTTCTTGATTCATTACTTTTGAATCTGTGTGCTGTAAAAATGACTGACTAATCAGGAGATACAAGATGACTCATAAAAATAAATGGGCATTGGTTCACTTGAGTTACCGCTCATTGAAACAATACAACTCTTTAAAAGACTTTAGCACTCGTCTATCCTACAGTTCTATTGCACTTTAACGTATTATCCAAATGATCGTAATTCTAAACGCTCCCCACCTCTCACCATACAGAATCCTCAACACGGTAACCACCGACTTATTTTTTGTCGATCTCCCACCATAGAATGTATAAATAAGTTCAAGCGGAAGCAGCGTTAATGTTGAAAAGTTGTTAATATTCCATATGTCTTATTTTACTAACGTCGTTTTGCGAAAAATGATTAGGTAGGTAAGATTAAAAAAATTTTGCTTCCATTTTTAAAATATATCTAGGGTTGGCAGAAAAAACAGTAATTTTCTGAATGGATAGTACTTCGTCTGTTTTGCAGTTTCCATTCAACTCATCCAGGAGTTGCACTTGATGGCTTCAGTCGACAAAATGCCGCAGTGGACGATACAACATCGTGTATTCGAGTACGACACTTATGTCAAAAACGGAGAGTCCGATTCCTTGACATTGCAAGAGTTTTTTCGCCAATTTAACATTCCCTGTAGAATTACCTACAATTCCTACACGAAACACGATTGTACTAGGTTCATTCTTTCCGCACGGATCAAGGTTTATTAATGAAGAAGAAACCACCTGGAGCATACACACACACACACACACCATAAACTGTAGAGCAACATTTCGGAGAAGTCCAGGCCGTTCCGCCGAAAGCCACTCATCGACACTGCACATGAGTTTTCGTAGCGTTAGGAGCATTTTGCATGGGGAATTGAAGTTTCTCCCTTGCAAGTTGATGGTCATTCAGGAATCAAATGCAGAATGAAATTTGCGAAAAATAAACAGCATCGACAGTCATATGTTGCAGAGGGCGCAGAGAAATTATCGAAGGCGGCTCCAATTTTGTGTCGACGAGAAAGGACATCGGATATCACCTAGGTGAAGTAATTTTTCTCTGTTGATTAATCATTTGGGCATGCTATAAGGTATATATAGGAACATTTCTGTTTTGAAATAAATTTTTAATGCAAAATTGAAGGAACTTTTCTCTTATGAAAAAAATCCCGTTTTTTACCTAATTGGTGGACTTGTTTCATATAAACAATGAAGATAAAATAACACATTTCAATTACTTATGCAAACAACATTGAAAGTACATTACTTTCTTGACAGTAACATTCAAAAAAGAATTCTAAATTGTAGAAAGAATCCCTGGTAGGTGGAAGAACCTGAATATAATCAAGTGATGACTTAATGTAATCGTTTCTGCTAGGTTGCCTCTTTTAAATTCTAGAAAACTGCCCTCATATCTTTGATCTACCAGGGAAAAGTCTAGTTGGAATTGGAGAAAATGGACTTTGAGGGAAATATGACATGAGGGTAGAATGTATAATCGAAGAAGTAGTTTCTTGAAGGGGGTACTTGTTCCTGTTCCATTCTTCTATTAAGTATGAGTGTGGTAGGCAGGCTGTTTGATTTAATGAGACTTCTCCAGCCAAATCATGGGATGAACTTGCATGTTCAAGTGAATTACGGATGGTTGATTTTGGATAATTTATGAAAGAGAGGAGGTTCAGAGGATTTATACTTGCCCAGCATTAGTGGGAGAGTCCCCTCATTGTTGATAAATCCGGCATTTATATTATTCTTCATCGGCGACTCGACCTTAGCCGCGACGTTGAGTACGCAGTTTAAGTTTGTTTATAAATTACATCTGTTACAATATCATTTCTTATATTCAACATTGATTTACTTCCAATACAATAGGTCACAAGAAAACCTATGAGAAAATAACATGGCAGACCAGTCGACTCCGGGTACGAACCGGAGACCTTTCGATTTCTCATAAACACGATCTACTGCTCTATGTTCAACAGAGCGAGTCTCCAACAAATGTGGGATGTTTGGCTGAACTCTTAGAGGGTGCCAGACTGCATTTCTTTGTTACAAAATAATCAAAATGATTCAGTGAATTTACATATTTTCGTAGCACTTTGAATACATAATTTTTAGACACTTATTAGCTCTGAAAAGACAGATTATGTATTAATTACAACACTCACAATTACAGCAACATTGATTATATTTTTCTATTGCCTGTTCGGTAACTATACACCTATATGAAAAACTGATTTATGGAGGTGAGTACTTTTTACATCCCTAAAAACTTTACCTTCCTAGAGAAGAAATCGAGCAGCACAATATAATCTGTCGAACTAAAAAAATTACATTTTTTGAAAATTAGTCCTGTCAATGGATACTAGAATTTTGTAAATCTGTCATAAACACAGGGTATGCAACTTATACCCCTACATAGGAAAAACTTACTTTCCTCATCACGGAGGTAAAACATCCCTACCTCCCCAGGGAAGTAAAACATACTTACCTGCCACAAATCAGTTTAATAATGCAGTAGGTACTTATCGAGTTGGGAGTAGATAAATATCTATTACAATCTAGAAAAAGCTGAAAATTGGGTGTGTTGTGTTAGTTGTCAAGCATGGCAGCTCTAAAGAAGATAATTCCTTCAAAGAAATGCATATTATAGGTACTACCGAGTAATGTAATGGTAGATGGTTTGTTTTTATTGTGATTTTTTGAATCCAACAAATCTAAATACTTTATAGAAGTAATTCTTGAGCCTGAAAGAAGCAGCTCTGGGTGCAATCTATGATTATTGATTATTGATCAATGTCATATACCGTACATTCTCTAGAAATATTACTCTTACCAAGTTTCACTAGGTGAAGAATTTTATATGAATTTATTGCTATATGAAAACATTAATTTGGGATATTAGAAGCCTGAAATTTCTATCTTTTGCTTGATTTTAGGTGTTGTGATAAATGAGTGCAATATAAAGGTGCATTTTCGGGATTTATGTACAAGTTCATTCTCAGGAGGAATTCGCAGAAAAAAAATGTTTAGTGTTATACTCACACAATTTGCCATAACCCTAAATGAACGAATATAATCCATAATAACGGTCGTTAAAAAGACAAAGTGAGGAAGTTTTCGAATTATTTATATAAATGATGGGTAGCAGGTGGCAACGAACCCTAAGAAAAGAGTGAGGGGTTGAGGTTCGCAGACGGCAGCCGTGGCGGGGTTGGCATGCTTGTAGCAGGACCTCGGGACCCCCTGGGGAGTCGTTCGGCCTTCGTGACAGCCCCATTCGCTAACACACACCTTCCTTTCTGCGCCTCTGAATGTGACACGTTTATAACGCAACCCGTCGCTCATCACACAGCTATGCCGATAGAAAAATGTCTTTTCCATTCTTGTTGGTCAAGTTCAGATTGGTATTGTTGTTATAAACGATCTTACCATTACCACTAGTTCAATTTACCAATTTCCAAGTTGAAGAGCGTACTCAACGTTTGGAAGTGATATCCCTGATTTGAAAAATATAAAAACATACACAAATATAATCATATAGGTATAACTATATAGGGTTATACTTATGTTATGTTACGAGTAGCAACAATTTCGATATTTCAAATTAGACATTTTGAAAATTATTGTTATTTTCTGCGCTATTGCTTTCCGAATTATTTTATATAACCTTTCCTGTACCTCTCATCAGCTATTTGCAAGAAATTATTTGAATTATTTATTTTCAGTTCACAACATTAGCTCCAATTCGATGTTCATTACTGCGGTATTTGGATTCATGGAAAAATATATTTTAGAATTAGTTTACCATTGTACTGTATTTTAAATTCTCTGCGTTGTACAGTGTCATTAAAAAAATTGGTGAAACTAGTAGATAAAAAATATATAGTGGCTCCGTAGCTCAGTAGTCAGTGCGTTGGACTACTGAACAGAAGGTCGCTCGATATCAAATCCCGGCCGAACCAACGAATTAATGCGGAGCCACCTCTCGGAAGGCAATGGCAAACCACCGAGAAGTATTCTGCCTAGTAAAGCCTCTCTATAAAGACGTTCGGAACCGTCGTAAAACTGTAGGTCCCTTTTATTCGTGTATCACTGTATCATGCACAAACACGAATATTTGTAGAGAAGTAGCCTACGCCCTAAACCGGGTACGGCACCGGAAGAAGAAGTAGATAAAAAATGGTAAAGAGTGATATCTCATATAGAATACTCTATTATGCCATAAAAATATTTCAAAAGACAATCGTAAATTAAGGAAAAAGAAATGGAAAGAAGTTATTATTCCAATAAAGTTGTGATGAAATGTTTATTATTCATGGATAATATAACAAAATTATAGCAAGAACATTGAGAAAGTTCAGTAGGTACCTACCCTTATTCGCAACCAATGAACTAGAAAAAATTTGGACGGTTACAAAATAATATGAATAATTTTGGGTCAAAACTGTGGAAGGGACATTATTTACCGGAGCCTCTAACTTCATGGGACACCGGGTACAGAAGTTATAACGAGTTGAAAATAACAAACTTTCTCTAGAATTATCGAATTGAAGAAACAACGCCCACATCCCCCCCCCGTACTTCTGATAAGTTGCCGCACCCGGGAAGTGCTTTTAGTTTATATGTTAGATAACGCTAAGTGATTTGACGCACAAAATTAAGTTTTTTTATATGTTTATTCATTTAGTATTTATGTAGTGTTAAGATGATGAAATGTAACTATTTGCCTAGTAATTTGTAATCATATTCTCTGTAGTGAATTTCGTGATGTGTAGGGTGGACCGGGGATAAAAGTGCCACTTTTTAGTTTTTATTTTTTTACTGGTCTATTGTATTATATTAGGGTCAGATTTAATACGTGCCTGATTACCTGAACATTAGTAATCACAATGAATGAAAGGAAATACAATATAAAATTGATATAAAATTGTGATTAAATGTATTTTGTAACGTTGCAATTGGCACTTTTTGCCCCAACTTTGGGGCTTATAGTGCCAGCCTAGGGGTAAGAAGTACCAAGAAGAATTTGAAAATGATTTTAGGAATTATCCCAGCAAATAAATATTTTATTAGGTCTTTAAGCGTATACAAAAACTAACTGACTAGGTGCATTTCATATTGGATTTATTCATCATCACTATTACAGTTTAAGCAAACAAAAGAAAATGATTCACCTGAGATACATTTACTGTGAGCCCATTTTTTACACTCTAAACATTGTATCCATTGTTCAGAAGGCATACTCTGAGAAAATGGTTCACAACAGTAAAGACAAAAGCAATCGGCTGTCTCTGATTCACTGCTCGATTCATAAACTTCTTTCAGTATCTTAACCTGTTTTTTCTTCGTGAACACTTTCTTTTTTACTTGCTCAACTTTTCCTTTTTTAACCTTCATTTTCTTCTGCACTCTTTCGGCTTGCTCTTTTTCAAGTTCTCTCTTCTCGGGCGTATCGGTCAGAATAGCAGTATGTCTTCGTTTTCTTCCTTTATTTGCTGTTTGCCTAGGACCTGCCTTTGGAAGTGGTCTAACGCAGTGCGGTGAAAATACTTTGGTGGAAATATTAAATTCAAATGGAGTCAGGGGAGTGACTGAAACTTCAGAAGTGACCGAAACCTCAGAAGTGACTGGAACTTCAGAAGTCGAATAAGAACTTCGAGGATTAACATTAGACGGTCCAGCAACTGGACTTCTTTGTTTAGGAGGTGTAACCGGCTCACTGATGGTAAGTGGTTCGGCGTTCTCTTTTTGACTGTAATCATTAATAGAACAGGGTCGATCAGTCACATAGCTTGGACTAAAATCTACATCTGTAAAGACGTTCTGATCGAAAGGAAAAATTCCGGTTTTCTTGAACCCATTTATAATATTAACGGGACACAATGCCAAAGGATACGCATATGAAACAATTGAAGGAATGTCGTAGATTGTCATCGATTTACCCGCGTTGTTTCTCATCCATGCGTCTTGAGCAGAAGACAGATACTTTTTAAAGGGGCCATATACCCCCACGTCTAAGGGCTGAAGCCGATGGGAGCAATGAGGAGGAAATGATAACATAACTACTCCATTTTCTTTAGCAAAATTTAAAACAGGTATATCCAAGTGTGATTCATGATTGTCTAGTAGCAGAAGAACGGGTGATTCTTTCGTTGGCTTCACGTACTTGACAAAATGTTTCATAAACAAAAGATATTCACTTTTCGTCATCCATCTCGAAATATTAGCGACACCCATACAATCTGGTGGACCACCACGAATGAAATATTCCTTGTAATTTTTGCGAGGAAATAAAAACATGGGTGGTATATACATCCCACATGCTCCTACAACTGTGACGTTCGTTCCTCTTTCAGCAGATGTGAGGGCACCGGTTTGCCTTGCACCCTTAATTCCTACAATTTTTGGTGGCTTGGTTACTGTGGAAACACCGGTTTCATCTACATTCCAAATATTTGACGCTGTAAATGAATACCGATCCATAACTTCTTTTAGCTTATTATAAAATTCTTGAACATTGGATTTATTGAAAGATGTTCCTCGTCCTAAACTAGTAGCTTCAGGTGAACGTATAGAAAGTTCTGACTGTCTCTTCAGAAATGAAGTAAACCAATCAGCTCCTGCTTGTTTCCGCTCTTCCTACGAATCAGGTATCTTAAGATTGAACTGTTTTGCACATTCGTATGCCAAAGTACGTACATTTTTTTGGCGTTAAGCCGAAGTAAATTTGGGCTGATGGTTTGAGATACGCACACAGAACATTTTCTTGTTCATCTGTGAAGACTCGACGACTAGATTTGTAGCCAAATGAGGCGGTTTCAGAATCTGCTCTGTATCGGTCTATAAATCTTTTCAAACCAACTCTGCATATTTCATAATTTTTGGCTGCTGATCTTATTGAAATTCCTTCGTTAATCACGGATTCAGCTGCTCGCTTCATAATCCCTATTGAGGTTTTACCTCTTTCGGTTTTTCGGGAATAATTCCGCATTCTGTAAAAATAAAAATAAAAAAGTGTAAACATAACTGGGGCAAGAAGTGCCATACGGCATTTATTACCCCATGACGCTTGGTACTTTTCGCCCCACTGACCACGTTTTTATAAATGTGTTTGTAACAAAAAAAATACCTCAATAAAGAGGAAATGGATATAGTAGTCGTAAAGTGCAATGATAAAGCTATCGGTATAAAATTATTTCGCCCCGAAAAACAATACAGCCACCAAATAAGAAAAATGAAATGGTCCAGTTTACTTACGTTTGAGTATTAAAAACCTCACTTTGTACGCCCTTTCCTCAAACCACTCTGGAAACTAACTGATTTCACGAACACGATGCGCAGCGTGTCGTAGTTGTTCCATGGTTGCCGTGTTGAATACATATTATTGAATTTGCAGAAATAGCGACGATTGGAACTTTTTACCCCTGGCACTTTTATCCCCGGTCTACCTACTTAGTTTAAAGAAACGGACGATTAGAGTATAGAACAACAAAATCATGGTTGAGTACAAAAGCAACATAACATAATAAAGACAAAAAATGTTTCTTTTGTCACAGTTGAATATTCATTTCGGTAGATATGCATATTTCAATGTCGTTTTTTTGTCGGAGAAACAAAGAGCGAAATCGATTTTGACGGTCAAAAAGGAAGACCACTAACATAACAGTATATAAAAACAGCAGCGGATAATCATAAAAAACTAGGAGCGGGTACTCAACTTAGTGACCATTGTTGTGAATTTGATCCATCACCAAGCTCGCCTCAGTCAGGATTAGTGGGCTACAAGCAACTTTAATTTCTTTTGCGCTCCAATATGTAAGACCTCTACCGTAAGCTGATCTAAGATTTGAAACAAAAAGAGGTCGTGGCAACGTGAAACTGCTATACTTATCGATACCTCTGAAAAAAAATTGCGCGTGCAGAACCAACAACACCGAAAATATACAGAACCCAATACTTGATAGAAGTAATACTTCTAAATGACACATGCGCGACACTATCTTCTTCTATCGCTTTGTATCGTTATGTATAAGGCAGTCACTTTCATTTAAATCGGTCTTTGATAAGTGTGCAGTTGCAAAGCACTCTGACGTTTGAAAAGCTTTGAAAATCAAGTTCAAAGATTCCGTTACATAGATACATACACATACCAAGCTAATAAAAGCGTGTTAAGAAACAAGCAAAATCCAAAAAATGTCGAGGAAAAGGTAGTTCAGAAAAAAGTTTTTTGCCTTATAAGGTAGGTATCCTATATAATTTGCAGAAGGGAAGTAACAACGTGGTCGACTTTTACTTGTGGGGATTTGGAAAGAAAAGTACACGCAGTGATACAAATTATATATATATATATATATATATATATATATATATATATATATATATATATATATATATATATATATATATAATATATATATATATATATATATAATATGAATTGTGCGCACCTAAGAAGCCGGGTTGATATTTTCTTGAATATAGCATCTAAAATTCTGAATTTTGGCATAGATATTCTTCATTGTATATGGTATAACACCAATGAATTAAATATCACAAAAAAATATGTTCTGAGCTTGAGAACGAAATAAGAAATAAACTGACAATGCGCATGATTATCCACCCTATGCGGATAATTCTGCGCACCAGTCAGGGTAACTGTGCGCAACCAGAAATCTGTAAATATAGTATGGTGTATCAGGTATAATCAAAAGAAGCATTACAGAAGACATATAATATTAGTTAGAACATTAACAAAATATAAAAAAATTGTAATTTAGGTATAAAAATCACAGTCATATCCTTCATAGCTTTCAGTGGACCATAAAATGCTAAATCTAAAGCCTGTGAGCAATGAGAAGTATGTGGTGTGATGGCTAGTAATTCAATCTTGTTTTGCTTACAAAATTTATAATTTTATAGCTAAATTGTTAGCTACTGCATAAGAATACGCTAATCGCAGAAGTTCATTTCTTGTGACACCATAAAAAAGATTTACCATTTTTAGTACGTGACTCGCTAAACTCTTTTCTTGGACCTGTGAAAAAATTGGATGTGGACCCACTAATATCACATCCTCTATCATATTCATCTTTCTTTCTTTTGCGAATTGTATATTCTGGTATTAAAACTACCTTCCGTCATCTCTAACTGCTCCGTCATTTGCAACAAATCACAAGACTTTTTTCATTTTGTCTGCGTCCCAAGAGGCTTTATTCGTTTTGCGGGGTTATTTTAGCATCTGAAATTATTCAGAAAACATTTTGTTTTATACTGAATAACAACAAAAACTTCTTACTCAAAAAGTTGGCTAATTGTGCGCATGGCGCACCATTACCCGACATGGACTTAATGCTTACAAAAATTCACCAAAATAAAACTGGAGGTTCTTTACCTTAGATGAATCGCTCCTACAATAGCTAGAACCACGTTGATTATTTTAGTAGAATTACCCAAACAAAAAAGGCCTCATTAACATTCTTCTTTTCGCACGCACAAAAGTTAGAGTAAACAACCAAAATAGTAGTCAGACACGATGACAGCCGCGTTTGCCGCGGGAATTGCCCAAATGGATGCGCAACTTTAAATATCTTCTAAGAAATGGCACGAAGTGTATGAATTCCAATAAATGGTTGACATTTTCTACTGCTAATATGCTGCGCATCATTAGCCGCCGCGCATGATTAACCGACTTCCCCCTATATATATATATATATATATATATATATATATATATATATATATATAAATATATATGTATATATATATGAATATATATATATATATATATATATATATATATATATATATATATATATATATATATATATATATGCTGAAATTTACAATAATTTTGAAAATTTCAGCCTAAATTCTCTATCAAAAACTCTAACGATTTAGTCAATAAAATTGAAAATATTCAGTTGCCACTTAATTCTAAATTTATGTCCTGGGATGTAGTTAATCTTTTTCCAAGTATACCACCCAAGGTACCTTTAACCCTAATAGAAAAGTTACTTAATAGCAATCTTGTTAATTCTTTCATAAAATCAGATATATTGTCATTTTTGGAATTATGCCTGGAACAGAATTATTTTAGTTTCAATGATAAGATTTACAGCAGTACTGAAGGCTTAATTATGGGAAACCCGCTGAGCCCTTTGTTGGCTGAAGTATTCATGGATAATTTGGAACAGTTAATTCATAATCATCCTGTTAGTCGACAATTCGTTTATTGGTTTAGATATGTGGATGATATTATTTTTTGTTTCACTGGTACTCTTAGACAACTAGACTGCTTTCAAACATTCATTAATACAATCAAAGTACATAAAGATAATAAATCAGGAGTTTATAAAATTAATTGTGGCGATTGTGACAAGTTTTACATTGGTAGAACTTTCAGAAGTTTTCAAACTAGAATTTCAGAACACAAACGTAGCTTTGTTAATCAGAAGTCGGATTCACATTATGCAAACCATTTAATCCAAGAAAATCACACATTCAATTTCGATTTTACAATATTAAATACTGAAAGTAAGGTAATTAAACTTAATTTTTTAGAATCATTACAGATAAATAAATACAAGCATTCCGGTCTCCTATTGAATAGCCAAATCGATCATACTTCAAGCCCCCTTCTTAATCTTTTCAAAATTACCGAACTACCTGACTAGCAGTTCAGGATTGTGTTTTTCCTTTTCTAATAATTATTTGTAACCATCTTTGTATTTACCCCTTCTACATAATTTGTCATTTCTTGTTTTCGATATAACAGAAAATCATAGTTAGTTTGCCATTAGCATCTGAAGAAGGTGAAGTTCCACCGAAACGTGCGTCATGCGTTATTTCTTATAATAAATGTGTAAATTGTTATTTTTAACTATTGTTTAAATATGTTCATTAATTTACACCAAGTATCGACCCAATCAATACAAAAAATAATGACTTCAGATATACCCATAAGAAATAATCTAGGGGGTTCAAGTCTGGGGATCGAGCAGGCCTTGCGTGTGGCCCACCTCGACTAATCCAGTGATCTCCATATGTTATAGTAGATAAAATAGCATTCCCAAATTATCGTTAACAATTTTAAGTAATTGATAAACTCATTGGCGTACGCCAAACTATCATTTACCTACCTTAATGATTTCAACGAATATCGAATATGGTTGTTGCAAATTTTATTCAGTCTGTATCTTCGAAACGAAGGGGTTTTTCAGAAATCATCATAGAACAAAATATTCAAAGAATAGGCCAAGAAATAACCCCTTGAATTTCTGCCGCATGTTTACCTAACACCCTTCACCTTTTACCTCTATACTTCTGAAGATGATGTATTATAATTTCAAATGAATTTAGTACACATACTGAAAGAGAGATTTCTTCTCAATTAGTAACGTGCTGAAATTGATCAGCGTATGATATTCCAAATATATTTTTCATGAGTTATTTACGAAACGTGTAGCTAAGATGTCTGTAATCCTCCTCCACTTATAAGTAGTTTTTTCAATTCAATTCAAAAACATATTGATTGAAAATCAATCAATTCTGAAAAATACAAACAATGAAGAAATTGATCGAATCTAGCAAGTAATCTTATTAAATCGAAGTTGGATAGATTAAAGTATACTACTTAGAATAAAAGAAATATTGAGTTGATAAAATATTTTATCATCCCCACGCTCGAAATTCTATAATATATTTGTGACTATAAATTATAAGGTGAAGTGATAATTCTATTCAATAAGTCGATATTGCTTTCGCAATATGAAGATTTTATTGTTTAGCGTTTTCTTATTTTTTACCTTGGGTAATTCTATACCCATAACAGACACAGATCCGGACTGGTGGAAACATGCAGTGTTTTACCAAATCTACCCCAGGTCTTTCAAAGACTCCAACAACGACGGCGACGGAGACCTCGCCGGAATAGCTAGCCAACTGAGACACTTCGTTGATGCAGGTATATCAGGAATCTGGATGTCTCCCATCATGCAATCTCCACAACTCGATGGAGGATATGACATAAGCGATTATTATTCTATAGACTCGATGTACGGTTCCGTAGAGGATCTAAAGAAACTTATACAGGAGGCTCATGCACTAGGTCTGAAAATTATACTGGATATTGTACCAAATCACACCAGCAATAAACACGAATGGTTCAAAGCATCTGAAAACGGTACCGAAGAGTATAGAGACTTTTATGTGTGGGTAGATGGAACACCTGATACTCCTCCAAATAACTGGGTGAGTGAATAAATTCTGTTTTGGCTGTTCACTATACAAATATTTTAGAATATACAGGGTGATTCACCGTCGATGGTACCTCAAACGTTTACGGAAAACAAGATATAGTATCATTCTGAAAATGTGGTTACTTAGATAATATCGCTGAGGCATTACTTCTTATACCAAACAGTAGCAACCACTATGATATTTCAAATGAGACACCGTGTATATTGTTTTTTTTTGCTGCACTAATAGATTCGGAGAAATTAATTAGATTCCATATTTCCGGTTCAGAACATAGCTCCAATTAAATGATTGGTATTTGGCTTCGCGAATATCTGAAATTTTGTAGGTAGTTCACCAGTGTCTCGTGTATTAATTCCATCTAAAGTAATTTGTTCTGTGTTGTATAGTCTTGTTCAATAATAATTCGATTTTTATAGAAACTTGCTTTTATTTCGGATACATAATCATTAAGATATTTAATGGATGTGTCTGTTACTTTGTGATAATATATCTTAGCTATAACTGAGAAACAACAAACTTTATTTTTATCATATTTTTTGAAACTATAGTAGTGCTACAAGACTATAGTCGCTAAAATTCAATTAAAAATGGTGAAAAAAACAAATTATATTATTTCTCATTGTTGATCATTTTGGTATAAAAATTTGACATATTATTTTCAATGAATGAATTTTCATTGTCTTTCAGAGTATTTAATAATTTATAGGATGGATGTTGGCACTTTATACCATTTCTGTATATACGGATAAAACCACGATTTTTGAACGACCCGCGCAACGCAGAACAGGTTTCTTTGAATGGAACTAATACATAAAACGTTGGTAAACTTACAAAATTTCAACTTTACAAGAATCCAAATACCGCAGTTAAAAACATTTAATTGAAGCTATGTTTTGGACAAAAAAGTCTCCATCAATTTCATGAGCTTTTTCTCTGGAACGAATAATAGATAGACCAAAAGCAGTAAAGTTGACGATACCAGGCCTCGAATTCCCTTCATTTTTTCCAAATTGTTCGATGAATTTGCATCTTTCCAGCCTATTACCTTCTCTCTAGTTTCCATCTGCATATCGCTCCAAACATTCAGTCAAAACTAACATTGTTATGAAAAACTCAAAAAAACTTTTAAATCTCTCATATAAACCGTGTTCAAAGTTGGTTTTCAAGCGCCATGTTTTGACGTTATCACCTAAGCTCCGCTCCTATGTTAGATCCCAATAACAATATCTTGTTATCCGTAAACTCTAAGGTCATGTATTAGTTGACAAAAATCAGTAGCTACATTCTTTTTGTGATTCGAAATTGATCTAACATTCTTCACAGATCAGTGAATTCAAAAACTCAACGTGGACTTGGAGTGACAAGAGGAAACAATGGTATTACCATCAGTTTTTGGTAGAACAACCTGACCTTAACTACAGAAACCCAGACGTGAGACATGCACTACATGTAAGTTATCATCCTTCAAATTCATCCTCGAATCGATTTGTGCTAAATAATTTTTTGCAGAATATTTTCATTCACTACATGGATATGGGCGTCGATGGATTCAGAATTGATGCAGTTCCATATCTAGTTGAGGACGATCTTTTGAGGGATGAACCAAGAAGTTATGACCCTGATGCGAAAGAGAATGAACCAAAGTATCTTACCCACATATATACTAAAGATACAGATGAAACATTCGATATTATATATGAATTTAGAGAAGTTATTGACAGATATTCACAAGAGCATGGTGGAAATACCAGGTACGAACTTATTTGTCATTAGTTTCGATTTTTTCAAAAAATAATCTATAGGTATGACAAGCATGAATTTTTTTCATTCTTCATTTAATAAGCAATTAATTTTTATTCAGAATTATGATGACAGAAGCGTACTCAACTCTGGAAGATACAATGAGATATTATGGAACGCCTGATGGAAGTAAGTTGGGTGCACACTTCACCTTCAACTTTCAACTTATTCCTCTTAATCAGAATACGAGTAATGCCCATGACATTAAAGAATTCATCAATTCATGGTTAGAGGCTATTCCTAGCATATATATTTCCAATTGGGTTGTAAGTAAACAAGTTTCATTGATTCATATTTTTGTATTTTCATTCTATGCCTGACTCAGTTGAATTTTTCATATTTTGGATATAGAAAAATTACATCTGCTTCACCTTTCAATATTTCACTACTTCTGTTGTTTTTTAGTACCCGGATTTCACTATGACTTTGACTTATCCGGGTTTCCCAAGTAACTCTGATGTGTATTTCTTGAATCAAAAACACAACATCAATAAGACATGATAACTCATTAGCATCAATTATTTAAGATCAGAAATCCATAAATTCCTTCATTTTCAGATAGGTAATCATGATAATAGAAGAGTTGCATCAAGATGTGGAGTCAAAAACGTAGATGGATTCAACATGCTCATCAGTCTATTACCTGGAGTTGGTGTAACCTATTATGGAGAAGAAATAGGCCAGGAAGATGGTGAAGTAACCTTTGACCAACGAAGAGATTCATCAGCTACTAACAGAGATACATTCCAAAAAGACAGTAGAGATTTCGAAAGAACTCCCATCCAATGGGATGATACCGTCAACGCCGGGTTCAATGAAGGACATAAGACGTGGCTACCTGTCAGTGAAAAGTATCATCAAACGAACCTGGCAGCACAGATAACCACTTCCGGGCTGAGCCATTATAAAATTTATCAAGAAGTACACAGAAAACGCAAAGAGGATGTTGTCAGGTTTGGAAATACGAACGTTTGGAGCTTATCTGATGATGTGATTATCTTGAAGAGAAGTTTAGATCAAAGTCACTTAGTTTTAGCTTTCAAGTTGGGTTGGCACAATAGAACAGAACCTGAGGATGTATATATACCTGATATAAAATGTGATACCGCTACTGTAGCTTTGACCAACGTAGATTCAACCTATCCGATAGGGTGAGTTTAATTGCAACTCATTCTGCATCAACTACATATTCATTAAGCGGCATGTTAGAGTTCACTTAATTATGTTAGCTAGATATAATGTTCTACATAAGTATGTTGATTGAATTGGAATTTCGTTTTCAGGTCCACCGTAAATCCTCAGAAGTTTACACTCAATCCACATGAAAGTCTTGTATTGGAGATCACTTGTTGAATGGTTAGAATACTCAACATATCCTGTCATTCTAGTTATTGAATATTTCTTTGCACTGGAAGTTTTTCACCAGATACATATTTGTTAAATGATTTGGTGTTTGTATCACTAGATATTAATAATAACCAAATAAACTTTTAATAAGAATTTAAAGCATTTTATGTCCATAAAATCATTATGGTTCCGATTTTTTACTGAAATATAGAGACACACAGAAGTCTCGAATTAATAATTCAATCCATGACACCAAAAATATCGATTAATGCTTCCAGATATATTTTTCTAAAACGGGAACGTAATTTTCAAAAACAAGAACGTATTTTTCATACAAAAGTATTACTTCAATTCGAAGGGACATCAAATTGAATTGAAATTTTCTATGATATATGGCCTGTGTTCCTGGAACACATGGAACACTAGTAGTTACGCCTCTGATACAAAGTAAACAAGAACTGAGCTTACCACTAATTAATGACATTGAAGAGCTAGATCTAGATACCAATGAAATAAAATGGGAAACAAATTAATTTATAGGTGTATCGAAATGTTTGGAAAACAATGGTCACCATTCTGAAAATGTATTGTGAATGTTTTTTTTATACATTATGATGTTATTGCAGGGCCGTAGCCAGCACTGCTTTCTAGAGGAGGCTAAACAAATTTTAGAAGGGGCTTGTTTTTTACGTAGTACTAAAATAAATATACGTGAAAAAAGACGTGGAAAAGTATATTGGAAAACGAATATTCATAAAAAAATATTTTGGAAGATAAAAAAATTTATTGTAATAAAAAATAATAATTGAAAAATTTCTCATAGAAAAATCTAAATGAATAAAACAAGTAGCTTATAAATAGGCAACCGAGTTAATATTCTCTATCTTGCTTCATCACTTGTTTGCGCTTAATCTATTTCTAATTACATAAAATATAATATTCTGAGTTTGAAAATGAATTAACGGCTAACAATATTTAATCTGAAGAGATTGAAGAAATAAAAGGAAAATGTGTGGATTTTATTGAAGTACAATTATTTGAATTAATCAAACGCATGCCCTCGCATTTAAATGTTTTTCGGCAGATAAGACGTTTAAGTCCTGCTACAATTTTAAATCCAGTCCAAAGACCAAAATTTTCTGAGCTGTCACTTACTTTGTAACTCCCAATAGAATATCTGACATAGAGATACAATATAGAAACTTGTTAAATGTCGATTGGAAAGAGATGTTTGGTGAATCAGTCCCTGATAACCCTATGATTTTTTGGAGGAAGGTTATAGATTCAAAAGATGCAGCCTACCAATTCATGTTTAAAGATTTAGCTGTATTTGCATTAACTCTTCTAAGCTTACCTTCATCCAATGCATTCGTGAAGAGGATATTTTCATTGATGAATATTGTAAAATTCGAAACAAAATGATACTAAAAATGTTAAATTCAGTTGTGTCTATTAGATCTCACTTGGAAATAAATGAGATTTGCTGTAAATAATTTGAGCCTAGCAAAGCTATGTATGCAAAATTTAATTCTGATAGGTATGTATCTGTAGCAGAACCAATCCACAACTTCAACCACAGACAAAGATGATGATAATGTAATGATTTTTGTGTACAGTTTATATAAAAATAAAGATATTTGTAACAGAATCGTGGTTTCGATTGTAATAGTAATTTAAGTAAACAGTCCCGAAAATACCTATTTAAGTAAACAGTCCCGAAAATACCTATTATTGTTTTTTGGACGAGTAGGCAACATGTTCGGTGCACTATTTTTTCGTGCGGTTGCGAAAAAATCACGATTGCGATTTTGGGCGACAAATTAGCAGCAAAACACGTATGAAATAACTGCTAGAATAAGTGAATTTTATATGCTAAAATACTTGTTACCAATGTTTCCCCGTTAACATGTCGCAACCACGATTGCGCTTTTGGGCGACAAATCAGCGTATGAAGTGCGTCACGGCTCTGAAAAATCTGACAACCCTGCTAGTAGCTGCTAGTTCGTCCCTATTTTATTTTAGGATAAAAACACGTTTACGGGTTAAAAGATGCCGCAAATAATAATTTTAAGTCAGTTTTACAATTAGGTAGATTTGTTTGTAACTAGGCTAGTTTTATGTTTCAACGCAGATATAAAATTTTTTAGATTGTAATAATTCTAGTATCTTTTCCAGAGGGGGCTCAGCCCCCTCTGGCGCCCCCTTGGCTACGGCCCTGTGTTGTTGTATTTGCATTATTATTTGATGATTAAGTATATCTACTTGTTATTTTTCATACCTACTGAAAATTGATTTTTTTTCAGTAAAATGAATGAATGAATGAATGATTCTTTATTCAGAAGTTTACGATAAAGGTACAGGTACAGAGTACCTACATATTCAATAATACATCAAATATTTTCAAATCACGAATTAAGAAAAAATTGTCACTATGGCATCAATATGCCAGCACGTGATTACACTTCCTGTATAAACAACAATACTATAAAAGGTATATATAAATATATGCTGATTTTCCTAAACATGAAAGCGAGTAAAAGAACAAAAAAAAGGTATCATTTACGAGAAATATTATAAAGGTTTACAAAATGATGTGAGAATATAATATTTGGTTTGAACCAAATCTATGCTATACTACATATAGGTTGAAATGACATTAATGAATTCATTAGAATACTTTACAGTATATTACATATAATAATAATACTCTATTTAATATCCTGATGTCGACTGTGAAAAGCCATTTCTTGCATTCTTTTTTGAAACGTGCATTTTTGAAATTTTCTGTTTTTATGTATAAAGGGAGTAAGTTGAATATTTTGGGAGCTACATAGGAAATATATTTCTGAGTTATTCTTTTGCACTTTTTCGGAATCTCTGCTATGAATTGCGAAATTTTTCTAGTGTTATAAACATACAATGTATGTTTAGTCACGGACGTGCCTCGTTTAGCACGAAGAAATGTGCGTATATTTATTCATACATACCTACATTTTGGATTTTCATATATATACAGGGTGTCCCACCGGGAAAGAACGCGATCTGTATATGAAAAACTACAAATAGGTAACTTTTGAAATTTTGACAGTATACTAATGTTGATAGGGGCAACCCGACTAAAATATTTTCAAGATGGTGGCACTTCCGGTTATACCGGAAGTAGATACCAACTTGCTTATTTTAAATTGGATACCCTATATATTAATACATTTTTAGATTCTACGCAAGATTCTAGGCAGATTTCATGAATTATATCCTATACCTAAGTTTAAGCGTTTTTGACATATTCAGGTTTTCATGTCAAAAATGACGATTGCAAGCCCTAATATAATTATCAATCGTTCCTATAAGGACTCCCGTATTAATTACTTTGGGGTGGATTCCTTATTGCAAAAGGCTTGCTTTAAAAGATTTTGTATAGTATTTGGATAACTAATCATACAGGGTGTTCGAAAAATAAGATCTAAAATGAGATTGGGAAAACTGACAAAAATCAATTTTTTCAAATGGAAACCCCCGATTTTTTTTATTTTGTAGTATTTAGCATCAAAACTTAAGGTAACTTTGTATAAAGTTATCTATACCTAAAATTTGAAGTTTTCGAAATATTGCCAATTTAATATTTTTATATGGCGATTTTGCATTTAATCGTTAAACAATTAGATCTAGTATAGCCACAATCGTATTTGACATTTCAAATCATCGTAATGGCACCCCGGTTCAATTATACAAACGAAAATTATTTAAACTTTTAAGGCTTATCTAAATCATTTACATTTAAATACTGCACTAATGAAAATATGGATAGCATAGGGATGATATTTGTGTTTCCGTAAAATTCTTAGAACTGACGATTTAGATGAGCCTGATTCTAATGCTATCTGCCTTGAAGATTTTGTTGGATATGCTTCAAAATATCCCAAAATTGCTATTTCAATATTTTCATTGTTAACAACTGGTTTCTTTTTGTACACTTATGCCTTTACGGATCCAAAATTCTTGAAGTTTTCTATAATTCGTTTTTGTTTATGAGAATATCGGGTCGCACATGTATCTCATGTTTTTGAAATAATTTATCACATTGTCCAAAAATAATAAATAAGTTTAAATAATCTTCGTTTGTATAATTTAACCGGGGTGCCATTACGATGAGTTGAAATGTCAAATACGATCGTGGCTATCCTAGATCTAATTGTTTAACGATTGAATGCAAAATCGCCATATAAAAATATTAAATTGGCAATATTTCGAAAACTTCAAATTTTAGATATAGATAACTTTATACAAAGTTACCTTCTTTTCAAATGCTAAATACTACAAAATAAGAAAAATCGGGGGTTTCCATTTGAAAAAATTGATTTTTGTCAGTTTTCTCAATCTCATTTTAGATCTTTTTTTTCGAACACCCTGTATGATTAGTTATCCAAATACTATACAAAATCTATTAAAGCAAGTCTTTTGCAATAAGGAATCCACCCCAGAGTAAGTAATACGGGAGTCCTTGTAGAACGATTGATAATTATATTAGGGCTTGCAATCGTCATTTTTGACATAAAAACCTAAATATGTCAAAAACGCTTAGACTAAGGTATAGGACATAATACATAAAATCTGCCTAGAATCTTGCGTGGAATCTAAAAATGTATTAATATATAGGGTATCCAATTTAAAATAAGCAAGTTGGTATCTACTTCCGGTATAACCGGAAGTGCCACCATCTTGAAAATATTTTAGTCGAGTTTTCCTTATCAACATCAGTATACTGTCAAAATTTCAAAAGTTTCGTATGTGTAGTTTTCCTTATACAGATCGCGTTCTTTCCCGGTGGGACACCCTGTATATATATATATATATATATATATATATATTTATATATATAAAAATAAAAATATATATATATATATATATATATATATATATATATATATATATATATATATATATATATATATATATATATATATATATATATATATATATATATATATATATATATATATATATATATTATAACGAACTTTGTTGTGCGAACAACTAGATATTCGAGAAGACGATATTTTCGAAAATTTCAAGTTTATTTTCCAAGATCTTGAGTAGAATCATTTACACAATCTTTTAAATCTTCAAAGTGTGTTTATTTGTCACGTAGGTTTCCTTTTCTCTATCTGTGTTATTCATCTATTAATCCTTTTCGATATCTGACATAAACATAGTATTTATGATTTCGAGAAAATCTGTTAAGCTCATATAGATATGTCTATTACTAATGTAATGATGATATCATGTTTATTGTCGTATTTTTCCTTTTCACCAACAAATCTTATTAAGATGAATACAATATCATTATTTTGAAAACAATCTATATTTTTCTAGATATTTGTAGTTTATTTACAAAAAAAATCTATTGCTTGTTAATATTAGAGTATAGAATTTGTTTACATAAATACCTACTTTATTGTCAATAAAAATAGATTGTAATCCTTGTAAATAATAACTTTCTTATCGTTGTATCTTCAATGAAAAGTTTATCGATAGAATAATAGAATTAATCTCATTGATTCCATAGAAAAGCTTTTTTTAAGTCATGGAATTGTTTTCTTAGATATTTGTTACATCATGGATAATGAATGTTGGTTTTATATTTCCACAATGAAATTAAAAACAAATTGCATTATTATATAATTGCATTATTATTCTCAAAAAAAATTCATTGAATGTATTTTTGTTCCTCTGACAGCCCAATGAAATATGGACATATCTTTTTATTTGAAGATCAATAAAAAAAAATTATGTCAATATAAGGACCATATTATAAAGGCATTTATTTCTGCTAACCAAACTTGATAGTGCCGATATTATCCGTTTATTTGGAAACAAATACGTACATATACCAATTGATAATTTCTCTAATAAAAATTAACTACAATTAACAATAACTAACTAGATTTTTCGCGGCTATCAAATGTTGTTGCATATATCGTATGAACTGTGATATAGGTACTAAATATCTCTTCATGAGTATATGAATGAAAAACCCTCTGTTCTACATTCTACCTTCGAAGAACAGAATTAGACAAATCAGCTGACTTGTCTATTCGTTGACCAGTGCCGGTTTTAGCATTATCGGTACATTGGGCAAAGTTTCTACGGCGCTCCTCTTTTCTCTAATTCTCACATGTGGAAAAAAACATGTGAACAGCAGAACTCTATCACTAAGATTGTATTTCCCCCTGATTTTTGTTTTCTTTTACATACAATCTTAAACCCCCCCCCCCGTAAGTCAATTTGGAAGCGCTGAAGAGATGTACAATTGTACAAAGTTTGAAAAGCCACACACGCTTGAAATTTCCACATTTAAATTACAGCGGCGGAGAGAAATATTTGAATTACCATGCCCAAAAATTGAATATGCAAAAATTTTATGTGAAAAACAACAAATACAAAATTTCAGCTCACTTGGTTTGATGGAGATACTAAAATTATATATAATTATATATATATATATATATATATATATATATATATATATATATATATATATATATATATATATATATATATATATATATATATGTATATATATATATATATATATATATATATATATATATATATATATATATATATATATATATATATATATATATATATATATATATATATATAGGGTCCACAACTTCTTTTTAAGATACAGATTGTTAAAGATGAAGACCTGGTGGTGGTTTTTTGTGAATATTTTCAAAACCTGTAGATGCAATTGAATAAAATTTGGTACAGTTACGAAACTTTTAACGCTCTATTTAATGTACTAAAAGTTAGTAATGCAATATTTTTAGGAGTGCGTAGTGCAGGGTGTATTGGCGAAAAATTTGGCCCAAATTGTTTGGTGGTTAATTTTCAGTAATTTTGACTTCAAAATTTGAAAATATTAAGGTTTTTGTACAAATAAGGTACTTTTCTCATACTTCGCTAGGAAGCAGCATTTTCGAGAAAAATGCAATTGAATATTTCTTGACGAATTGATTGGTGTCCCGAAGTTAGGCGTCAATATTTTAACCACGTATTCTACTTCCAAAAATTTAGATCAAAGTTCATATAAACTAGGGTTTATAACTACTTCGATTTTAAGATACAGAGTATTCAAAATGGATACCCGATAGCAGTTTTTTATGAATATTATATTTGAAATCACTATTCTAGTCCAACGAAGAGTATACATATATATATATATATATATATATATATATAAATATATATATATATATATATATATTTATATAAATATATATATATATATATATATATATATATAAATAAAATATATATATATATATATATATATATATATATATATATATATATATATATATATATATATATAATATATATATATATATATATATATATATATATATATATATATATATATATATATACATATATATCTGGGACACATCATCAAGATAGGCAAAGACAATCAGACAGCTGAGATAAGGAGGAGAATCAGTTTTGCATGGGCAGCATTTGGAAAACTCGCATATATCCTCAAAGAACCGAAGATATCAATTAATCTGAAACGGAATATATATATATATATATATATATATATATATATATATATATATATATATATATATATATATAATTCGTTGGTATTTACTGACATTTTTATATTCAGGGTTTATTTCACTAGGTTAATGTCAATATTTAATAACTATTTGCATAAAACATTTACTATTCATTAAAATACACTATAGTTTACGCGTTTCGACTTCTAGTTATTTTCAAAACAATTTCACAATTGTGAAATTGTTTTGAAAATAACTAGAAGTCGAAACGCGTAAACTATAGTGTATTTTAATGAATAGTAAATGTTTTATGCAAATAGTTATTAAATATTGACATTAACCTAGTGAAATAAACCCTGTATATATATATATATATATATTAAAAAATTATGATTGTAAATTTTAAAAACCACTATAACATATTGAATAATTATCTGTTTGGTCATAAAAACCTGTACCTATTTTTGGTTGTTTTTAGAAAATGATTAATCTGGAGACAGGTTCAGTACTTGGCATGATAAAACTGGCCCTTAAATTGATGAGCTCTCGTATATTAAGAGATTTCTCGTTCCTTGAGCCCTTAAATTTAGAACGGCCTGTTAACCCTTGAATCTATCGCAACTACCCAACTTCCATTTTATGCATATAGATTGATTTTAGTTAGTAAGACCTGGAGAGTTACAGCTTCCGATGGGCAAGGGGTAAGTTAGCCACGGGGCAGGGAGTGAAAGGTTGGGATCGGGGGGGGCCTTACACGTTTTCCGCATCTGCGTTATGCATTATTCATAGGCGCGGGCGCTAGCCGCTGTCCCACCTCGAGCCTTTCATGGCAAAACAGACGGACAAGAAATCGAACCCTTGTTAAAGTCCTTTCTGATCCTAACTCCTCCTTAATCAACCGCTCCTTGTTAATCGGCTGACATTCTTTAGCGAGAAATTATGATAATAGGCAGTGAATTAAGCCTAATTGACAATTCGACGAGTCCGCTGTTGGGATATATATATATATATATATATATATATATATATAATTATATATATATATATATATATAATATATATATATGTATATATATATATATATATATAATATGTATATATATATATATATATATATATATATAATATATATATATATATATATATATATATATATATATATATATATATATATATATATATATATATATATATATATATATATATATATATATAGTCAAACTCGGATATAACGAACCCTGAAGGGGAACTAGGAAGTGTTTGCTCTAAGATTTTACTCAAAGCGTCTACTAAACCATTTCATTTATAAATAAATATTACATAATATTACAAATTTTATGTATGTACCTAATATCTACGTGAATATATAAAACATACAAATACATTTTAAACTCAAAGAGCTAGAAAAGTTTTTTTAAGAACATCACATAAGTAGTATGTTGAAAAAACCAGTAGTATAAGATTTTCTTTTACGTGATACTAAAATAGATTTTTGAATTTCAGTTTGAAGTAATCCTACCTACTGCTTGAATACAATTCATATATAATATATCTATATTATTACAGCGAAAAAACTCATTCACAATATCGAGCGAGTTCAAAGCATCCAAAGCTTAAGGTTCCGATGAAAACTCATTTTGATTTTCTTCTTCCATTTAATCCAGAAATAGAAATGTTTTGACTTATTTTTGAAGAAAACCAATTTCAGAAGATACTGAGCGACTGAGACTAGCTCAGACCATCCTCGTAGTTTTTTTTATTGAAGGTGCGTGAACGTAGACATATTTTTCACTGTTGGCCAAAATTGTTGAAACAGTCGACTTTGACAATTAATATTCCCTACAGATTGCATCATTTGCTATCCCATTTTGGAGTTTATTGATTGTAACGATTTTTTGACTCAAATTAAATACCCTTACTCAATACTCAATCACTGTTAATTGTATACTAACGTAGCGGAAATGCCGTGTTCGTTATAAACGAGTTTGACTGTATATATATATATATATATATATATATATATATATATATATATATATATATATATATATATATATATATATATATATATATATATAGGGTGGCCCACCCCATTCGCCTCGGTGTTTCTATGAGAAATGAAAAGAGTGGGGAAAAAAATTTAGCACAGTCATATGTAGGTCCATGAGGAGCATATTCCAAAATTATTTTGAAATATACAGTGTGACTCTAAAAAGTTACATATACAAGTTATATTGTTTCTTATTTTCGTATATATCCTTTATATGATGACATATTGTGACGCAGAATTAGATTCCCTTTAAAACTATATCAGGGTTCCCTATACCTATCTCTTATGATTTCTACGCAAAAGACGTTTTTATATTCTACTTATGACTAATTTCTTCATCTTAAATTCGAACATTCTGTATTGTAATTGAAAAGCATTTTTAAAATCTGTCTATTAAGGAACACGTAGATTCGCTGAAAGAACGAGATTAAATTTTCGCGAATACGGTGTATCTCAAGCAAATTGCAGGCACAAGTATTAACTCAAATTTCGAATAAGAAGAGCGTTTCATTCCATACCTACCGCAAAACATGCATATTATTATAAAGGGTCGGACTCATTTCAAGAAAGGGTTCGCTTATGCATCGAGAATAATAGGCACCTCTTTGAGCACTTGTTAAAAGAATAATTGTTAATTTTTCAATAAGATGAGTTCAAAAATGTTTTTAGTTTTTCATTGTAATACAGGATGATCCATTTTTAAGATAAAGGAAATTACTTATAAGTAGAATATAAAAACGTCTTTTGCATAAAAATCATAAGAGATAGGTATAGGGAACCCTGATATAGTTTTAAAGGGAATCTAATTCTGCGTCAAAATATGTCATCGTATACAGGATGTTCCATTTGACTTTGAGAAGTTATTCTATAAAAAATGTGCCCAAACTTTGATGCAATTTTTTTCACCACTCTGGACAATATTGAAATAAAACTTTTATGTGGAAGTTAACATTAACCTTTCAGCTAAGTAGTGAATTCAGTAACGAGCAGCTCGTTACACGTTACAGGGTGTAAACAATTGTATAATTATAGACTATATTTTTTAATTTGCCAAAATAACTCAGAAACGGTCCGTTTTAGGTATAGGGAAAATAACATTAACATACCTTTATTTGGTCTATAGTATCTGAAAATATAAAAAAATACAGGGTGTTCCATAAGAAATAAATTAACTTTGATATGTACCTTTTTTAGCGTCACCCTGTATATTTCAAAATAATTTTGGAATATGCTCCTCATGGACCTACATATGACTGTGCTAAATTTTTCCCTCCACTATTTTAATTTCTCATAGAAACACCGAGGCGAATGGGGTGAGCCAAATTATTATTGTTATTATTATTGACTGATGACGCCGATATTAATATTTATAATAAACTCTAAGGTTGATTCTGAAACAGTCCTAATTGATGGAAATGCACGTGTTGTGAGTTATGCTGCCATGTTATGTGGAAGTGCACATTAAATTTGATCAATGTGTGATGTTTTGTGATAAAATGAAAAACTATTTTTGTTGTTGAATTTCTTAAAGTCAAAACTAGTAAATGTATACAGTTAACCTTTTTTTATTTCCAAATTGAATGCTATGTTATTACGTAAAGAATTCATGGATATTTTAGAGGAGTTGGGCTGTATGAGGGTCTTAATGAATATCAAATTAGCTTTTAAAAACGTGCTTATAATTCAAATATTTGGTATCAATAAAGTTTCATTATATATATATATATATATATATATATATATATATATATATATATATATATATATATATATATATGTTGTATTTAATTTTTCATATTATATTTTTCTTTTTTAAGATATTATTATATTGAGATGGTTTTCAGTGTATTGCTTCCTACTATGCGTTTCATGAAATAAAATTTCATTGCGAATATTCAAATCACACATTAAAACGGAAGAAGCTATTTAAAAATTGATGACCATCAATTAAATATCCAATATAGCTTCCTCTATGAATACCAACACCGAAAAACCGCGTTTCTACACTTAAAAACATGAAAAATCATATGATTTCAACAATAACGTACACTGTGACAATTTTATCATATATTATGGATTACCTACCTCTTCCAGGAAAAGTGATATGTCAAACCAGTTATTTTTTCTCACTAGAAGTTAATATTGTAAAGTATATAAAAACCGTGACGCCACTATCGATTAACCTTTGGAAATAATTACTCACCTGCAAACGAAAAACAAGAAAGAATAAGTGCCAGTCAAATGAATGTCATAATGAAACTTACCATCGTCTGAAGTTTATAGTTTCAAATGGTGAATTAAATAGTTCCTGGCGAAAATTTGTTTAATTCATTCGTTGGGAAATAATATGATTTCTAATTGATGTTTAAAAAATTCAGGAAATTTTTTTTTTATTTGGTGGGTAACCTGTTGAAAATATTCAATTATTAATTATTGTACCCAAATCTAGTTTAATATGATTGAATCTCGAATTTTATGATGTGACCTAATCGTAAAATATATTTACGATTATTGTCAACAGGATAACTATACGAATTAAAAGATTAAAGAAATGATCACATCATATATATTCCTAATTTGATGATTGGGTAATTCAATTGATACCAACTAATCTCGATGGAAATTTACGGTTTATGATAGAAATGTTGAGGTCAACTCAAATAACTATTATATATATATATATATATATATATATATATATATATATATATATGTATCAATGTATTAATTGTAATTACCGTTCATAATTCTATTATTTTTCATTCAAATGAAATGGAAAATCGAGGAACGTTCATCCAAATTCATCCATTGTATAGAAAATGTTTACCTACTAATTTTAAAATTTATTTCCTTTCCCGGGGGGTCAACCCATAAACCAATTCGTACCAAAAGCAATGAAATAGAAGATGTTAAAAAATTCACATATTTTGGCAGTATAGTGACGGGCACGGGCGGAACAGAAGAAGATGTAAAAGCGCGAATACAAAAAGCGAAAGCAGCATTCATACAACTATATCCGGTATGGAAGGCAACAGAAATATCAATAAAGACCAAACTCAAAATTTTCAAAAGCAACGTAAAATCTGTTCTCTTGTATGGCAGCGAAACATGGAAAACCACGAAGAACATCACAGCAAGCTTCCAGGTATTCATAAATAGATGCCTCATGAAAATATATAAAATTTACTGGCCAAACACCATCTCAAACAACAACCTATGGGAAAGAGCACAAGAAAAACCTATAAATGCTCAAAAAAGAAACGAAAATGGAATTGGATCGGGCACACTCTACGAAAAGACCCAACAGCAATAGAAAAACAAGCACTAGATTGGAATCCACAGGGCAAACGCAAAAGAGGAAGACCTAAAACGAGCTGAAGAAGAACAATAGATGAAGAGATCAGAACAACCGGTAAAACATGGCGGGAAATTAAAGAAATGTCCAAAAACAGAGTCAGGTGGCGCTGCTTCGTAGAAGCCCTATGTTCCGAAGCGGAATAACAGGAAATAAGTCAGGTCAAGTCACCAAAAGCAAACCCATCATAGGAAACTACCTACTATTTTAATAAGTAGGTTTTCAAAGTGAAAACCTGCTAAAAATGATAAAACTAAAGTATATTGTTATAGCTAAGATCTATTATCACAGAGTAATAGACAAATCCATCCAATATCTAAATGGTTTTGTTTCCGAAATAAAAGCAAGTTTCTATAACAATTGAATTATTTTTGAACAAGACTGTACAACATAGAGCAAATTACTTCAAATGGAACTAATACACAAGACACTGGTAAACTATCTCCAAAATTTCAGATTTCCGTGAAGCCAAATACCAAAATGATAATCATTTAATTGGATTAAGATTTGAACCAAAAAAATCACCAATTAATAAAACTGTTTTATCCTATTATTTTTCATTGAAATGAAATGGAAAGTCGTTAAATGTTTCCCAACATCCAATCATTCGTCGTATAGAAAATGTTTACCTACTGAACCAGTTTCAATAAGCAGATTTTTGATAGTTTCGTTAGAGATATGAAATTCTTTTAAAGCACCATTCCAGTAATGATATATTGAAGAAGTTAGTACAAATAAGAAATTCAGATTTTGACAACCAAGTAATAGAAATTGAACTGATATTCAAAACAGAACAAATTATTAGAGAAGGAAGTGGAGATTTTGAAAAATTTTGTTTCTTTTTTTTAGTTTCTCACGTAGGAAAACATTTTCACAATGGAATTCATGGGAGCAAGAAAATCCAGTGTGAAGTCTGGATATAGATATCTTTGAACATTAGAAATTCTTCCATTTGATTGTCACTTCAATCTTGAAGTTATTTCTGTATGAAAAATACGTTCCTGTTTTTGAAAAATATATCACGAAGCAATAATCAATGTTTTTGGTGAGATGTCATGGATTGTATTATTCCTTCGAGACTTCTGTGTGTCTCTATATTTCAGTAAAAAATCGGAACCATTATGATTTTAAGGACATAAAATGCTTTAAACTATTAATAGTTTATTTGGTTATTATTAATATCTAGTGATACAAACTCCAAATTATTTAACAAATATATATTTGGTGAAAAACATTCAGTGCAAAGAAATATTCTATAACTAGAATGACAGGTTATGTTGAGTATTCTAACCATTCAACAAGTGATCTCCAGTACAAGACTTTCATGTGGATTGAGTGTAAACTTCTGAGGATTCACGGTGGACCTGAAAACGAAATTCCAATTCAATCAACATAGAACATTATATATAGCTGATATAAATAAGTGAGCTCTAACATGCTGCTGAATGAATATGAAGTTGATGAAGAATGAATTGCAATTAAACTTACCCTATTGGATAGGTTGAATCTACGTTAGTTAAAGCTACAGTAGCGGTATCACATTTTATATCAGGTATATATACATCCTCAGGTTCTGTTCTATTGTGCCAACCCAACTTGAAAGCTAAAACCAGGTGACTTTGATCTAAACTTCTCTTTAAGATAATCACATCATCAGATAAGCTCCAAACGTTCGTATTTCCAAACCTGGCAACATCCTCTTTGCGTTTCCTATGTACTTCTCGATAGATTTTATAATGGCTCAGCCCGGAAGTGGTCATCTGTGCTGCCAGGTTCGTTTGATGATACTTTTCACTGACAGGTAGCCACGTCTTATGTCCTTCATTGAACCCGGCGTTGACAGTATCATCCCATTGGATGGGAGTTCTTTCGAAATCTCTACTGTCTTTTTCGAATGTATCTCTGTTAGTAGCTGATGAATCTCTTCTTTGGTCAAAGGTTACTTCACCATCTTCCTGGCCTATTTCTTCTCCATTATAGGTTACACCAACTCCAGGTAATAGACTGATGAGCATGTTGAATCCATCTACGTTTTTGACTCCACATCTTGATGCAACTCTTCTGTTATCATGATTACCTATCTGAAAATAAAAATATTCATGGATTACTGATCTCAATTACTTAATTATCTGCTATTGAATTCTCATGTCTCATTGATGTTGAAAGGTTTTTGGTTCATGTCAGAGTTACTTGGCAAACCAGGATAAGTTATCATCAAAGTCATAGTGAAATCCAGGTACTAAAAAACAACAGAAGTAGTGAAATATTGAAAGGTGAAGCAGATGTAATTTTTCTATATCCAAAATATGAAAAATTCAACTGAGTCAGGCATAGAATGAAAATACAAAGATATGAATCAATAAAACTTGTTTACTTACAACCCAATTGGAAACATATATGCTAGGAATAGCCTCTAACCATGAATTGATGAATCCTTCAATGTCATGGGCATTACTCGTATTCTGATTAAGAGGAATAAGTTGAAAGTTGAAGGTGAAGTGTGCACCCAACTTACTTCCATCAGGCGTTCCATAATATCTCATTGTATCTTCCAGACTTGAGTACGCTTCTGTCATCATAATTCTGAATAAAAATTAATTGCTTATTAAATGCAGAATGAAAAAAATTCATGCTTGTTATACCTATAGATTATTTTTTGAAAAAAATCGAAACTAATAAGAAATAAGTTCGTACCTGGTATTTCCACCATGCTCTTGTGAATATTTGTCAATAACTTCTCTAAATTCATATATAATATCGAATGTTTCATCTGTATCTTTAGTATATATGTGGTTAAGATACTTTGGTTCATTCTCTTTCGCATCAGGGTCATAACTTCTTGGTTCATCCCTCAAAAGATTGTCCTCAACTAGATATGGAACTGCATCAATTCTGAATCCATCGACGCCCATATCCATGTAGTGAATCAAAATTTTCTGCAAAAAATTATTTAGCACAAATCGATTCGAGGATGAATTTGAAGGATGATAACTTACATGTAGTGCATGTCTCACGTCTGGGTTTCTGTAGTTAAGGTCAGGTTGTTGTACCAAAAACTCATGGTAATACCATTGTTTCCTCTTGTCACTCCAAGTCCACGATGAGTTTTTGAATTCACTGATCTGTGAAGAATTTTAGATCAATTTCGAAAATATATACAATTTTATGTGAAAGATTATGGCTTCAATTTTGACTCCGCTTATGAAGCTATGGTGATTATCATGAAAAAAAGTACTAAAAATAATTAAATCAAACTGCAATTAAATTTCAGTGGTATTTATTACTATTGTTAGTAAACAATTGGCAAAATCCAAACATAATATAATTCAAATTTTATTGGAATCACAAAAAGAATGTAGCTGCTGATTTTTGTTATTCAAAAAAATTATTCGTTCAATACATTAGACGTTTAACTGTTTCAACTAATACATGACCTTAACAAGATATTGTTTTTTGGATCTGACATAGAGGAGGAGCTTTTTTTTTTGATAACTTCAAAACATGGCGCTTCAAAACCAACTTTGAATACGGGTTATATGAGAGATTTGAAAGTCTTTTTGAGTTTTTCATAACAATGTTAGTTTTCAGTGAAAGTTTGGAGCTATATTCAGGTGAAATCTTACTCCAGAGAAAATGCAGAGAAGGTGATAGGTTGGAAAGATGCAAATTCATCATACAATGTGAGACAAATGAAGAGAAGTCGAGGCCTGTTATCGTTAACTTTACTGCTTTTGGTCTATCTATTAGGTATTCACTTCAGAGAAAAACCTCATGAAATTGATGGAGACTTTTTTGTTCAAAACATGGCTTCAATTAAATGTTTATAACTGCGGTATTTGGATTGTTGTATAATTGAAATTTTGCAAGAAGTTTACTAACGTTTTGTGTGTTAGTTCCATTCAAAGAAACCTGTTCTGCGTTGCACGGGTCGTTCAAAAATCGTGGTTTTATCCGTGTATACAAAAATGGTGTGAAGTGCAAACATCCTATAAATTATTAAATACTCTGAAAGACAATAAAAATTCATTCAAAATAATATGTCAAATTTTTATACCTGAATGATCATGAATGAAAAATAATATACTTTGTTTTTATCACTATTTTTAATTGCATGTTTGCGACTGTAGTTTCGTAGCACTACTACAATTTCAACAAAAAAAAAATAAGATAAGAATAAAGTTTATTATTTCTCAGTTATAGCAGAGATGTATTATCACAAAGTAACAGACACATCCATCCAATATCTAAATGATTATGTTTCCGAAATAAAAGCAAATTTCTATTAAAATAGGATTATTCTTGAACAAGACTTTACAATACAGAACAAATTACTGACACTGGTAAACTACCTCCAAAATTTCAGATATCCGCGAAGCCAAATACCGAAGGGACAATCATTTAATTGGAGCTATGTTTTGAACCAAAAATATGGAATATAATTAGTTTCTCCGTATCTATAAGTGTAGCAAAGAATATAATAATATACATGGTGTCTCATTTGAAATATCAAAGTGGTTGCTACTGTTTGGTATGAGAAGTAAAGCCTGAGCGATATTATCTAAGTAACCACATTTTCAGAATGATAATATATCTTCTTTTCCGTAAACGTTTAAGGTACCATCGACGGTGAATCACCCTTTTTTTTTAAAAATATTTATATAGTGAACAGCAACAGAATTTATTCACTCACCCAGTTATTTGGAGGAGTATCAGGTGTTCCATCTACCCACACATAAAAGTCTCTATACTCTTCGGTACCGTTTTCAGATGCTTTGAACCATTCGTGTTGATTGCTGGTGTGATTTGGTACAAAATCCAGTATAATTTTCAGACCTAGTGCATGAGCCTCCTGTATAAGTTTCTTTAGATCCTCTACGGAACCGTACATCGAGTCTATAGTATAATAATCGCTTATGTCATATCCTCCATCGAGTTGTGGAGATTGCATGATGGGAGACATCCAGATTCCTGATATACCTGCATCAACGAAGTGTCTTAGTTGGCTAGCTATTCCGGCGAGGTCTCCGTCGCCGTCGTTGTTGGAGTCTTTGAAAGACCTGGGGTAGATTTGGTAAAACACTGCATGTTTCCACCAGTCAGGATCTGTGTCTGTTATGGGTATAGAATTACCCAAGGTAAAAAAAAAGAAAACACTAAACAATAAAATCTTCATATTGCGAAAACAATATCGACTTATTGAATAGAATTATCACTTCACCATATAATTTATAGTCAAAAATATATTATCAAATTTCGAGCGTGGGGATGATAAAGGATTTTATCAACTCAATAGTTCTTTTATTCTAAGTATTATACTTTAATCTATCCAACTTGGATTCAAAAAGATTACTAGCAAGATTCGATCAATTTCTTCATTGTTTGTATTTTTCAGAATCGATTGATTTTCAATCAATATATTTTTGAATTGAATTGAAAAAACTACTTATAAGTGGAGGGGGATTACAGACACCTCAACTACACGTTTCGAAAATAACTCGTGAAAAATATATTTGGAATAATATATAATGCTGATAAATTTCACCACATTACTAATTGAGTAGAAATCGCTTTTTGAGTATGTGTACTAAATTCATTTGAATTTATATCATCTTTAGGAGTATAGAGGTAAAGGGTAAATGGTGTTAGGTAAACATGCGACAAAATTCAAGGGGTTATTCCTTAGCACATTCTATGAATATTTTGTCCTGTGATGATTTCTGAAAAACCTCTTTGTTTCGTTTGCGACCACCATATTCGATATTTGTTGAAATCATTAATGTAAATGAAAGTTTGGCATACGACAATGAGTTTATCAAGTATAGAAAATTAATGAGTTTATTAAGTACAAAAAATTGTTGAAAATAATTTGGAAATGCTATTTTATCTACTACCTACAACAAACGGGCATCGCTGGATTGGTCGATGTGGGCCACACGAAAGGCCTGCTCGATCCCCAGACTTAAAACCCCTAGATTATTTCTTATGGGTAGGTATATCTGAAGTAATTACTTCACGTAACTGCAGTGTAGAATTTGGACTTCTTGCGAAATAGAATAATTGCTGGGTGTAACTCAATTAGAAACGAACCTGGTGTATTAGAAAAAGTTCGGCATTCAATGACGAGAAGATTGAATGGTTAAATCCAGGCTGGAGGATGTCATTTCGAACATATAGAAATATATATTTCTATCTGTTATATATATATATATATATATATATATATATATATATATATATATATATATATATATATATATACTAGCTGACCCAGCAAACTTTGTTCTGCTATATAAATTATTTTTATCTATCTATGTATCTAGATAGTTATATATCTTTCTATATATCAATCTATCTATCTAATTATGTATCTATCATTCTATCTATCTATCTATCTATCTACATATCTATCAATCCATCTGACCCGGCAAACGTTTTTCTGCCATATAAATTATTTTTATCTATCTATCTATTCATCTATCTGCCGATGTATCTCTTTCTATCTAACTATCTATCTATCTATCTAGATAGTTATCTATCTTTCTACCTATCTATCTATCATTATATCTATCTATCAATCTATCTGACCTGGCAAACGTTGTTTAAATTATTAAAATGGCTATTAAAAAATATGGGTTGTTGATAGAAGGGTGAAAATTCAGAGTTGTATGTACTTTTTAATGTAACATTATAAAAAAATTAAAACTAAAAATTTTGTCCAAAAAATGTATAAAAATGTTTGGGGTGGACCACCCTCATCACTTAGGGGTATGAAAAATATATTACTATCTATTCTCAGACCGACTATTGTTATTTTCGATTGCCATCTTGCAACCCTATTGTGGATCTGTGGATAAAATTTTAAAAAAATGTCATGAGAAAATAAAAATGAGAATCTTGTTTATAATCAACAAATGAAAATAGGAGTTGATCGTAGAGGGGTGAAAATTTAGGGGTGTATGTATTTTTGAATGCTGTATCATAAAAAAAGAACAGAAAATTTTGTCTGAAAAACATAAAATAAAAATTGAGTGGTGGACCACCCTTAACATTCAGGGGAATGAAAAATAGATTTTGTCCGATTCTTAGACCTAACCGATATGCACACAAAATTTCATGAGAATCGGTCGAGCCATTTTGGAGGAGCTTAACAAATAAAAAATAGGGGTTGATGGTAGGGGGGGTGAAAGTTCAGGGTTGTTTGTATTTTTGAATGCTGTATCATAAAAAAAATAGAACAGAAAATTTTGTCTGTAAAACAAAAAATTTAAATTAAGGGGTGGACCCTCAACATTTAGGGGGATGAAAAATAGATGTTAGCCGATCATCAGACCTACCTGAGATGCACACAAAATTTCAAGGGAATCGGTCGAGCCATTTCGGAGGAGTTTAACTTCTAACACCGTGACACGAGAATTTTATATATTAGATATATATATATATATATATATATATATATATATATAATATATATATATATATATATATATATATATATATATATTATATATATATAAATATATATATTTATATATATATATATATATATATATATAAATATATATATATATATATATATATATATATATATATATATATATATATATATATATATATATATATATATATATATATATATATATATATATATATATATATATATATATATATATATATATATATATATTTATTTATTCATTTATTTATAAATTTGAGGAAAAGTAAAAATATTTTCGAGAAAGTTATAACGGTAGTAAATGGTTATAACGTTAGTTAATGTACGGTCGATTACTTTAAATGGATCAGCCTGTTTAGTTTTGCATTTTTTTCGATTTTTCATGTTTAATCTTGCACACTTAATTTTTTCAGTTTTCGAGATCTTTAGAAAGAAAATTACATTTGCAGCCATTGATGGATTTTATAATATTTGACAAATGGCTCATTATTTTAAAATAAAATTTTGCACTGTTGTACAAAATGCCCTGCACATCTTGGTTGATCGAGTTGCATCATGCTGCTTCACACAGGGTGTTCAAAATAACCCAAATTTGTCATTCAAAAATTGTAAAAAACTCACATTTTTTAAATGGGAAATCTTTATTTTTAATTGATTTCATATTCAGCACCAAAAACAGGTGCTACTTCAACTCAATTGGCTATAATCCTACACTTAACTGTTTTCATTTCAAGAAAGCAGGGTTCAATGTTCAAAGCTCAACAGAATTAGTTCAAGTGACTTTCAGAATTACTAAGCCCTGCTGACTCAAAGTGCTGAAATCATGACGATAATGTTATTTAGTTTCAGAATAATGGCGGTAATCGGAAATTGCACAATTAAGATATCTTAATTTCTTTATTATTTATGGTTAATGTGAAACAGTATTAACTAGAACATGTCATACATTTCGTATCTGATGTCCAGAAAAACCGAAACTTTCACCAAAATCAAAAATATAATCTAATGAACCTAGCAGCTCAAAAAATGTTTCCTGGTTTGAATGACTACAAAAATTATGAAGAGCTGACAGGAACCGCCGGCTAGATTTGGAGAGACAAGTATTTTCGCTTTTTCAGAGGATATTTTGATTTTAAAACAATGATTGATTTGGATATTCCCTCATAATCTTGACGTTCAAATTCGGGCAGCATAATAGAACTGATAACGAGATTACTTATATACCTAGTATTTATTGTGATAATGCCTAGTAAGCTCTAACCAATGTAGACTCGACATATCCAATCGAGTGAGTTTGAATTGGTATATTTACCCAGTAGCTATTCAATTTTGAAAACTAAAAAAATCCATATTGAAATATAAAATTTTCGTTCGTGTATATTTCGACATTCTATGAGGTTTAAATAAGTTAGAATTACTCATCTTAATTTCATAGAGGAGAAGGTGGTAATGTGACCCCCCATTTTGTTTTTAGCTTATAATATTTGAAATAGTAGGTCTATAAATTGATATTATACGTTAAAAGATTGAGCAATTATCTGTTCATTCGTGTTTGAGTTTGTATTTGATGAAATCCAATTAATTTGTTGTGAAAATTTATTATTTTAAAAAAGTACAAATTCAACTAATTGAGATATGAAGAGGGTATTATGGCACCCTGGGGGCCATATTAAAAGTACGAAATATTAACGACAAAAATCGCAGATATAGTGCTCTCCTTCAGGCCCCGCACAGGCGTTATGAGCCCATAGAAGGCAACTTTGGCATTGTATCCACTCTTCGCCTCGTCGATCATCGGAGTAAGCAGTGTCGCAGAAAATACAAGTTACATCTTCATTTTCGGCAGGCCTATCTGCTTGCAGATTGTCTCCATAATCTGAGTTATCACAGATATTGCTCCTGATTTCATGGTCATTCGAGCTGTCACTCTCATCAGAGCTGATGGGTTCACGTCCGCGAACATGGCCTCTACCCCGGCTACGTCCACGTACTTGTCCTAATCCTCGTCGTCTTCGACTTTCTGCTAATTGCAAGGATTCAGACAACTGGTTTTTGTAAGGAGAAGACGTTATAAATTTTGCAGTCGTAGTTTTCTTCCTCTGTTAGAAGTCTTTCGTTTGACGCCAGAAACTGGAAGGATATCCAAGTCTTCTGACTGACTTTCGACAGTTTCAAACCTTTCAGTCGAATCCTGGACAACTTCTGCTTCTGTCTGGTTATTAGGATCACTTGTGGCAGACGTGCTGGCGTTATTTTGTGCATCTGCCAAAAAATCAACATCGGTGAAGATTTGTGGATTGAATGGGTATATGCCCGGTGCACGAAAACCATTTACTGCTATCATGTCTAGTCAATCCATAAAATTTCGCCTCCATGTACAATATATAGTCCAGTAAACGTTTCTCTTAATGAGCTGGCAAGATAGGCTTCCTTCCAAGTGGTTTATTCACTATCATGTCTAAAGATTCTCCAGTATATTTTACAAGACGTCTCAACGTAGATCTAGGGACAGCAAAAGGTTTTACTGCTTTTTTATAACCGATAGTTTTATCTCGGACGGCTTGAACTGCTTGTTTCATTTTTTCTGGATCCCATGTTTTTTTTATTTTTTTCGAAGTAGGCGTTAAATTCTTTCGCGGCATCTGAAACCAGAAGCAAAACAAAATAATGAATAAAGCCACACGTATATCTAATATGGCCCCCCGGGGTCATAATACAAACAATATTAGGGGGCCATATTAACAATTAGGGACATTTCACAATCACATGATAAGTTTTTAAATGAACAACTTATTGAATCATACTAACCTTACAATCCAAGTTACTAACGTTCACTACGTACAATCAATGCGGCAGGTGCATCCAAAATCAATTTGTTAAACAATTATGGATTACAAACAACCCACGTGAAAAGTTTTCGCCAGTATCCGTTACGACTTGTTTGAATTACAAAAATATGAAAAGCCCTCTACCGTCGGCTTTAGATATAAATTACCTTAGTCACGTTATCTACCAGTTTTACTACTTCTCACTAGATGGCACTGTTTCAATAAACAAATATTGAAGGGGGCCAAAATACCTGCAGGGGCCACATTACCACCTTCTCCTCTAACACTTTCGTTGTTCCTTTTTCATTTAATTGAATGTGAATATTATTTATTATTATCCGGAATTATGCCATCAAGATATTCAAAACGGTATTTCCGGTATATCGCTACGTTCTTTAGCGATGATTAATCATGGTTTCTATGAAAACATTCCAAAAGGAAATCCCAAATAACCAAGCCCTTTGTGAATTAGAAGTATAGAAAATCGTATTATTCCCGCCAAAAACCATGATACAGTTACGTATGTGTGATCACTCCGAAACGCGGGCTACACATGGACGTCGATGTCTTGATACATCGACGTTCAACCAATAACGTGCATGCCAAATGCGTACACACGTACGTACAAAACCATAGTTTTGTCCAGTCTACCAAACTGTTTGGCAAGATTTCTGAGGAAGAGGAATATTCAGCTCTGGTGGCAGTGGCGGGTACTCAAGCACTTGTGCAAAAAAAAAGGAAAATAAAAATCGTCGCCGAATCTGTTCTAAAGGATGGCTTCTAACAAAAGAAACCTATTCGTAACTCTTGGTAATGGTTACTCCGTTAATGAAACGCCAAGATACATCGCCAATAACTGCATTGCTCAGATATTTAGCGACTGGAAGGAATTACCAAGATTTAAAATTTTTTACTGTAATATTTCCGAAACCCTCACCGTATCACTTTTCTACGAGATCAAAACTTTTTTATTTTCTTTCTGAAACCCACCTCCAAGACTATTGATTGTAGAGACAACTGTACTATTCGTAGCATTTGGTTGAATTAGTAGTAGTAATAAACTTTATAAAGTATAAACTTTAAAATAAAAACACTTGGCTTATGTTTCACAATATAAAAAATATTTAGATACTGTATTTAGCAGTAACGGAAAGTCGACATGTTTCGAGTTATGAACTCATTATCAAGACTGATAGTCTTGATAATAGTGAAACATAAGCCAAGTGTTTTTATTTTAAAGTTTATACTTTATTCTTTATGATGTTTCACCAAGTGATGTGCGAGAATTCAATCTCAGTTAGTAATAAACTTTATTGAAACTATGTTCCAAAGGGCTAACGACCTAGGTCTTCCTGCCCATGGTTGAATTATTTGCAGCTTCTTTATCCATAATTTGTATGCTTCATTTTTATATTTCGGTCAAAATAGCGTTTTGATATTGTCTGCCACAAGCAGCGTAGGCCCCTTGTACAACTCCCACAAATTCCCATAGAAATTCCCGGGACAAACACATCTCGAAGACTAATTATTTTAGAGACAATATTTGTAGCATTTGGTTGAATTATTGGCAGCTTCTTTATCAATCTTTTGTTTGCTTCATTTTTTGATTTCGGTCTGAATAGTGTTCTAAAATTGTCTGCTACAAGCAGGGTAGGCCCCTGTACTCAACAAATTCCCATAGAAATTCCCGGGACAAACACATCTCGAAGACTAATTATTTTAGAGACAATATTTGTAGCATTTGGTTGAATTATTGGCAGCTTCTTTATCAATCTTTTGTTTGCTTCATTTTTTGATTTCGGTCTGAATAGTGTTCTAAAATTGTCTGCTACAAGCAGGGTAGGCCCCTGTACTCAACAAATTTCCATAGAAATTTTTGTAGCATTTGGTTGAATTATTGGCAGCTTCTTTATCAATCTTTTGTTTGCTTCATTTTTTGATTTCGGTCTGAATAATGTTCTAAAATTGTCTGCTACAAGCAGGGTAGGCCCCTGTACTCAACAAATTCCCATAGAAATTCCCGGGACACACATCTCGAAGACTAATTATTTTAGAGACAATATTTGTAGCATTTGGTTGAATTATTGGCAGCTTCTTTATCAATCTTTTGTTTGCTTCATTTTTTGATTTCGGTCTGAATAGTGTTCTAAAATTGTCTGCTACAAGCAGGGTAGGCCCCTGTACTCAACAAATTTCCATAGAAATTCCCGGGACAAACACATCTCGAAGACTAATTATTTTAGAGACAATATTTGTAGCATTTGGTTGAATTATTGGCAGCTTCTTTATCAATCTTTTGTTTGCTTCATTTTTTGATTTCGGTCTGAATAGTGTTCTAAAATTGTCTGCTACAAGCAGGGTAGGCCCCTGTACTCAACAAATTTCCATAGAAATTCCCGGGACAAACACATCTCGAAGACTAATTATTTTAGAGACAATATTTGTAGCATTTGGTTGAATTATTGGCAGCTTCTTTATCAATCTTTTGTTTGCTTCATTTTTTGATTTCGGTCTGAAAAAGTGTTTCTAAAATTGTCTGCTACAAGCAGGGTAGGCCCCTGTACTCAACAAAATTCCCATAGAAATTCCCGGGACAAACACATCTCGAAGACTAATTATTTTTAGAGACAATATTTGTAGCATTTGGTTGAATTATTGGCAGCTTCTTTATCAATCTTTTTGTTTGCTTCATTATTTGATTTCGGTCTGAATAATGTTCTAAAATTGTCTGCTACAAGCAGGGTAGGCCCCTGTACTCAACAAATTCCCATAGAAATTCCCGGGACAAACACATCTCGAAGACTAATTATTTTAGAGACAATATTTGTAGCATTTGGTTGAATTATTGGCAGCTTCTTTATCAATCTTTTGTTTGCTTCATTTTTTGATTTCGGTCTGAATAATGTTCTAAAATTGTCTGCTACAAGCAGGGTAGGCCCCTGTACTCAACAAATTCCCATAGAAATTCCCGGGACAAACACATCTCGAAGACTAATTATTTTAGAGACAATATTTGTAGCATTTGGTTGAATTATTGGCAGCTTCTTTATCAATCTTTTGTTTGCTTCATTTTTGATTCGGTCTGAATAATTTCTAAAATTGTCTGCTACAAGCAGGGTAGGCCCCTGTACTCAACAAATTCCCATAGAAATTCCCGGGACAAACACATCTCGAAGACTAATTATTTTAGAGACAATATTTGTAGCATTTGGTTTGAATTATTGGCAGCTTCTTTATCAATCTTTTGTTTGCTTCATTTTTTGATTTTCGGTCTGAATAATGTTCTAAAATTGTCTGCTACAAGCAGGGTAGGCCCCTGTACTCAACAAATTCCCATAGAAATTCCCGGGACAAACTCATCTCGAAGACTAATTATTTTAGAGACAATATTTGTAGCATTTGGTTGAATTATGCAGCTTCTTTATCAATCTTTTGTTTGCTTCATTTTTTGATTTCGGTCTGAATAATGTTCTAAAATTGTCTGCTACAAGCAGGGTAGGCCCTGTACTCAACAAATCCCATAGAAATTCCCGGGACAAACACATCTCGAAGACTAATTATTTTAGAGACAATATTTTGAATTATTGGCAGCTTCTTTATCAATCTTTTGTTTGCTTCATTTTTTGATTTCGGTCTTAATGATTGTCTGCTACAAGCAGGGTAGGCCCCTGTACTCAACAAATTCCCATAGAAATTCCCGGGACAAACACATCTCGAAGACTAATTATTTTAGAGACAATATTTGTAGCATTTGGTTGAATTATTGGCAGCTTCTTTATCAATCTTTTGTTTGCTTCATTTTTTGATTTCGGTCTGAATAGTGTTCTAAAATTGTCTGCTCCAAGCAGGGTAGGCCCCTGTACTCAACAAATTCCCATAGAAATTCCCGGGACATTGTTCTGCAAGAAGTTTTAGTGAATAATATACAAATCTATTAAATGTTTATAGCTATTGGTTTTGAAACGCAAACAATGTGAAACATATTGAGTAATCTGAATTTAACTTATTTATTTAATTACCTTCTGCAGTAACCAATTATTTGAAAAAACTAAACCGTCCCTACTCCTTCAAAAACGCACACACCACGGTAAATCGCCTCCACACGTTGACTCCTGCAAGTGTACGTTGGAATGCGCATCCAAAAATTCAAGCGATTTCGGAAAACATCAACGCGGCGTTCATCCGGATTGTGCATTCAAAATGCGTTTTTTGCATCCACATTAACGTCATTGGTTACACGTTTTTGGATGCACGTTGATGTATCAAGACATCGACGTCCGTGTGTAGGGACATTAATGCCCGATTTCACCAACTAATTCCTAAAGTTAGGCAATACTTACTTAAATCGGATTTAGGAATTCCTAAGTGCAACGTGCGTTTCACCACGCGTTAAGTAATGCCTAAAGACGATAGGAAATACCTAACGTAAGGTCTGCCTAGAGTATTTAGGAAATGCTTAACCTCAAATTGATATAATAATAGTATATTATTCAACGAGCACAAAATGATTGCTGCTATTTTTCACGAGGGTGAAGTTTGCGACACGAGCTGCAAGCGAGTGTCGCAATTCACCCGAGTGAAAAATTGTAATTTTGTGCGAGTAGAATACTATACTTTGTCCACGACTTCCTCGAAAAAATTAGTAATAATCTGCATTTTCAACAATAAAAATAGTTATCAAAAGCGTTGACATAACATTTTCTGTGTTCACTGAAAACTGCATACTCACGTAAACGTCAACTATTTCACTTGACATCGATTCCATTCCTTTCTTTCACTCTGACAAAAATGAAATAGATAATTTATTAGAGTAAATATTCAATAAGTTGGGCATTATATTAAATATTAGTTTAATAATTTGCCTAAAAGTTATCTTAGTTACATAAAACCTAAAAATCTAATAACAATACTATCCTAACAAGGTGAATGATAGTCTCAAGTTTGGACATACGTTTTGAGTGTGACGTCATGCAGTGTATAATAAACCATTATACACACTAGTGAATAATAGGTATAATTGTACTTCAGGAATCACACGTATAATGAATGATTTATAGTACAGTCGTGGACAAAATTATTTTATTTCTATCATTTTTTCTCTTCTTACTATCCTTTGTCAAATTTACAGTCTAGTGTTAAACAGTAGTACCAATTATATGTACGAAACTTTCCAAATCAAGTTTTTAACAAGGTATTTCTCAACTAAGGATTTCTTAGGTTGGTGAAATCTGATTTAGGAAATTATCGGATTTAGGTATTTTCTATCGTAGGAATTACTTATTTAGGAACTTCCTTATATCTCGTTGGTGAAACCGGACATAAGTCAAAAATTTCCGAGTAGGCAAACCCGTGAAAACATTGCTCTTCATGACTTTTACAGCGTTGGAGTTCAGCTAATAATGATTTCTTAATAAATTGCAACAAAATGTGAATTTTCCTCCACCGCTCGTTGGATATAAAATATTCCGAGAATCGAGAGTCGTAAATAGAAACGAGCTTCACATCTTAACTACTGGCATATTTCAGGCAAATATTGTAGGATGATGTGAAAATCGCATAGTTACATAGTTTGTATCTACATGCAATATCTCAAATAAGTTATAATGCGATTATAATTTTGATTAGCTCACCTTTAGGAGGATTACGCACGTTATTACTTTTGACACCTATACACGTGAAGATAATGATGGATGAAAAAAGTACAGAATTGAGCACTGATGATGTAATCGCTGATTCTCCAAATCGAGACTGCGGTTCCAAAGTTTCGTTTTTTCTGGATATCGGAGACCATATCGCCATAAAGGGGCCTCGGTAGACCAGCGGTGAGCGAGTACCGCCTTGTACCGTTTGTTGATCGAGGATGTGGGTTCGAGTCCCACCTTGCTCTTGGGCGTTGTGTATGTCCTGAATTTAGTGGTTCTAGTTAAGAGATTGAGTGTTGGGTAATGTACATTGTTTACAAGCCCATTGGCTGTTCGGAACCGGCGTTAAACTGTAGGCCCCTCGAGTTAAAAAAAAAAAATAATGAACAAATTAGAGATAATCTTGATTTGTGTAATTTACGACATTATTTTGAAACTAAATAAAATTATCATCATGATTCCAGAAGTTGACGTCCAATGAGCACGGCCAACTTATTAAATTTCAGAGTCACTTAAGTTGAGTAGACATATTGTACAATAGTCCAGAATTTTATTGTTAAATAATCAGCCATTGGCGAAATATTAGAAAATCCATCAATGACTGCAAGATTATCTCTTTTAAAAATTCTGAAGATCTTGAAAACTGTAGAACTTAGGTATGAAACATTCAACATAAAAATGATTATAATGTTCCATTGAAGAGTTGGAATTCACTTCCGGTATATCCTTTTCGGTATAACCGGAGATATTTCTTTCTTGAAAATATTTTTAGTCAAGATATTGCCTAAACTTTAGTACTTTGGCAAAATTTGGTTTTAGTTGAAATTTTCAAGATATGGTAGACGACAATATTAGTCAGTCACCCTGTATATATATATATATATATATATATATATATATATATATATATATATATATATATATAACTATATATATATATATATATATATAAATATAAATATATATATATATATATATATATATATATATATATATATATATAGGTTTGCGGGGATAGTTGTCAATAAAAAATTGTGAATTAACTACAGATATGAATTTTACTATGGATAAATTAACTCCTATATAAAATGTACTATTTAACGATGACATTTTTGTCAGTTCGACAGCGATAAAAGAGGTGCATCCTTTTTGATCACCGATAAAAACGCCTGTTCCTCTTAAGTAGACTACATCTAGTAGCCGTGGATGTAACTTTAATATTTATTCTGTCAGTAGTAATTATTTAACTTTGTTGATATAAAAACCTGAAAGATGAGTCGTTTTGGTGAAGTTTCGACTGAGCAAATTACGACAAGTTCATCCATATATTCTGCGTTAATTTATCTTGCCAAAAAACACTCACTTTTTTTATCAGATAAATTTCTCTTCAACTCAAAGTTTTGCCAATCACGAAATTTGCTCGAAAAACTGAAATTAGATAAAATCATATGAAATTATATTTATACTAATCTAAAGTTTCAGATTTGCGAGACTTAGAGAGAGGGAAATGAAGAATTTAGAAAAGAGAATTTATGAAATATTTATATTTTATGAAAAATTGTATACTAAATTCTCAAATGACGAATGACAAATTAAAATGCCACATGTTATTTGTAAATATTAAAATTACCTAACCTTCAAACGTCAACAATAGCGTGCATTTGTTCTCGATCTTCCTTTCTCTCTCGCTCTCTCTCACTCGCTCTCTCACTCCTCTCAATCGGCCTCAATCGCTCTCTCCCTCTTCTTAGACAAAAACGTGACGCGTTTCATCCGTAAGAATGTTACCCTCATGCGGTCAAAGAAGTTTCACTTGAAGAAAATAATTACATTTCACTCAAATATTTTATTTTAGTTTAGTCATTTATTCATGATTACGTGAAAAAAAAATTCATTCTGTCACGGTTTCCGGTAATCAAATTTTCAAAAAAAAACTTGAGAGGTGTCAAGGGACACTGTAATAAAATTTTATTTTTTTTAAGTTATAATATTTTGTTATTATCAACAAATATAATGTAATATGAGCTAATCAGTAGGCTCAATTTTAGTAAAAATTGGCTTGTAGTAACTGAAGTAGGAAACATATGTTTGGCAGTCTATTTTATTTAAATGTCTGTATTATGTATTATTATTGTCTGTATAAAATCTCTACTTACTTACTTACATAGAAAGTGCGCGCGCAAAAAGTGTCGTTACAACTTTTGGTCTTAATTTTTTCCGTCTAGCCCCCTTTCGCAACGCGCGATAAGGAACTTCGTTCCAAAATATTGAAGACAATGAGATCAAATTAATTCTATATATAATAATTGAGAGTAGAACGTGGGATTTTCTTTAAAAAATGATCAATCATATTATAATCAATCAAGGTGAAAGAAAGTACCCTCATACAAAATTATTTTCATGCACTCAGTTTTTTCACGTTTGCTTAATTTCTTCAAAATTTTAAAACCCTTTTATAAATTTGGAATGATTCTGATTGAATTCTAATATACTAATTAATCACTAAAAATAATATAGGGATTGATATTTGGGTAGAATAACTACCTTGGTTATTTAGGAGAAGCACTGGATATAAATGAAGTAATACACTGAACTTCTTCATTCTTCGAGTAATTTAACTACTTATAGGTATATCGGCCAGTTTGTGAACATTCCTTAATTGCAAAGTATTATCGCTAGATATGAATGCCATTTATCTCTTTTAAACCATTTCACGTATTCAGAATTATCACGTTTTTATTGTACCATACCTTAGAAATAATTGGCTGTTCATGATAATTTGAACATTAGATAGTATTCCAATTTTGAAATATATTTGGAATATATTCCTTTACATCGATACTGAGAGAATGTTGACGCAACAGAAAAAAATAACATATTATTATTATTATTATTATTATTATTTATCGTATGGCGACATATGTGTCTTAAATATACCTAATCAAGCAAAAATAAATCCGGCCAAGTGTTCCGTACCATTGACTATGCCCCTCTTGAATATTTATTTTATTTTAATTTTATTACTTATTATTAAAGTGAAAATACAACTGAGTAATTTGTGAATATTTCAAGTGCCTACCTGTTGCCATTATTAGTATCGAGCAAAAAAGGGCAAAAAAATCGCCCCCCTTAAATATTTATTTTATATTGTTTTTAGGCTGCGGTTATAGTGGATGCGTTTTCTGACGACCAACTAGTCGGACGTACACGTCAGAACTGTTCGTCATACAACGGTGGTTATAGTCAATGCGTATTTTGTTCTGTGTTCGCACCTAAACTGTCATTCGTAATTTACATATTAACATGGATATCAACAATAATAATTTTGAACAATATTATAAGTAAGTATGTAGAAAGTCCGCTATTAAAAGTTTTATTACTGTCGGGAAAAAGTGAATATGTCGAAAACTAATGATATCAATTTTTCAATATCCATTTTGACGTTCGCACAAAGTCGCATGAAATATCAAAGCGTTTGAACGACTTCTAACGTCATCTGACGACCGATTCGCAAGCACTATAACCATAGTGATACATTATTATGTATTTGATTAATTCCTGCGAGATCTGACGTGTACAGGCTGTCCCATTTTCGATGTCCTTACGGGGTAACTCGGTTATTTTTAAAGATAGAGATTTGCGGTTTTCGCGAACGTTGGCTACTTTTTTGTGAATCTCACGATACCGTAAACAAAATTTTCATAGCTTGCTTCGATTTTGAGATACAGGGCGAAGTTGAAAATATTGCATTTTGGCCCCCGCCTTGTATCACAGCTATCTTTCAACTTATAGGAAAAGTAAAAACTGTGTTTTATACACTTTTTTAAGTAGAATCCAGTGGCGTAGTGAGATTTTTGAAATGAGCTGTCATTGTTCAGATATAACCCAAAGTTATATTTTTTTAAATGGGACACTCTATGTATTTTTCCATATTCAAAACATAAATGCTTTGAGCTCTTTAAAAATTTATAATACTTTTATAATATTTCAAGTATTAGCCCTGTATTTAGATAAATTTCATTTTTGTTATAGCACGTCAAGACAAATATCACTTTAGTAGAACTTTTAGCGCAATAAACAAATATCACTCTCATTTATATATGGTAGCATGGAAAGTATTCATTAAAAAAATATTATTTAATATAAGTTACTAAACAAAGATTAATTTAAAAATTATTATAACAGAAATTAAAACTTATATGAAACAGTGCTACAAAACAAAGCTCTATTATTTTTCGGTTGAAAATATTTTATGAATATTGTTCAAATTGCTGTCCATTCTGTTGAAGACACAACCGACATCTTCTGAGGATAGCGTCAATCGACCGCAGTAACAACAAAGGTCTTATGCGTAAGAATTTCGAAAGCTTCTCTCGTGGCATTCATGAGAGCATCTCGATTTTCTTGCCGCGTGTGGTTTATTTTATTTTTCATAAAGCCCCATATGAAAAAATCTAATATCGATAAGTCAGGGGGACCTTGGTGGCCAGTTAATGGGACCATTATTACCAATCCACTGGTTTTGGAATCTTTCATCAAGAAAAGCCCTAACGGGACCTGCGTTATGACAAGGAGCGTTATCTTGTTGGAAATAACTGTGTTCGTATTGAGCCAACGGAATTACGACAAGTAGATCACAAAGACAATCATCCAAAATTTCCAAAATGCGGTATGCCAATCTTCCTCCAAAAACGAAACAAGATACATTGAAGCCGCGAATCTGCCTTGCTGTTGACGAGCCACCGTAACGTGCTCATTTTCATTTGACCAATAACGATGATTATTTCGATTAAAAATGCCAGCGCTACTTATATAGCTTTCATTCTCCCGTCTTTTGTATATACCAACTACAAAACTCAATGCGCTTCTCAGCATCACCTGGGTGCAGATGATGTATAGTTTGAGGTATGTAGGGGGTATATTTATGCATTTTCAATATCTTCGGAACTCTTGTCTTTGGAATGCCAATCGAATCTTCAATTTCTCTGCAAGAAGTATTTTTATTCTCTTCTACCTTTGCGAGGACACTAATTTCAACATCTTCAGCATTTTCTTTCCTATAACTTTTTGGTCTAGGCTTTTCAAGAGATCCAAAATTTTCCAAATTTCTTTTTAGTCTGCCAAATATTCTCCTACTCGGTTGTCTCCTTTCAGGAAACCTAAATTTCCTATCTTATTATCTTACTGACACCCAGTAAATGGGTAATAGTAAATACCTTTCAACATAGAGGTCCATCGCTTGATTTGGATTGAAACCTACTTGGTAATATATCCCAACCATATATAATATTTAGTAATTTTGATATCTTGTATTATCATTCGCCATTGTGAGAAAAATTTGTTAACTTTGACAGGTAGGTGACAGGACCTATATACATTCTGCACTTGCTCTTTTTCCATAGCTACCTACTAATTAGGTCCACAGCGTTTATGGTCGATAAAGAGTGTTTCATAAGAGTTTAAATTTATTGTTTTGTCAAATTATTTAGTGACCCATACTGAATAATATTTTTTTAATGAATAGGTACTTTCCATGCTACCATATACGAATGAGAGTGATATTTGTTTATTGCGCTAAACGTTCTATTAAAGTGATATTTGTCTTGACGTGCTATAACAAAAATGAAATTTATCTAAATACAGGGCTAATACTTGAAATATTATAAAAGTATTATATATTTTTAAAAAGCTCAAAGCAATTATGTTTTGAATATGGAAAAATATACAGAGTGTCCCATTAAAAAAAATATAACTTTGTGTTATATCTGAACAACGATAGCTCATTTCAAAAATCTTACTACGCCACTGGATTCTACGTAAAAAAGTATATAAAACACAGTTTTTACTTTTCCTATAAGTTGAAAGCTAGCTGTGATACAAGGCGGGGGGCCAAAATGCAATATTTTCAACTTCGCCCTGTATCTCAAAAACGAAGCAAGCTATGAAAATTTTGTTTACGGTATCGTGAGATTCACAAAAAAGTAGCCAACGTTCGCGGAAACCGCGAATCTCTATCTTTAAAAATAAGCGAGTTACCCTGTAAGGACATCGAAAATGGGACAGCCTGTACATGCGACTAGTTGGTCGTCAGAAAACGCATCCACTATAACCGCAGCCTTAGTATTTGTTTTTATAGCGGCAACAGAAATACATAATTTGTGAAAATTTTAACTGTCTAGCTATCGCGGTTCTTGAGATGCAGCCTGATGACAGACAGACGGACGGACAGACAGACAGCGAAGTCTTAGTAATAGGGCTCCGTTTTTCGATTGGGTACGGAACCCTTAAAAAGAGGTAACAGTTCTAAATCTTAATGCCTTAAGTTTTCGATCCAGGTGGCAGCCGATGGAGTGGCTCAGGAAGTCTTTGGTGGAGCCGGTCTTTGCCGGTTTATACATTCATAGGATATGTGGTGGATGGTTTATCGTTTGCCACAATCGCAAGTGTTGCTTTGGACTTTTCCCCATTTGTATATAGAGTCTGCACATATGCCGCATTCAGTACGGATGCGGTTTAAATAGCACCATGTTTTTCTAGGAAGTGAGGATCCATGAACTGATTTGGGCACTCTATTTTACCAGGATTGTGTCCACTCTTCCTCCAGTTTAAAGTTGCTTGCGGTAAAAGCTGCAGCTGTTTGGATTGGGGGTCTTCTGAAACGCAGCCTGTGACCAAGTTGGTCAATATCTTCATGGATTTGAAGCTGAGGGGTTGCTTAAGATCTTTCTATTTTCTCTACAGAGAGCCTATGAACATCGTAGGTGAGCTGGAGGTATATTGCACAGGGTTGGTAGCTAGTATGTAGGTGTAGGTTTAATAGTGCCGCAAATTGTTCGTAGGGTGTTGTTGAGTTGGACATCTACCATCTTGAATGTGGGCAATTTAGCCAGACAGGTGCTCAGTACTCGGCTGTGGAGAACACAAGGCCTAGAGAAGAGCTGATGAAATTGAGCTATTATATAACTAAATTGAAGGCAACTACAATCTTTACATAATATATATATATATATATATATATATATATATATATATATATATATATATATATATAAATTACATGTATAAAATGAAGTCACTGCCGCTGTCTGTTCGCTCAAATCTTTTGAACTTCTCAACGGATTTTAATGCAGTTTTCAGACATAGACAGAGTGATTTAAGAGGAAGATTGATATGTATAATACATACATATTATAGTACAGAAAACCCGAAAAATATATTTCTGTGTGCTTAAATCGCAAACGCTGGCTATACCTTACGAGATAGATCAAATTGTATGTCTTGAAAAGATCGATAAAAAAAACGGCGATAGTATATATTTATTCCTTAAGTGTAACCCACGGTAACCATTTTTATGTTTTACATATTACAAAAAAAATGTGTGTTATTTACCAAGCTACTTTATAGAATATAGTATTATTCCTTATCCAATTAAATACATTACATACGTTGTATATTTCTTGTAGATCAAAACTGCCCTTAACAGCATTTCATTAAAATGAATATCTTAGACGATATTAGAGATTTAAAAAGTAGAGGCATATATATATATATATATATATATATATATATAAAATTTTTTGACAATTATTAGCAATAAAAGGCTTGGTGAATCTCAAAAAAACTCGATTTCATTAAAAAGTTGACGTTTCGCCACGACATTCGTGGCTTTTTCAAAACTTTTGATATATTGAAATTTTTTTGACATTTATTGATTTGAAAAAATTTGAATAGTTAGAAAAGATTACTATGTTTCATCAAAATTTTTTTGGCTGTGGCCGTTCTCTGTTATTTATTACGTGCTATTCAGTCCAATATTAACATCCAAATCTGTTATTATTAGATGTTAAGGGAAACCACAGAAACCTTTACCCACGTAATGTTCGAAATAGGATCAAATTAATTTGATTTCGAAATGTTAAAGAATAGGGTACTATTTATTTTTTTTAAAATTTTTTTTTTATTACGGCTGTGGCCGTCTTCAGTTACTAATTACGTGCTATTTAGTCCAATATCAAAAGTCAGGTCTGTTGATATGAGATGGAAACATAAAATAATGAGAATCATAGTTTCAATTTTAATAGCACAAAAATTTTATAAATAGCGAAAGATCAAAAACGGAGAGAAATTTTAGAAATGTTACATATTCAAAAAAATTTACATAAAGTCTTAAATGATAGAACAGATATACAACATTTAAGTTCAATATACGCAGATTTAATTCTTTAATTTTTCTAAGAAACAACGTAAATCAAGACAATATAATTCAAACAAACTCTAACCATAACAACTTATCTTCTTCTACAAAATCTAGACATCTAGAATTTTCAATTTTTCTAAAACAGGGTATAATTTGGAACATGTGATCTCCAAAATCACAAGTAAAGACAAAATCCAACAATCAAATATTTTAAACCTATTTTTTTTGTACATTACTTGGGTGAAGGTTTCTGTGGTTCCCTTTCCATGTAATATTAATAGACCTGACTGTTGATATTGAACTAAATAGCACGTAATTAGTAACTGAAGACGGCCACAGCCGTAATAAAAATTTGTTTGAAAAAAAGATAAATAGTACCCTATTCTTTGACTTTTCAAAATCAAAATAATTTTAACCTATTTCGAACATTACGTGGGCAAAGGTTTCTGTGATTTCCCTTACCATCTAATAATAACAGATTTGAATGTTAATATTGGACTGAATAGCACGTAATAAATAACAGAGAACGGCCACAGCCAAAAAAATTTTGATAAAACATAGTAGTCTTTTTTAACTATTCAAATTTTTTCAAATCAATAAATGTCAAAGAAATTTCAATATATCAAAAGTTTTGAAAAAGCCATGAATGTCGTGGCGTGGATTGAGTTCATGATGAAATACGATTCTTTGTGAGTTTCAACTCTTTTACTCAACCGAGCTGCATTTCGTGGGGACAATTGCGTTCTGATCGCATCTCGACCTGCTTCGCTATCAGTACCTACTACCCGCACTAAACGATTTTTTTTTGGAATAAAATAAATTATTTCCAAATTTTCATCACGTTTTGCTATTTAAGCGTAGTTTTTCAGTGCCAAAGTTTGCAAGCAGTGACTTAATCTACTCCATGAGAAAACCTCTTAGAAAAAGGTTTTTATTCTTGTTTTTAAATTTTATTTGCACTTTGTCCATAATACAAGAAATATTAATAACGTATTCCAACTTTCGAAATGTGGATGTGTCTGCATATCAGACTTCTGATAAAAGTATTAAATAATCCTGCACAAAAGAAACGATCATACTACGCAGCTATTCCAATTATAATAATGATCGGAAAAACTATGAAATATTCTCGTACTTTTAAAGTCCTAGACTTTTTCAACTTCAAAGAGATCCGTATTCTTTGAGAATATATTCCTTCATTCAAGATCGTTTACAGTTCGGTAGGTTTCATTCCAGAGATATTGATACAGGAACGAACCAGTCCCACTGTCCCAACACAATATTCAGTATGGTCGGTCTCGACCAATTCAATAATGATATTCCGGTCTACACCCTTGAAAGAATCGAATCCAATTTTATTACCTATACTTTTGCCAGTTTCCGTGCTAGTGGAGTATGATAATTTAATATTGAATATTTTAGACTGAATATTTCTTTATTTTTTTAGTATCTAGCCAGTTCTATTCTAGCTCTATTTGACTGAGTATCATCTATAATCTCATAACTTTTGCTACATATGGTCACCTAAAAGAAAAAAGGCTGTAACCCACATTTTTTAGCAATTCTTGATTATAGAATTTCAAGTTGAAGCCCATTTCAAGAAGTTTTTTCTGGATAATAACAAAATAGCGTGAAGTAAACAAACAATTGAGTAAAATGTTGTTTGTTCGTCCTGTAAAATTTACAAATTGAGGGTTACGCCCTTTTCCCCTTTAGGTGACAATATATATATATATATATATATATATATATATATATATATATATATATATATATATATATATATATATATATATATATATATATATATATAATGAAGTGAACTAGGACATTTATTTGAAACTAATCAAACAAACCTCCTAGCGGAGCTGGTTATACGAGTTCACGAAACATCGAAATGCCTCTATATACCTTGGACGGCGTATGTTAGAAACATTAAGTTGTTTATCACAATCAATGGAAATGATAGACAGTCTGTTTCGCCCTTATTTGGGGCTCATCAGTATCATCCATCCATCGAAAGTGATAACCAACCAAATATTTCTAACGGCGTTATATTTTATTTGCCACGAACGTGTATCGATAACACGAAGAATTCTGTTTTATATATATATTTATCAGGCGCGGATCCAGGCCCGACTTTTGGGGGGAACTTTTATATATTCAAAAGCCAAAAGGTACTGGTATTTTGGGCAATGGTAAATCGAGTAGCTCTCAATCAAAACAATAAGGTGGGGCCCGGGCCATTAGGGGGGGGGGAGGGGCGTTTTGAACTCGGTATAAAATTATGTTAGTGTGATTTTTATTTTTATTGTTAGTTTTTTTTTATATTTAGGTTCACTGTTATAAGTAGGTATTATTGTAGATTTAATATTTGATGTTAGAATTAATTTTGTTTGCACACTTATTTTTGGTTATTTCCTTGAGACCAATGCTAAAAGCATTGTTTAAAGGATTTCTTTTTAATTATGTGTTTGAATTGTAGAGGTTACATATAATAAATACTTTAAAAAAAATCCATTCCTCGTAACTGGTACATTCGGGTATTTTTCATTAAATAAATTAACTGAGTACTTGTACGAAATAGCTCCTATGCCTTTGGACTTTACAAAATACATACTTTATTGAAGAGTTTGCATAGTTGAAATAGAATGACAGTTTGAAAATTATTTACCGAAGTTGACAGTTACCTAGGAATTATTATTATTTTTCCGAACATAGTCCAAAAGTTCATAGGGTTTCACATAAAATATAATATAAAATGAAGCATGTTTTTCTTGAATTAATTTTATTTCATTTTATGAGGTTTTTGAACAAGCGAAACTTTTTATCAAGAATATCATCTTTCCCTAAAACTGAGAATAAAACAGTTTTTTCTCATGGGCACCTCATCCGTAGACACGCTGTTTACATAGGTATGCAATCCGTAATGATCAGAAATCTACAAATTATATTTAAATGTTAAATCAAAACTTCTTGATTAGTAGCAAATAAATATTTCAAGAATAAAGTACTTGGATAAAATTATTTTCTGTAGTAAGTATTTCAGTATGTGGAAATCTTAGGAAAATTTATACTTTTCCAAAATGATATATACCTATATATTTAAAAGAAACATCGATAAGATTCGGATTATAAATGGGCGATCGGCTTTGATGATCTTATCAGTTATCAGGATTCGGTCATAAACAAATTCCAATAAATACCTTACGAAAACATCTCATAATTCAATAAGCTAACTATGTTTTTGAAGATTTCACTGTGGATAGCAATTTTCGCGATCTTCGTTTGCTCGAAGAGCGTGCAGAAAGGCGATCCAGACTGGTGGAAGCATGCTACATTTTATCAAGTATACCCAAGATCATTCAAGGATGCTAACAATGATGGAATTGGTGATCTGGCCGGTGTTTTAGACAATTTCGACCATCTAGTCGATGCGGGCGTTGATGGAGTATGGCTTTCCCCCATCATGCAGTCTCCCCAAGTCGATCAGGGGTATGACATAAGTGACTATTACGCTATTGATCCAATATTTGGAACTATGGATGATCTGAAATTATTGATAGAAAAAGCACACTCAAATGGAATGAGGATTATTATGGATTTTGTTCCAAATCATACTAGTGACAAACACGAGTGGTTTATAGCATCAGAAAATCGCACTGAAGGGTATGAAGATTTCTATATTTGGGTGGATGGTACTCCAGAAAATCCTCCAAATAACTGGGTAGGCATCTTTCGATTGTATTTATTTTATATGGATAGTATGCTTATTATATAGAACGAGTTTTGCCCTACCGTAGGTAAAACATATTAATAAAATAAATTTTTACGTTTCCAGCTGAGTTGTTTTGCTGGTACTGCTTGGCAATGGTCCGAGAAACGTCAGCAATATTACCTTCATCAGTTTGCTGTTCAACAGCCAGATCTCAATTACAGAAATCCAAGAGTGCATGAAGAAATGAAAGTAAGTCATTATTTTATTTACTCTTTGTTCCAGATTTTAGGTGGAGACGTGCTAAAATTCTTCATGTATACACTATTGAAGCTTCTTGCGACATATTTTTTTAATGGAGCTTTTGTTTCATGCTCAACTTTCTTTGAAACTGCTTGAAAGACATGGATATGAATATTGTTTCATCATTTTATCAAAAATTTGTATGTATTTTTCTTTTTACTTTTCAACGCTCAGTTTAAATTTTATAAAATTTATATTTCTTCTATAAATTAGTAAGTAGTGTTATTGTGAATGCAAAGATACTGTTTATGGTATATTATGCTTGTTGTTGGTATCTGTTATAAAAAAGTAAGGTATTTACACATATTTTCTGAAAGAGATCACTTTCTATTATATTTTTTTCAGAATGTCTTAAAATTTTACATGGATCTTGGAATTGACGGATTTCGAATTGATGCAATTTTAAATGCTTATGAAGATGAAAATTTAAGAGATGAACCAAGGTCTGGGGAAAATGTAGACCCTAACAATTACTATTATCTTGATCATATTTATACCGCAAACTTACCAGAAACTTATGATTTAGTATACGAGTGGAGAACATTTGTTGATGATTACGTAGAGAAGAATGGAGGTGATACCAAGTGAGGAAAAAATAATATTACTTGAATAATTCGTGCAGTTACTTCACTTTTTATTAGTCGTATTTTATATACTATTGCAGTGTATCGAGGGAAAGCAGTCAGGTGCAGGAGTATTTTTGTTATACGTTCTAGACCTGCTAGACCACGATTTTCGAAGAATATTTCATGTCATATTTAAATATATATATATATATAACTGAGATTGAATTCTCGCACATCACTTGGTGAAACATCATAAAGAATAATGAGTTCATAACTCGAAACATGTCGACTCTTCGTTACTGCTAAATACAGTATCTAAATATTTTTTATATTGTGAAACATAAGCCAAGTGTTTTTATTTTAAAGTTTATACTTTATTATATATATATATATATATATATATATATATATATATATATATATATATATATATATAATTTTATAAATTTTAGGGTTATGTACAGGATTGTATTTTTCGTTTTTCAGAGGTCCCGTCAAACTTGAGTGAAAATCATTCAGTGTACCATCGTCATCTTGAATTTTTTCTGATTTCGTTCTCTTTTCAAAAATACAGAATACGTACCATATTACTAAAAAAATAAGAGAAACAATTTTCAAAGACATACAATATGTAGTTTTTCAATTCATACTAACTTACAGAAATAGTAATAGTTTCCTTATAATAGCAGCTCAAAATATTGGCCACCTGTGTCTTAGCAATAATACAATCGGAATTTGAAGATTCGAATAGAATTGTTCATCATTTATATAGAAATAGTTTGTATCTCAAGATTTTTGAGAGTTTTTGAATTAACTGAGATTGAATTCTCGCACATCACTTGGTGAAACATCATAAAGAATAAAGTATAAACTTTAAAATAGAAACACTTGGCTTATGTTTCACAATATAAACAAATATTTAGATACTGTATTTAGCAGTAATAAAAAGTCGACATGTTTCGAGTTATGAACTCATTATCAAGACTGGGAGGAATAAAGTATAAACTTTAAAATAAAAAGACTTGGCTTATGTTTCACAATATAAAAAAAAATATTTAGATACTGTATTTAGCAGTCTTGATAATGAGTTGATAACTCGAAACATGTCGACTTTTTATTACTGCTAAATACAGTATGTAAATATTATTTTATATTGTGAAACATAAGCCAAGAGTCTTTATTTTAAAGTTTATACTTTTGAATTAGTTATATCTGTTATAAAGTGGAGTCAAATCGGAAGATCTTGCCAGCCACTTAATTACGCCTCTTCAAACAATCCATCTCTGAGGGAAATTTGATGGTCATACGTTTAATAGTCTTAAAAAAAATACCTTGTTGCCAGACTTTCTCGCTACCCACATATATATATATATATATATATATATATATATATATATATATATATATATATATATATATATATATATATATATATATATATATATACAGGGTTTATTTCACTAGGATAATGTCAACATTTAATAACTATTTGCATAAACATTTACTATTTATTAAAATACACTATAAGTATTTACGCGTTTCGACTTCTAGTCATTTTCAAAACAATTTCACAATTAATTCAATATTTAAAAGTCTTTGTATTACATAGCAAGGTCGTCGATGTCATACTGGTTATTTCACGTTATTAACTCCTTCTCTCTTAATTCGTATTTTCTCAGTTTTCTCGGTGAATACGAATTAAGAGAGAGAAGGAGTTAATCACGTGAAATAACCAGTATGATATCGACGACCTTGCTATGTAATACAAAGACTTTTAAATATTGAATTAATTGTGAAATTGTTTTGAAAATGACTAGAAGTCGAAACGCGTAAATAATTATAGTGTATTTTAATAAATAGTAAATGTTTATGCAAATAGTTATTAAATGTTGACATTATCCTAGTGAGATAAACCCTGAATATAAAAATGTCAGTAAATACCAACGAACTTATATATATATATATATATATATATATATATATATATATATATATATATATATATATATATATATATATATATATATATATATATATATATATATATATATATATATAATTTTTTTTTTCCTTTCCCCGGTCCATATTGACATCTTTAGCGGTTTGCATCGAGTCGTATGAGATGAAATTTGGTACCTGGGATTGTTACTGTTGCAGGATTTTTTACCTGGAAATGTTTTCATTGCAGAACGAAACTATCGAAATTTTGTTAAATTTTCCCAACCGCCGCCAATTTTACTTAGACATTTCTTGATTTTTCGTGGTTTTTGAAAATTTCCACAGCTTCTGCAAATTGAGTTAGAGAGTTCAAACTTGGCTCGCGGATTGAGTTAATGTTGAGGGAGTGCCTTTGGGTAGTTTAAACCATTTTCCTTGTCGCGCTGCCTCGCGTGGTTACTATTCCATTCAAATCGCATCTCGACCTGCTTCGTTAACAATACACGATGCACTTCGTGAATTTTTTTTTACAATAGAGGATTGAAATTTGGTATGTGGACTGAGGTGATGTTGAGGTACATTCCTTCGTTGGTTTTATTTTTTCCTCAAGCATGATGCACTTCGCGAATTTTTTTCAATACAATAAGTTATTTTCTACTTTTTCATTCGGTTTGATACTTAAGCGAGATTTTTCAAAATATGATTCAGTCCGTTAGAATCTTAAGCGAAAAATACGCCTTTAGTGATGGCTTTGCTGCTTACGATTTTTTTATATATTGAATAAATGAATTGAATATTCAGTTTTTTTCTTTACACAATAATATTATTTATTATTATTACTATTATAAGTTCATGTATAGTATACAAATAGTATCGAAGGGAGTTGAATAACTTCATGAATTTTGTTTCCTGTAAGTGAATTTTATTTTTTCTCTAGGGTTTTAATGACAGAAGTTTACGCTGATCTTGAACAAACTCTTCCATACTACGGCAAAGCTGATGGAAGTATCTTGGGAGCACACTTCACTTTCAACTTCTTTTTAGTTAGAGGATTCGACCTCAATGTTTCTAATGCATATAACTTAGAACAGATTGTTACCAACTGGCTGGATGCCATGCCAGAAATTTACACCTCTAACTGGGTTGTGAGTAACTTATTTTACTTATTGGTGTAACCGATTGTTCTAGTTGACTATTTTAAAATTAAAAAAAAAATGAATATTTTAAGAATAGATATTAGTATTAAGAAATCAATTGGATTGCATAAGGTTCATTCATTTTTTAATCTTCAATTTTTAAAATGCAAAAACGACAATGTACTAATGGCAAAATCAATAACTCAAAATGAAAACAGAATTCTCAGTAAGTGCATTTTGGTTACTATTGAGTTTCACAGAATATTTGACAGGAAATATTGATTTTGTATATGTATTTCTTCTTTTTCATCAGCTTCCCAAGTATAATTCATTGATCTAATATTAACTTGTTGATATCAATTTTGTTAAAACTAATACTTCAATTACTGTTTTTGTTGTAACTAAATATTTACTTATTTCGCCAGGATTCTGTATAAATATTATGTGATAAGTAACAAAACTAGAGGTAGCTTCTCAGTTATGATGAAAAAAACTATATGGACGAGGGTAACCCCAGTTTCAGTATTGTATTTGATTTTATCTTTTGAAGTAATATACATATACATATATATATATATATATATATATATATATATATATATATATATATATATATATATATATACTTTGTCTTTTTTCTGCTTTAAGAAGGTTAGTTGGATTGGCTAGTTAAGGAAGGAAAAACGAGATTAGGTCAGGTACTGCAGTCGAAGCTTATTTCAATTCTAGCTTTCGACATGTGATAAAGAGTAAATAAACTCCTCTTAAACGGCTGGACCGATTTTGATGAAATTTTTGGTGTGTGTTTCAGTAGATTTGCGAATGGTTTAGATTCACAATTCAGTCCTCTGGAAAATGTTTATTGAATTAAATCATAAATTGGTGTCGATCTTGGAATGTTTTACATTGGATCCGGCAGGCCGATCGAAAACTTTCGGCTCGGCTCTGTCCAATCACATCGCAATAAGGAGCGGATACCGCAGGATTGCGAGGTTCTAGACGGTTGCAAGGTTCGATGACCAGGGTATAAAATTCACACGGTACCGCCTTTATCGCTTAATTTCAGGTTCAGTTATTCTACAGCCAAGAAGTTTGATTTAACTTAACAGATATTCAAGAAATTATCATAGTTATTTTAAATCATCTAGAAAATAATAAATACTTTGTGAACTTTTAGTTGGGCAATCATGACAATCGTCGAGCTCCTACTCGCTTGGGAGTGGAAAACAAAGATGGATTCAACATGCTCATTGCTCTTCTACCAGGAGTTGCAGTAACATACAACGGCGAGGAATTCGGACAAGAAGATGGTGAAGTTACTTTCGAGCAACATCAAGATCCTTCCGCAAACAATCCTGATACTTTCGAAGAAGTTGGCAGAGATTTTGAACGAACACCGTTACAATGGGACAATACGATAAATGCAGGATACAATAAAGGTGCCAAACCATGGCTTCCAGTGAGTGAAAAATATCTCAAATTGAATTTGGCTAATCAGTTGGAAGATGGAAAAGTTAGTCACTATCAAAACTATAAGGCTTTGATGAAGAAAAGGCAAGAAGATCCTGCAAGAATTGGCAGTACAGACATATGGGCCCTGTCCAGTGATACGATAGTTTTGAAAAGGTCTCATGGGAACAAACACATTGTACTTGCTTTCAAATTTGGTTGGCATGATAACACGGAAAAAGAAACGATTTCTGTTCCTGGAATTTCTTGTGAGTATGGAGTTGTAGCTCTTACAAATGTTGGATCCAAATACAGTATCGGGTAAGTGTATAAATTAATGTGATTATTTAACTGGCCATTTTATGTTGGAGGTTGTGGTCTCTTCTATTGCCTCCTAAAATCAGAATAAGATGAATAAACCCTTTCTATGCGGTTTTAAATAATAGTGTTGCCCAGTGCGGAAATACTTTTTGAGGTAAAAATTAAAAACTTTTAGTTTGCTGATTTGAATGCTTTTATAGAAACGTAGTACAACTACTTTTGTTCATGTTTTTTGCAAGATGCGCCAGTGCGTCCTCCGCATTTTATCAAAAATTTTCATTAAAATTGCGGAGGACGCACTTGTGCGTTTTTGTGAAGTTATGAAAATTTAGAAACTTAACTTTTGTTTAATATTAATACAAAACAAAAATACAAGATACAGAGAATTAATTTTAATTTTTACATAAAAATCACGAAAAAGGTACTAGAGAAATACTGAAATGAAGATAAGTTGTGGTGATATTCTTCGAAACAATCTCCTAGACAGAGATCGGGCTGTTTTGGACATGCTGGCAGTGATATATATATATAGTATATTTCCGCTTTTTTTCTTAGTGCAAGTACGACATTTTTTTCGAAGTATTTTGTTATTTTCGTTTCGAATTTCTATTATTTTGGGTGAATGTTGCCAATTCTGGTTTTATTCCTTGTAGATGTCCCGGTAACATTTTCTCTAGCACTTCTAGGCGAAACTGATGCAAAGGTAATTTCCTACCAGAATACTTATTGAAAAGTACATAGTCATTTTGCAGGTATAACTGAATAATATGGATACATATTTTCTTATACCACCTCAAGGTTTTACGTGTCGTAGGATAATAAGCCGTCAACTCATCTCGGTTATCTATCCCTCCTATATATTTGTTATATTGAACAATAGGCAATGGTTTTTCTACTTCTGCTCATCTTCTGTTTCTCATTGTTTCCATTGTGTTCTTGAATTCGGTTGATATATACAGAATATCATTCTTGTCTCGCCATTTACCCACCATAACATTTTCGAAGTACATACCTTTAGATTAATTTTTTTTTAAATTTTGCCTGACGACTTCAGGTGGAACCACCGAACAACGGCTGCTATCTATCAACAAAATACATATTTCCGTATGTGCGAAACATGTTTCCTACACTTCTAAAAACTGCGGCATTCTCAAAATTGCATTTTAAAACAATCTGTCGAGGCCGCGCTAGTGCGTCGTACGCATTTTCGGAAGAACCGAATGGACGCACTACCGCGTCCTCCGCATTGAAAGGGTTAATAGAAAAATGAATGAGAATGGAAATAACAAATAATATACACATAGATTATTAAGTAAAGTATATTTGATAATCATCAAATGTGAATTGATTGAGGTGAGAGCTTTATATATTTTTGAAATGTATAAGATTCATCTTCTGTTATGCTTCTCTTGCGTATATCCAGAGGGACTTATTTGAGAACGCATATATTAAGAAGCTAATGGAATAATAAAATTTCGTAGTGTCAAATGCATCGACAAAATTAAGTGAGAGTCGATCAGGTCATGAAGTAATTGAATTTGGGGATCTTCAAATAAGTGAAATAGCTGATATAAAGATCTTTAGATTAGTTTTCAAATTATATATTGCATATGTTGATAAGAAACAAACCCGATCGATTTAAGATAAGTATAATTGTGTATAGGAAAAGCGTTATGGGATAAGAGAATACGAGGAATTTGTATTCATCAATATAACAAAGTTAAAGATTAAACTCTAAAATAAAACACACTTGGCTTAAGTTTCACTATATAAAAAATATTTAGATACTGTATTTAGCAGTAGAGGATAGTCGAAATTTTTCGAGTTATTAACTCATTATTAAGAATGAATACAGGAGAGTATTACATCTGTTTATGAAACAGACAAAAGCAAAGGTGGTACCCGAAAATCAATTTGTTCGTTTACAAGGGGTAATTTACTATTATGGGCGGAACTTATTTCGAAAATTTCAAGAAGGTCAAGGCGCTTTCCTTTATTATATGAATGCAACAATTGGGTTTTGTTGAAATCCAGGAAACGATTAAATTTCATACAATGTTCGGAAAAGCCAGTGGTATTTTTATTTTGTAAAATTAACTTTTTATGTTTTTCAACATGAATGTTTATAATCCTTTCTGTTTGTCCAATATAGAAAGCAGGACACTCGTCGCAAAATATTTTGTAAACACCACTGTTTTCTCCGATTTTGGATTTTTCTTTATTATTGACCAAGAATGACTTCAAGTTTCTTTTATTTGTACAAAGTGTTTCAACGTTATTTTCCGATAGTCTGTTGCAAATTTTGTCACTCAAATTCGGCACATAATTTATTGGGAAGTATTTTTGTTCTTCATTAATAGTTTGCGTGGGGTATATTGAATGCAACAGATTCTTTATTCGTTTTTTTCCCAATGAGCTCATCGATAAGATTTTCATTGTAACCGTTATTGTTTACAAATAATCTAATTGTATTAACTTCGGTTTGGAAATTTGTTTCCGATAATGGAATAGTGAACAACCTATGTATGAATTAATGAAAAGCACTGAGTTTAATTTTAAAGTGTTGGTTACTGTTGCTGTGAATTAAAGTATCTGTGAAGGTTGTTTTCTATAAATGTTGAAAGTAAGAGAATATAAATTCTTAGCAATCTGAACGTCTAAGATATTCAAGGTACCGTTTTCGTAAATTGAATCGAGTTGTAGAAAGTGTTTATATATTTAAGGAAATTATCTAACTGCCTATCTGTATCTGTAAAAAAAATTAGATATCTATTAATAATCTTTAAATTCTTCCTACAATTAACCACTTTCCCCAAGTACGGTAATTGCGGTTGATATACTCTCAATGATAGTAGCTCTATGCACGACGGTTTTCACTGAAAAGCTCGGAATGTTTGAGAATATACGCCAAGAAAAATTCCTTCAATTTGCCAGAACTTTCTATAATTTTCACAAAAATTCCAAATGGTTCAAGATTTCATAGAAAATTCTGGAAAGTTTCGGAATACTGTTCAGAGTTTCACTACTTTCTATAATAATATTAATGAATATTCCGAAGGTATCGCGTTCAAACCCCGGGGTCGAATGCTATGAGTTTTTCCTAGAGATTTTCTCATGGCGTAGTCGAGTTACTGCTTGAAGTCGAGTGATGGCCAGTATTCTTCCTCTGAAACCATTTCAGTTCCTTGTCCCATAAATTATCTGATCTCACCCATCCTTATTTTTGTGTGTCCACCATTTCATAAATATAATAGTGTCAAATTTGAATTAATTAAACAAAAATTACATCTGAATCCTGAATTTGACTATTAGTACTAAAATAAATTGAAGCGGAAGAAATTTGTATTTAGTGCAAAATTTTTTATTGCTAAAATCGTAGCAGAGCGATTTCAACTAATTCACATTCATCATCAATGCTTGCCTGCAAGTAAGTAATTGAAATTAAAAATTCTTTGAAAGTTTGAAAAGTTGAGTTGAATGAATTGAAAGTTACTCACTTGTCAGGTTTCTTAATGAAGGAGTTTCATTGAGAAACTAAATAGTATTTTGTTCCATTTCATGGTTATTGTAGACTGTTTCATAGGTTTTTGTTGAAAACAGAAATTTCAAAATGTTAGTACTTTACGTTCATACTTATTGGAAGCTTTATACGAAGGACTTCTTGTAAACCTGACAATTAAATGAACTCCAATTCATTCAAGTTAACTTTTTCAAACTTGCAAAGAATTTTTAATTTCAATTACTTGCTTGCAAGTAAGCATTGATGATGATTAGTAAATTAGTTGAAAGCACTGCTACGATTTTAGGAATAAAAATTTTTTTTCACTTAATCCAAAATTTCCTCTGATTCCGCTTAGGGTACGAACAGAACAAGTAAGTCGCGGTGGAGGTGTAGGTCGCGCTGGATGCCACTAGTAAAGTCGCGGTCGATGTCGACCGCACATAGCATAAAGGTTACCAGCGATGCTCAGTCGAGCCAGTGATGCTAATTTAGCGACTTTGTCGCTAGATCAAGTGACATTTCGTTTTCTACAGCGGCTTATGTGTCTAGCGACAAAAAAATCTATCGACTATCCTAACGACTTCTACAGTTTAAATAAAAAAATAAATCAATATTTTAACTATCTTCATAAAAAGATCTCAGCCCAGAAATCTATCTCTATATCCGGAACTGCGTTCCGAAATCTGATATCATTCTGATAAGTCTGTATTTTTCCACAATTGCTATGAGATCTTTCTCCATATTTAGCACAATTCATTAAAAAATAAACCTAATACCCAAAGGAGAAAAAAGCTGGCAACTGGAGTACCGTAGCGCACGAAATGTCAGACGCCACACGTCTTCTATGCGAGCTGCTGTTGAGGGTGATGACAAAACTGTCTTGAACGCACCAATCACAGTGAAGCATCCTTGTAGACCGTGCGGTAAGTATCCATGTAAAACAAACTGATTTGATTTTCAAAAGCATCGATGTAAACCTCCTGGATGGCATCGCGCTAAACCCCCATTGCGACTTACTTGCTCTATTCGATCCCATTCAACTCAATGTGTTTGTTTTACGTAGATGTCGACATCGACCGTGACCGCCACTTACACCTCCACCGCCACTTACTTGTTATGTTCGTACCCTTAGTGCACACAGCTCCAAACGATTTCATTCTAATATAAGTTAGCTGATAACCAGAAAATTTTTTAGGAGTTTAGGAAAGGGCAAATGAACTAGCTATAAATTAAGATTGTTCTCATTTTTTTTGGACGTGAAGAAATTATGCTAGTCATAGCTTTTCAACACTATTTCCTTTCTATATAACAATTCTATGTTTATCGATATAAAGTGCACTAAACTAATTCTTTATAACTTGAGTCAACCACCAGATTTCAACGCAGTAAAAAATGCTGAACACGTCACCGACGCGTGTCATACGAATTCGTGTACTGTTACTAGTATTTCCTTAAAATGAACTTATCAGCTCTAGCGAGCACTAATGACTGACCATGAATTCGTATCACATGCATCGATCACGTTGCAGAATTTGTTAACTCTGTTGAAATCTGCAAATCGCCCTGAAGTTTTTATAATTCAATATAGCTCTGATTAATAATTTATTTTTTGCAGTGATACTGTAGCAGTTCAAAATCTTGTACTACAACCGCACGAGAGCTTAGTTCTAGACATCAACTGCTGAGGAATAAATAGTCTAAAATTAAAACTGTAAATTTAAAAGAAATTACACATAACGAATATGTTAGTACTTTATTTTTGTCATTAAACTTCTGATCGATTATTTTCAGTTGTGTTATTTAATGAAATAAGAAGTAGATCAGTGTTTTATATGCAATGTACTTATTCTTTCACAATTTCAAGATATTCATAACTTTGCTACTGCAAAGCAGGTAGGTAATTGTTTAAAATTGACATATGTTTTGATAAATACCTACATGATATAATATCGAGGATATAATTGCGCTTGAACATTCAAAACGAAAGATATGAGATATTTTGAATCGAAGTAACGTTTACTTGATGGAAATTCATATTAAGAAATGAGAACATGTTTATTTAAACTTAATTTCCACTATATTTACAATTAACTGACAATTCTTTCGACAACACGGTGTCTTTATCAGATTTAATAACAAACTGATTCTTAAAATATATTACAGCTCATGTCCACTATCTTGAAAAGATACAGTCACTCAAAAATAAGGATTTTCTCACATATACTTCGTTTACACATATTCAATAGCTTTTCAGGAATTCAAAGAACGAACACAAAGAAATTAATCGAAATTTGACAGGACCTCCTGTCGGGTCAGCTACTATATATACAGCGTGTTCACGGATAAAGTGCCCAAGAGAAGAGAAAAACTTTTTTGTTCTCAATTTTAGAGAAATTGCTATTCTTGATAAGGGAACGTACCCAGACTACGTGACCTATTTTTTACAACTTTTTATTGATATATATGATACGTTAAAACACGACAGCCACGTAAATTTTATACTTTGTGAATTCAGTTTCAAATATTCATATTCATAATGCAGTTCAATGTTATAAAGAGATGTAATTTATGTATCAACCACAATGAACATAAGTTTGAACATTTATTGTAATTTGTATTGTTGTTTATAATTGTAATGTCTTATAAAAAAAAATTATGTAAATATTTAATATTTTGGTCTTGGCTTGTTTAATGATTCACAATTAATTAGATTTTCTTTTAATCAGTTGAAAATAGATTTATTAGGTTGAAATATATCTCAGATGTAATATCACAACTGTTTTTACGATTAAATCAGTTAGTTGATATTATGATGGAAAGAAATGGACAAGCTCTGTCATAGATGTCACCTGCCTACATGGAATAGGTAGGTACATATAAAAACGCAAAAGGTAATGAACTAAAAGATTCTTGCTATTAAAACCTTACACATCAAAACCAACCTGACATATATCGGAAAAAATCCGATCCAACCAAACCACAGCCAACCATTATTCCCATTTGAAAAAATACATTTCTACCACTGTTTCATGCAGAAAAAAGTGCCTTAATTATGTAAAAATTATTATCTCGTAACTTCACAAACAACCATGATATGCACAGTTGTCTTAAAGTGGAATAATGAAATTTTTGTTTATAACTCGAAAACTAAAGAAGACAGCGAATTTAGGGCTTCGCCAGTGAATTTGTCTCGACAAAAGAGATTGAGTATGCGCCCTCCATTTTTTTTACCTTCTATAGTTACTGAGATACTCCATACAAACATCGAAAATTGGCTACCCTGTACATACCTATAATTTACAGCTGAAAACATATTATCAAGAAGTAAAAACATATGTACCAGGAACTTAATTTACTAAAACAAAAGTATTTTTTTCTTTTATTCACATTTATCTTTTATCTCAATCATGTTTAACGAACACGTTTCCAGAGGACATTGACTACGTGACAAAAACCTAACCCCTACCCCCGCCCCTGTGACCAATCATAGTATTTTGAAGAACCCCCTCCCCCCCCTGAACGGATCACGTAGTTTCGGTATGTTCCCTAAAACGTTTTGCTTGTTCAAAAACCTAATAAAATAAAGTTTTTCAAAACCTGCTTCCTTTAATATTCAATTCCATGTAAAACCCTATGAATTTTTGCACTAAGTTCGTAAATATAATAATAATCTAGTGAGTGAATTTTGCGATATTCCTAGGTAACTGTCCACTTTGGTAAATAATTTTCAAATTGTCATTCTTTTTCAACTAGGTATGCTAACTCTTCAATGAAGAATATATCTTGTAATGTGCTAAGGTATTGGAGTTGCTTCGTACAAGTACACAATTAATTTATTTAATGGAAAATACCCGAATTTACCAGTTACGAGGAATGGATTTAAAAAAATTATAAATAAGATACTCACTAGAGATTATTATTACATTTCCCAACTTAGTTCAAAAATTCATGGGGTTTCATAATAAAAATGAAAATAAAATGAAACAAGTTTTGAAAAATTTGAATTTTATTTTATTTTATGGGGTTTTTGAACAAGAATTTTTTTTTATCAAGAATAACATTTTTTGTTATAACTGAAAATAAAAAAGTTTTTCCTTTTGGGCGCCTCATCCGTGGAGACGCTATATATATATATATATATATATATATATATATATATATATATATGTATATATATATATATATATGTATATATATATATATATATATATATATATATATATATATATATATATATATATATATATGTATATACATATGAATATATAGTTATCTATTTTTCTATCTATCAATCTATCTGACCCGGCAAACGTTGTTCTGCAATATAAATTATTTTTATCTTTTTATCTATTCATCTATTTGCCGATGTATCACTATCTATCTATCAATCTATCTGACCCGGCAAACGTTGTTTAAATTATAAAAATGGCTATTAAAAAATATGGGTTGTTGATAGAAGGGTGAAAATTTAAAGTTGTTTGTATTTTTCAATGCAACATCATAAAAAAATAAAAATGAAAATTTTGTCCAAAAAATTTATAAAAATGTTTGTGGTGAACTACTCTAATCACGAAGGGGTATGAAAAATATATTACGACCTATTCTCAGACAGATTATTGTTATTTTCGATTGCCAACTTGCAACCCTATTGCGGATCTGTGGATAAAATTTAAAAGAATGAAAATCGCGACGGAAAAATAGGGCTTGATCGTAGAAGGTAAAAAATTGAAAGTTATATGAATTTTTTTATTCTTGACAAAATAAAAATAAAAATCTTGCCAAAAAAATTGAAGTTTATAATCAACAAATAAAAAATAGGGATTGATCGTAGAGGGGTGAAAATTTAGGGCTGTATGTATTTTAGAATGCTGTATCATAAAAAATATTAACATTAAGTTTTGTCTAAAAAAATCAAGGGGTGGACTACCCTTAATATTTAGGGCGATGAAAAATAGATGTTGGCCGATTCTCAGACCTACCCGATATGCACACAAAATTTCATGAGAATCGGTCGAGCCATTTCGGAGGAGTTTAACAAATGAAAAATAGGGGTTGATCTTAGAGGTGTGCAAATGTAGGGTTGTGTGTATTTTTGAATGCTGTATCATAAAAATATAGAACTGAAATTTGTGTCTCAAAAATAAAAAAATTAAATTAGGGGGTGGACCACACTCAACATTTAGGGGGATGAAAAATAGATGTTGGCCGATTCTCAGATCTACTCGATATGCACACAAAATTTCATAAGAATCGGTCGGGCCATTTCGGAGGAGTTTAACTTCTAACACCGCGACACGAGAATTTATATATATATATATATATATATATATATATACATATATATATATATATATATATATATATATATATATATATATATATATATATATATATATAGATTATCCGAAGTTATTACAATCCAGTTAAAAGTATAAATTTGAAAATTCCTTTGACCTTATCATCAACTATTGCCTCTTACATCTTACACATACACAAGTATTTTGGTTGAGTACAGTTGAAGTCTTATCTGAAAAGGCTGTTAATATTTCAATTCCCATAAACCACCGAAATATTAATGAACTTAATGAATGTTCACTTGATAGTGCCTCTATAGAATAAAATGGATTTTATATAATTTATTTTCGAATCTCATTAACTAACGAACGTTATTGCTAAACTGTGAGTGGATTGGAAACTTTTTAGGATATCTCTCAAGTATTGCCTTCAATAGTTTCAATAGCAAAATACAATAAATTATGGACATTTTATTATTTCGTTCTGGAAAGAATGATTAAGATCCTAAAATAATTTTTCCAAAAACAAATTCCAACAGAGCATCATGCTTTTTATTTTATAACATTCCAAATATCTATTGAAATTATATTTAAAATGTAATCAGTATTGTAATTTTTATAACCTTAATAAACCATTGAAGTAATTCTGTCAGTATATACAAATAATAAGATAATTCTCCTTTTCAACATATTCCTGTCATTATCCAGTGTTGCGCATCCGCTTAAATAAACCATTTTATTATTACAACATAATGATAATTTCCACGAAAATAGAGGACAAACAATATTTCTCGCAGAAATTACTCATTACGTAAGAGAACATAAAAATAATCATGTATATATCAATTGTATAAAATAAGCAAAATTTCTTGTACTTCTACGACATTTGATAAAGTTTTCGATCAACATGTCTATGAAAATTATTTTTTTCACTCAATTGTTTATTTTCTTATTGTTACATAGTTGCAGATCGGATGAAGAATGGTGGAAACATAGTGTCATTTATCAGGTCTATCCAAGATCCTTCAAAGACATGAACAATGATGGAAACGGTGATTTGCTTGGAATTATCGACAAGTTACCCTATCTGAAAGCTACTGGAGTGGACTGTGTATGGTTATCACCAATAATGAAGTCTCCTCAAGTGGACGCTGGATACGATATCAGCGATTACTATGCCGTTGATGAAATTTATGGAAATATTGAGGATTTAAAGGAATTTATTCTTAAGGCTCACGAGTTGGGATTGAAGGTCCTTATGGACTTTGTGCCGAATCATACAAGTGACCAACACGAGTGGTTCAAGGAGTCGGAGAGCGGGAATGAAAAATATAAGGACTATTATGTGTGGGTTGATGCAAAGAAGGACGGAAGTCCGCCTAATAATTGGGTGAGTTCTGTGAAGAAACTCTTAATCTTACAATCAGTACTTAGTTTAAAATGAATTAAGTAGCTCCAGCTAATTAATTAAGTAGCTCCAGCTTTTAGAAGAAGGCGAATAATACGAGATTGAATCAAATGAAATACATTATGCTTCATTGCCTATAAAATTGTTCAATTTAATGAAAATGGGAGAAATATTAGAACTAAACATATCCTCTGAGAGGATGAATGACACACAAAATGCAGGAGTCTTGAAGTAATACATTAGTACCAAAAACACATCAAACACACATTTTCATACAAAATATATACAAACTTTACATTATTAGCAATAGAACTTATTCCGAAGTCGAGAAGAAGAGTCTGTTTTTTTTTGTTCAATATCTGTGCAATTCAATTTAGTCATATCGATCAATTAATGCTCAGTAGTCCTCCACAGAGTAATAAGGTCTATTAAGAAAATAAACTTTTGTTCGTTTTCGAAAATTGGCCAAGGAAGTTATAGATTTTGAGTCATATGGAAGGTGATTGTAAATTTTCTTAGCATTATAAATGATGGACTTCTGTATTAATTCAGGGGAAGGAATAGGGAAGTGAACATGATGTTTCGAAGATCTAATGGAATATCCGTGCTCTGGCACCAAGGGTACGACATGAACAGGGGCGGATGGGCTCCCAAATTTCTACCGGGAAATTTTTGATAAAGTGGCCCACAGCCACCGGCCCACTACGACCAAAAAATACTTTCATCCAAACCAGCCTCCAACACAATGTCCCCTTCCCCATAAAGCAAAAAAAAAATAACTTATCAGTTACAAGGGCGTCGATAAGGGGAGGTAATGGAGGTAATTACCTCCCAAGATAGACTTTTGACAAAAAAAAAGTTTTTTGCCTATACTTGACGAAAGAAAACAAAAGTGTATTATCACCAATTTTATTAATTAATTAAAATTGATATTAATTAATTATGTTTATTTTCATTAAATATTACCTAAGTTTTGTTACCTTATAATTCTTTTCCCCAATATGCCAAGGGGCAAAGGCATACAAACAATAAAAGTGTTTTGAAAATTTATCTTGTTGATTTGTCTTCAAACAATTTTCAGGAAAATTAGTTGTAAATTCACCAAAGTGTTTTGGATCTAAAATAGCAACGTCTTTGCACAATTCAAAATTTTTTGAAAATCTTCTTTTCGTCGACATAATTACTGTGTCCATTATTATATTAAAAGTGTCTGTTTCAAACTTTCGGAGTTCATCATTTAAAACTTCGTCAAAACACTTTTCTAAGTCCATTTTTTTTACTTTACGTATCTTTTTTTTTAGAAGTTCGGATTCAATGTCAACTGCTATATCCAAATCTTCTAATTTATTGTTTGTCCATTCAATGAATTCATCGGTATCTTTTTTGACATCCAGGAATCCTCTTTGAATTGCTCCTAACTGTTTTGTTGCCGAATCTGCCATTAATGTACATTTAAGCAAGTCAAGACCTTGGGTTTGCATATATCTTGATAAAGGACCGGTAATATTAAAAACTTTGAGAAAAATATGAGATAATAATAAAAATTCATATTTAGTTATTACACTTTTCAAATTTTGTGCCGTAGCTCTAACATCTGATTTAATTTTTAGAATTTTGGGATGGATGTGCAGCCCGTCACGTATTATACGCATAGTGGCATTGTGCGCACTGCAAACTGCGGCCATACAAAGCGCCGCCACATGCAGCGGGCCGTTTCATTATTTTTGTTTACTCCAATAATTTTTTCGGTAAAAAAATATGTTTACCTATATGCAATATTATTAAGTTGACCAACAAGTCTTCAAGCGGCCCCAGAACCCGCGACCCACCGGGAAATTTCCCGGTATCCCACCTGTCCCATCCGCCCCTGGCACATGAAAATACTTATGAATCAAGCTCACAGATTCAAGTAAATATAAAACAGGAAGCGTTAAAATTCAATTTTTCTCAAAATAAGGTTTGCAATGCACCTTTTCTTTTAGAACATATATGTATAACGAATTGTTCTCTTCTGCAATTTGAGAATAGTGTCAAGTAGTGAAGAATTATTTTATAGCAATTATGCCATTATTTCAAATGGTTGTTCTTCAAATCACGAAAAATATTGAAAATTTACAATAAAATGACGGCGATTGAGGGGAAAAAAGAATTAAATGTCCGAAGAATAGTTTCCTAACATCAACTCAATTCACGTACCAAATTTCAATCATCTAACGCAATCTACGGATGTTTTGGAAAAGAGAAAATGCTCAAAAATCACGAAAAAAGAAGAAATCTGTACACAAAAATCACAGAGATGAAAAAAGTTTTTTTATACCGCAGAAAGGCAGTTCTCCAACTTTATTTCTATCAATCCAGGTGTGAGATTTCATCCCTCTAACTCAATTTATAGGGGGTTTGAGGGGGCAAAAGTCCTTCAAGCTCCGTACATCCTTTAATACGCCCTAGAAATCCGAATTTCAGATATAATGTTCATAATTGATTTCTAAATCTTTCGCCACCAGTTCTAAACAAAGTTTGAATCTACCAAAATTTTGATTTGGCAGCTGGAGATACTAAAATATACCGGACAAAAATATTCGTATATATTTATATATATATATATATATATATATATATATAATATATATATATATATATATATATATATATATATATATATATATATATATATATATATATATATATATATATATGTATATGTATATATATATATATAATATATATATATATATATATATATATATATATATATATATATATATATATACATATACATATACATATATTATATATATAATATATATATATATATATATATACTATATATATTATATATATATATACTATATATATATATATATATACCTATATATATATACCTATATATATATATATATACAGGGTTGCGATAAAGTATGGAACCAAGTAAATATCTTTCGAACGAAAAAGAGAATATTTATGAAATTTTGCAGGTAAGTCCAATGGCGCAGAATGCATCTGATGTATGATTTTTTGTTGATACCGGAAATAGACCCTAAGTCGCTTATTTTTAATGGGATACCCTATACATTATTACATTTTTGGATTCTACTTAAGATTCTAGACAGATTCTATGCATCATGTCCTATACCTAAGTCTGAGTGTTTTTGACATATTTAGGTTTTTATGTTAAAAACGACGATTGCAAGCCCTAATATAATTATCACTTGTTCCTATAAGGAAGCCTTTTTTACTTACTTTGGGTTAGATTCCTTGTTGAAAAGGACCCACTCTAATAGATTTTGAATAATATTTGGATAACTATTTATACAGGGTGTGCAAAAAATAAGATCTAAAATGAGATTGAGAAAACTGACAAAAATCAATTTTTTCAAATGGAAACCCCCCATATTCTTTATTTTGTAGTATTAAGCATTTAAGAAGAAGGTAACTTTGTATGAGGTTATCTTCACCTAAAATTTGAAGTTTTCGAAATATTGCCAATTTGATGATATTTTTATATGGCAATTTTGCATTCAATCGTTAAACAATTAGATCTAGGATAGCGAGGATCGTATTTGAATTTCAAATCATCGTTATACTCGTTTATTACTTACTACATATGCATACACACAACATCAATTTGTTTATCTGAACGTTTTTTTACGGTAATGTAAAAAACTCAAAAGAAGTTGAATTGATTTTTGTCAGTTTTCTCATTATCATTTTAGATCTTATTTTTTGCACACCCTGTATGACTAGTTATCCAAATATTATACAATATCTATTAAAGTAGTTCCTTTTCAACAAGGAATCTATCCCAAAGTAAGAAAAAAAGGCTCACTTATAGGAACAACTGATAATTATATTAGGGCTTGCAATCGTCGTTTTTGACATAAAAACCTAAATATGTCGAAAACGCTTAGACTTAGGTATATGACATGAATGCATAGAATCTGCCTAGAATGTTAAGTAGAATCCAAAAATTAATAAGATATATGGGTATCCCATTTAAAATAAGCGACTTAGGGTCTATTTCCGGTACAACCGGAAGTATATTATCAACAAAAAATCATACATCAGATGCATTCTGCGCCATTTGACTTACCTGCAAAATTTCACAAATATTCCCTTTTTCGTTCGAAAGATATTTACTTGGTTCCATACTTTATCGCAACCCTGTATATATATATATATATATATGTATGTATATATAAATATATATATATATATATATATATATATATAGATATATATATATATATATATATATATATATATATATATATATATATATATATATATATATATATATATATATATATATATATAACTGAGATTGAATTCTCGCACATCACTTGGTGAAACATCATAAAGAACAAAGTATAAACTCCAAAACAAAAACACCGGGCTCATGTTTCAAAATATAAAAAAATATTTAGGTACTGTATTCAGCAGTAGCGAAAAGTCGTCATGTTTCGAGTTATGAGCCAGGTGTTTTTGTTTTGGAGTTTATACTTTGCTCCTAGTCTTGATAATGAGTTCATACTCGAAACATGTCGACTTTTCGCTACTGCTGAATACAGTACTAAATATTTTTTTATATTGTGAAACATGAGCCAGGTGTTTTTGTTTTGGAGTTTATACTTTGTTCGTTATATATATATATATATATATATATATATAATATATTATATATATATATATATATATATATATATATATATGTATATAATATATATATATATATTATATATATATATGTATATATATATATATATATATATATATATATCTATATATATAATTATATATATATATATAAATATAAATATATATATATATATATATATATATATATATATATATATATATATATATATATATATATATATATATATATATATATATATATATATATATTTATAAATGTGTATACAGATATCAAGAAAAACATTCACTACATGTTCCAGGAGGTATTAGACTGATTTAAAAATTATTTTTGGACATAACTGTTGACTTCATATGCAGTGCAATAGTCTATTATTTCCGGGGAAAAATACTACTAAAGAAAAAGAAAAAACACCGAAAATACAAGAGAAGGTTTCAGAATTGTAAACATGTAATTAAATAAATTAAGTAGAATTATTCTCTGTAAAACTGGGGACAATTGAGTTAAATACGACTTCATTGGCCTAGGTATTTTTAAATTATGTGGGATGGTATAAATTTTCCAATAATCTACGTAATAATAATGTGTAAGCACATATGTAAACATGTTCTTGAAGTAACCCATGAAATGCTACCAGACAACGCTTCTCAATTTGACAATTTTCCCAGGTTAATTTCAGGTTTTGAGCCTTGAAGGATTTTAATTATTGACATATTCAAAAATCGTTGGATTCTCTTTTCGAATTGTGTTGGCTAAGTGCAGTTAACATTTCATTAATAAATCACTACATTCTATAATTATTTAAGGAGACAGTTTAGGTAATTCGTGAGAATATTAATTTGTTCATTATTCTTATTCAGGGTCGCCAGTGTATTGTTCTTTTCATGAACAGATCAATTTTATGAATTTAGTGATTTCCACAATTTAATGACACGTTCATACACTCAAAAATAAGAGGTATATGCATTAAATTTTCAATTAATTTTTGAATTGCAGTTAGAATAACGTGTAATATTGCTGTCTTTTTGAGTAGGTATAGTACAGTGGCGGCTCGTGAGGTTTTGGTTTGAGGAGGCTACAAGAGGTGTTAAAAATACACCAGTGGCGAAAATTTTTAGGATTTTAAGGTCAATATAATTTAAAGAAAATCAAAGTAAAACAAGCACCCTAAGCTATTAATTTGTTTTCACTTTCGAGTGTCTACCTTGCGACCTACAACTCCTATTTACAATATTCACAAAAATTCTTCTCAGCCAATTAATCAATTCATCTATTCATCAAATTTTTTCTTTCGCATAATAGGTACCTACCTACCTACTTGACGAATTTTTTAACAGCTGGTGAGAGAAAATAAAAAGTTATTATATATTTTTGAATTAGCGGGATTCTGCGATCTTTAACGTTAGCAAAATGATCTATAATATCCTCATAAAATTATAAAATAAATTTTTTGTCTTTCGCCAAAAGTTTTACCAATTCCTTTTCAATAGACAACAAACTAATATTTTTCAAACGATCCTGGCTCATTGAATTTCGTAAATAAGTTTTAATTCTCTTAAGAGTGGAAAACGAGCGCTCTACGGAAGCTGATGTCACCGGGATAGAAACAATTAGACAAAAGAGTTTATAAACTTGGGGTAATTCTTGATTCAAATCATTATCAAAAAGATATTTAATAGTCCTCACATGATTTTCATTTTGCCCCAAAATTTCATTGTCATTATAAACAACACACAGTTTCACTTTTTTTATGGTCACCTTATCAAAAAAAGTGTATTTTTGACATAAAATTTTCCAAAAGGTTATCTGGAAAATTAGCCGAAAATCCGGTAAACAAATTTTTATTGAGTAAGTCGAAGAAATGCAGTTCTTTCAAATCAGCAGAACCTTATTTCTATTTGACCCCTAATAGTAACCAAAATTTCATAAAATATTTGCTTATAGTGAAGCTCCATATCTGCGTAACTGAATTTCTTTCGTTTTGGGCTAAATTGAGTCGTATCATCAGTAGTTTGAAATACAGAAAATAGTTTTTTAAAATAAACTTCTGCAGGAAATTCTGAAATTTTCCCCAAAAGAAACTTGAGCCGATTTCGGAGTAAATTACATCTGAAAACTTGTGCTGTAAGATTTGTAAAACTATTTCTGTTTGTTCAAAAATTAATTTAAAGATGTTTAAAAAATATATAAATTCCTTATCTTGTAAGTAAGATATTAATCCGCGTGCTGTATTTAAAGTTACTTTATCGGTGAAAAATTCCTCACTTTCAACTAGGTATAGAATTAAATCCTCAAATCCTAAGCGGCCCCAAACAGAGACATTTTCACTAGTAAAAAGTAAACACTGCCAACAAAATAATTTATTTTTTTACCTGTGATCCGGTTAGGCAAGGATGTCTCTCATAATGTATTAAAACCGCGGTTTTGTTTTCTGTTACGCTGCACCAAATTGTTAAATTCAGGGGTAGGTTTTTTTTGTTTTTATCAAAACTTTATCCTCATAACTTAGGGCACTAAAGTTATGGGATAACAAATATTCCACTAAGTCACCATTGAAAATTTTGAAATTAATTTCAGTAATCAAACTGATTTTAAAACAATACGCGTAACGCGAGCTGATTCCGGCGTCCATTATTCAGACAGTACGAATTAGGATCATACTACGATTCAATCAACGACTTTACTCGATGTCAGGGAGATTCTATAGTTGTGATTGGTCGACATTTTATAAGATTGGACTTTATCGGTGTTGCCATGTACATGTGTTTTGGTTTTCTATTTCAATGAAGTATTCATTCGGAGTATTTGTTTTCGAGTGGTGTGAGTTTGCTTTTCTGTGGCAGGCATAATGAACGTTGAGAATATACCTTTCTAAGCTTTCCGCAGCGTTGCCACAAATCTTGAAATGAATGAAATGCAGTAAATGTAAATACCTTCTATCTTTATTAATAAATTATATTATATAATGTAGGTTGAAAGGAAGGTAGGTGCATAAAATAATATGATTTTGATTAATATGAATATGCTGAATGCTGACTATTCAATATAATATATATATATATATATATATATATATATATATATATATATATATATATATATATATATATATATATATATATATATATATATATATATATATATATATATATATATATATATTAGTGATATTATTGAGGAGGCTTAGCCTCCTTAGCCTCCTTTGACTAGCCGCCCCTGGTATAGTATGATTATTGATGATGGATACTGTTTTTTGATGAATACTTATTGATAATGCCTAATTTAATTTCAGTGAATTGGCGAATTCTCTTTCAATTTAGCAAGTGAACATAAGCGAATATTAAAGTGAATTAATCCAACCGCCGGCAAATTTGAGCAGATATTTCTTGTTTTTTCGTGATTTTTGAAAATTTGTAGTAATTCCCGATTTTTTAATTTGTTTTGAATAAAATAATTTATTTTAAAGATTTTAGTAAGTACTGTTGTGACTATTGAAGCGTGGTTCTTTATTACGCGATACGGATAGTGAATTTTTTGTTTTCAATAAAATATATTATTTTTCTAATTTTGATTTTCTTTTGATATCAGAGCGTGGTTTTTAAAACCATAATTTATTCCGTTAGAATCGCAACTCGACGCGATGCACTTCGCGAGAAAAATACGACCTTAATTATGGAGCTCTGCTGCTCACGCAATGCTTTATCTTCATCATGGTTCTTTAAAGATTGTCTATAATACTTCATAAATATAATAGTGCTGAATTTAAATCAATTAAACAAAAACTACACCTCAGTTTGACTGTTATATAATATATGTGATAACCAGAAAATATAATGAATCTCATTGTCATTATGCATAAGAAGGGCGACATTACAGAACTGAGAAATTATCGACCGATCAGTTTGCTGTCTCACGTATACAAGCTGTTCATGGTAATAATCACAAAAAGGCTAATCAACAAACTCGATAGCTATCAACTCTGTGAGCATGCTGGTTTTCGGTCTGGCTATGGCACGAACGGTCACCTAAAGTACAATACTAAATTACACTCGAAATATGTGTTTCTTAGACCAGTTGATGCGAATGAGATAATCGGTATGGCAAGAGGTATGAAGAATAAAACAAGTAGTGGATTCGATGAAGTCCCTACGACAGTTATCAAAGTGTGCATTGATTTAATCGGTAGGCCATTATGTCATATCATAAATAATTCGATTTTATATGGGATTTTTCCTGATACCCTCAAGATAGCAATATTTACTATGATATTCAAAAAAGGGGATCCTGAATTGATTGAACATCACAGACCTATCAGTGTATTACCTGCTTTCTCTAAAATTTTTGAAACTGCTATATGTGAAAAAATCTTAAACTTTTTTAATTGTTTCTCACTATTTGCCAGTTCTCAGCATGGATATTTGAAGGGTAGAAGCGTAAATACGCCAATGTACAGTTCCTTTCAGATAATTTATGACATCCTAAATGATAACAATACACCTCTAGCCATTTTAGTCGACTTGACTAAAGCATTTGATTGTATGTGTCATCAAATATTGCTGGATAAATTGGAGAGAAATGGTTTTCATTCAAATCGTACCTAGATGGTGAAATTAAGGATTGAGGAAAAATGTTATTTATCTGATGTTTCTCAGATAAATGCGGGGGTAGCCCAAGGCAGCGTTCTGGGTCCGATACTATTTGTAATTTTCATTAATGATGTAGTGTGTGAGAAAGTTCATCTGGTGAACTTCGCGGATGATAGGACTATAATTATCCAAGGAAATGATCTTAAAAATGCTGTTGACGTGGCAAGCGGAACAATGTAGATGTTGGATGAATATTTCTCAAGAAATTGTTTATTCAAAAACAACTCAAAACCCATTATATGTTATTTCATAAGAGAAATGGAATTTGTGAAGAAATATGTGTAAATGGTGAAAACGTCACTTTATCGAAGTTCATTAAATTTTTGGGTGTACACATGGATGATACCTCAAATTGGATAAAACATATTGATGATTTATGTGTTAAATTGAGTAGAGTTAGTTATTCCTTATGTGTTATGAAAGGTATTTATCTTTTCAACAACTGAAAATAGTTAATTTTTCTTGCTTTCAGTCGCTTTTGAGTTATGGTATTGTTTTTTGGGGTACAAGTAATCAATGTCAGAGGGCTTTTATTTTACAGAAAAGAGTTTTAAGGATTTTAACGGGTGCCATTTAGAGAAACATTCAGTGGAGTTTTTAGAAGATGCAATATTCTCACTCTGCCTGCCTTATATATTTACAATGTGTTAGTTCATTTCTGTAGGTACAATTTGTATGACGGCTCTGCTTTCAAACATGGTTACCAAACTAGACGTATGAGTTATGTTTATCCAAAATATTCATCGTCTTTTTATGAAAGTAGCCCAAGGTATATGAGTATTAGACTTTACAACAGACTGCCTCCGACCATCAGGGGTACTGTTCAATTTAAGAAATTTAAACAAAATGTAAACGGATATCTTATAGAGCTGAAACCGTATACGTTGAGAGAATACTTAATGTAGTTTATTTTCTTATATTTATGTTGTATATTTTATTGAATTTTTCCTGTTTGTGACACAATTTCCATTCAAGTCAAGAACTGTATACTTTTGTTGTTCATGATATTGTATTTGGGAATGAAGCTTATATTATTATTATTATTATTACAAGTGATAAAATCCCTAGTAGAAAAATGTGTAGAATTCAACAGACCACTAGTACTGATCTTTGTAGATTATTAAAGGGCGTTCGATACTGTGAACCAGCAAAAGCTACTACTGGCCCTAGCGGACAGTCGTATCGATTATCGTTACATAACACTCGTAATAGTTATTTATGTACCAAGTGCGTTATATAGATCCTTATGCCCTGAGGGAAACATTCGGCCCGAGGGCCTCTGGCCCGAGGGATGAATGTTGCCCGATGGGCATAAGGATCTAGTAACGCACGCGGTGCATACAAGGTTTTATTTTTCACCAAAAAATTATTATATTATGATGAAAAAGCGATTTTAAAATCGTTTCATTGCTCCTATCTATGTTCCTTCTCATAGTAAGCATGTCATTTGTTGATATTTTGACGTTTGTGAATATTTTTGTCATCATATTCAGTGAATTTCATGCTGCTTTCTCTGTGTAGTCTTATAGAAATAATGGAAATGAAAATGAATGTACCCACTAATATCATAGAAATTGCAGCCTAAGTTGCGAATAATTCATTGCCGGAGAAATCCAGAGTCGTATACGACAAGGATTATGAAGTATTTAATCAATGAAATTTGCTTCATTTCTCCTAGTACAATAAGCGGGCGTTTTGAATCCATTATGCCCTCAAATGCGGGCTGAATGGGCTAGGGCATAATGAGTGTGTTTATAGCAACCGTATCCAAGGTGAAATAAACATATTATATACAAGTGAAAAATAAAAAACATTTATGACACTGCTACAGCCCATGTTAGTCTGCATGCCGATACCGACAACTTCAATATAAATCGTGGAATCCGACAGGGCGATACAATTTCCCCTGAATTATTTACTACATTGCTACAGTATATGTGCAAACAGATAGATTGGGATAATATGGGTATAAATGTCAATGGCGAAAATCTCAGCCACCTCAGATTTGCTGATGATATAGTTTTAATTTCGGACCGTACTAATAAAGCCACATCTCTGGAAAGACTTTATCAAGCATCAGGTGAAATTGGACTTAAAAACAATATATCAAATACCCAATTTATGACTAATCTAGTAGTATCTAAACACATACCTTTAGGTGACACTGTAGTACAACAAGTGATGACCTTTAAATACTTGGGCCATGAAATTCGCATAGGTCGAGATAACCAGACCTGCGAAATTTTCAGGAGATTAGGCTCTGCATGGGCAGCATTTGGCAATCTCAAAGATTCATTTGGGTCTGATCTTCCTATGTATCTGAAGCGTAACCTTTATAAACAATGTGTCCTGTCTGTCATGACGTACGGAGCCGAAACCCTAACATTGACCAAAAAGTCTATTAATAAAATAAGAACAACACATGCAGCAATGGAAAGATCAATGCTGGGAATTTCGCTTAGAGATAGGATACCTAACAGAGAAATAAGGCGTAGGACAGCAGTTACAGACGCAGTGAAGAAAATAACTTCTTTAAAATGAAACTTGGCGGGACACGTTGCGAGAATTAAGGATGAAAGATGGACTAAAAAGATATGCAAGCTGCACAGAATAGGGAAGAGTCGCAAAATTTGCGGGAGGCCTATGTTCAGCAGTGGACGTTACAATAGGTTTATTGATGATGATGATGATCTAAGAGTGGTTCTTCAAACCATAATTTATTCTGTGCTGCTCACGCGTTTTTCATGATTTTCTGATGTGCATAGGAGTAATGAAAATCATCTGACTTCAATTACGACAATTGACCATTATTATCCGGTGAAAATAAGATAAAAACAAAAGCAGAATAAAAAATCTTAACAATCAGAAATACCTAGGTACAGCTTTTGAAAGAGATTTTTGAAAAAAACGTTTATTCAAATCAAGTTAATTTGAAGCATCGACTGTTGAACAGTTTCATTACGATGAAAGTGCGGTGATAGTGACTTATAGAGCAATGAAATCCTACGAAACATAGAGAATGAACGTGGAGACTTAAGTGTGATTCATATGTTACAAAGAGGTTAAATCTAGTAAATGCTGGTAACGCTGTATTCTATGTGGTGGATGGGCCCATTAGACCTGCACAGAATGCAATGGTCCAATCGAAATCGCTGTAATTACTGCCCAAAAATTAATTTGAATTAATTATCGTGATATTTTTTCGTAGAAGCGATTATAGTTAAGCAGTGGTTAACCAGATAAAACTCTTTCGGTTGTTAATGAGTTTTGATTCCATTAAAATTTATTATAATTTGTAACTTCTCATGTTTTAAAATTTTGATCCTGATTAGCCCATGATCTGACCCTCATTACCTTCACAAGTGGGTAATTGAAGTCGAATATACTATTTTTTCTATAAATTTTCATTATGTGACTGATGATAATAGCCAAAAATACTATTTTTCTCTGAATGACATTAAATATAGCTTTTTAATGACACTAAATAGGCCTAAAAAGAATACTTTTACTGCCTAGGCAGAAAAAGTCCACTTTTTCTGCCTAGGCTGTGAAAGTTATTTACTTTTAAATGAAAAAATTATTTTCTGATGTTATTTTCAAACGTACAATAAAAACGTCATTTCTCGATTGACAGGATCATTTCAAAACGTTTGAAAATAAAATAACATATTTCATTCGGAGTAGAAGTGACTTTTCAGGGCTCGCTTTCAAGCTCGCCATGAAAAGTGACACTTCTCCTCATGAAATAATATACTATCATTACAAAACGCCATCAGCGGTAAACATAGTAACGATAAGCCAGTTATCTTTGATGAAACGCAAAAATTATTGAAGTAAGTATAAAAAAGACGATTTTTCGTGAGATTGGAGCAAATTTGGAGAAAAAATTATATGTTTGACACGGCACAAAAGCAGATTTAATAACAGCCGCGGCATTAAATCTCGTGCTTTTATGCGTAGTAAAACAAATAATTATTGTAGCTGAATACTTGATTAGTTATACATAATAAATAAAAATTATTAATTTATAACTTTATTTAATAATTCGTCACTAAATCTCCCCTATATCTACAGATATTTTTTGTTATTGAGTGAATTCAGTAACTAATAAAAATTCAATTTATTTTTGGTAGATAAGTGTTTTTGGTGGATCAGCATGGCAATGGTCTGATAAACGTAAACAGTATTATCTTCATCAGTTTGTGAAGGAACAGCCTGATCTTAACTACAGAAACTCCGAAGTACATGATGAAATGAAGGTATGTATTTGTTTGAAGGTGAAATAAAATAATTTCTTTTCATTCTGGAAATAGATAAATACATTCAACCATTATGTAGAAAAATTATTGGTGCTTAACAAAAGTTGCTTTCAATATGATTAGTACAAATAATATTTTTTTATATAGTTGGAGTAGATGGATAACTTTTAACGATTCATAGGTCTCCCTTTTATTTCATTGACGAATTAGAAAAAACTCCCTCAACAATCTAGAATAGAATTATATATGTA